>OX457029.1:17208614-17683614 GCA_949752745.1 Protula sp. h YS-2021 | reverse complement strand
CCTTTAATGCACAGTCGTGGATATCACGTGAGCCCCACAGAAACGGATATCGAAGATCATGTTTTGAAGTCGTTTCCTTTTCAAAAGGAAGATCGCGTCGTGTGGATTAGCAGTGAAGACATTCCCGAGGCAGGAACAATTAAATGGATCGGTAAACTGCCCGATTCCTCAGATGAGAATATTATAGTAGGTGTTTACTTTGATAACCCTGTGGGCAGCGGAACAGGGCGGTACAAAGGTGAACAACTCTTCTCAACACCCCGAGGACACGCTTCTTTAATGCCTCCACTAGGACTTATAAAATATGCCGATTTTTATGGTCAAAGTGCTGAGAATTTAAGTAGGCGCGTTGATTCTCTAACCATACGTGGAGGAGCGCCTGAGAATACGTCCCTGGAAACGTCACCGTCCTCGCTCACGTCCCGTGACCCTGATATTATTGTTAGCTCCAGGACAACTCAATCAACTTTAACAGCACGTGGAATGGGTTCTGCGGATCAGCCTCGGCCCCTCGCCGCCATCGGTATCGCTACAGCGCCTCTACCCTACAAATTCCACATCGGCCAGAAAGTGTATATTTCGTTAAAAGAGAGGCGATACGGTGTCATACGGTACATTGGTCCTCATCCAAAATCAAAAGACCGCATGATTGCGGGTCTAGAGATGGATATAGAAGATCCCAAAAGCTATACTGACGGAGAATTTGCAGGAGAAAAGTTATTCCACTGCCGCCCCAAAGCCGCATTTTTTACCTACTTAGATATGTGTCGTCCAGACGATCGTTAACATGGGCACTGAGGCAATGGTATTTGTATAATTTCTGTTCAAAAGGAAGATTAACTCGCCCGCATATTTAGGATTTAGGTTGACTTCCTTACCAATAGCCTTGCCGACTCACGTGACGCTTGCTTGTTTTCTATAAGAACTTTGTTTGAAATGAGTACTATAAAAATGGGGCTTTCATGCCACATGGCTCTGATTGGTTGGGTTTGAGAACGCCACTGATGACTTCACCATTTTTAAATAATTCAAAGAAAATAAATTGTGCAGCAGTTATGCGTCTGGTGCATGTTCCGGGTCAACAAAGTATTTTAGCCAATCAGGCGCGGCTAAGCAGTAGTTATGCACTATATTTAGTAAACCCATTAACATTAGTGCATACGCACATCTTCTCAACAAACCAATCAAAATAAATCCTTTTTCAATGTGACTGCCAGGATAGTGCACAATCAGCTGAATTTTTTTACCCAGTCATAGGTAGGCAAGTCGAGTATGAAGGCAAAATGAATAGCACAAGCGACAGGGTGCTGCTACCAGTGACAGGGCGCTGCTTCCAGTGACAGGGTGCTGCATCGACTGACAGGGCGCTGCTTCCAGTGACAGGGTGCTGCTTCCAGTGACAGTGTGCTGCTTCCATTGACAGGGCGCTCCTCGAAGACAAAACGAACATGCAGCAAGTCGGTTACTGTCTGTCCACTCGGCTGTATCAGATATACTGTTGCGATGTCCGATAGAGCACTTGAGACATACAATAACCATCAGATATCTTAATTAAGGGCCTTTTTCCGATATACTCAGCTGCGTGATGAGGGGTCCTATCGGATCGAAACGCGCTGGTGACGCTCAACAATGTTTTAAGAAAAGACGTCGGGTCACCTGGTGATCTTTCTTTTTAGTACGGGGGTGGGTGTGGGTGGGAGGCTTTGACCGCATGGATTATAATCACAGTGTAGGTTCTGCCCCCGTTAATCTGTAAACCTTGATTAAAGTCTGCTTCCCCAGTTTTCACTGAATCGTAATAAAATACTGAGAAATTGGATTTTCTCCACTTTGTCTCATGTGCCAGAATGATAGTTTTTTGATGGAGTGCTTAGAGCAGGTAAAGGTTGTGGTGTTTGGAGTGGGAGGCGGGTGGTAAGGGCATGTGAAGCGTGTGGTGTTTGGAGTGGGAGGCGGGTGGTAAGGGCAGGTAAAGGTTGTGGTGTTTGGAGTGGGAGGTAGGTGGTAAGGGCATGTGAAGCGTGTGGTGTTTGGAGTGGGAGGCGGGTGGTAAGGGCAGGTAAAGGTTGTGGTGTTTGGAGTGGGAGGCAGGTGGTAAGGGCAGGTAAAGGTTGTGGTGTTTGGGGTGGGAGGTAGGTGGTAAGGGCATGTGAGGCGTGTGGTGTTTGGAGTGGGAGTCAGGTGGTAAGGGCAGGTAAAGCTTGTGAGGCTTGGCCTGAGAGGCAGCTGGCAAAGGCATGTGAAGCGTGTGGTGTTTGGAGTGGTAGGTAGGTCGTAAGGGTAGGTTAAGCTTGTGGTGTTGGGAGTGGGAGGCAGGTGGTAAGGACAGGTACAGGTTGTGGTGTTTGGAGTGGGAAGCAGGTGATAAGGGCAGGTAAAGCTTGTGAGGCTTGGCGTGAGAGGCAGCTGGTAAAGGCATGTGAAGCATGTGGTGTTTGGAGTGGTAGGTAGGTCGTAAGGGCAGGTAAAGCTTGTGGTGTTGGGAGTGGGAGGCAGGTGGTAAGGACAGGTACAGGTTGTGGTGTTTGGAGTGGGAGGCAGGTAGTAAGGGCAGGTAAAGGTTGTGGCGTTTGGAGGGGGTAGGTGGTAAAGGCATGTGAAGCTTGTGGTATTTGGAGTGGGAGGCAGGTGGTAAGGGCAGGTAAAGGTTGTGGTGTTTGGAGTGAGAGGTAGTTGGTAAAGACAGTTAAAGCTTGTGGTGTTTGGAGTGGGAGGCAGGTGGTAAGAGCAGGCAATGCTTGTGGTGTTTGGAGTGGAGGCGGATGGTAAGGGCAGGCAATGCTTGTAGCGTGTTGAGTAGAAGAGTGCAAGGGCAGGCAAAGCTTTGGGATTTGGAGAGGGAGGTGTGTGGTAAGGGCAGGCAAAGCTTTGGGATTTGGAGAGGGAGGTGTGTGGTAAGGGCAGATGAACCTTGTGCGGTTTGGAATTGGAGGCAGGTGGTAAGGGCAATTAAAGCTTGCGGTGTTTGAAATGGGAGCAGGTGGTAAGGGCAGGCAATGCTTGTGGGGTCTGGAGTGGAGGCGGGTGGTAAGGGCAGGCAATGCTTGTCGCGTTTTGAGTAGAAGAGTGCATGGACAAGCAAATCTTTGGGATTTGGAGCGGGAGGCGGGTGGTAAGGTCAGGTAAAGGTTGTGGTGTTTGGAGTGGGAGGTAGGTGGTAATTGCAGTTAAAGCTTGTGGTGTTTGGAGTGGGAGGCAGGTTGTAAGGGCAGGCAAAGCTTGTGGGGCTTGGCGTAGGAGGAGCCTGGGGTATGGATCGCCATGGCACTAAGATTCCTTTATGTGATTAGTACAGGAAATAGCGAAATGATTTCATAAATACAAACGCCTTTTAATCCTATTTCGGCCAATTCCAACTTTCCACGAAGATATAGCTGACCAACTGCACAGTTCGACACGAAAGACCACTCCGTGGTCAACATATATACACAAGTAAAAGATAAACTACGTATCAAAATATTACTTGAAAGAATATGCTCAAACTTTAGATTTGCAGAAACCAGCCCCTCCATTGGGTGTCAAGGCTCGAACTCAAAATTGTATAACTTTGTCTTGCAATAAGTGAAACCCACTTTCAAAATGAATAAGCCTTAACAGGTTATCTTGCCCCCTTACAGCCCCCCCCCCCCCGCCCCGGAGGGAAGCTAGACTAGGCTGTCTTCCCCCCTCTGGGATATTTTGCCCCCTCCATAAAAACCGAATAAATGAAACAAATACTTAACTGCAACAGAACCTTCAATGGTATATGATCTCTATGTAGTACAATTTCTTCTCTGCTTGAACGTTATCAAGTTTTTGCGTAAATCAACAGTCATTTATACAATTCACTGCAGTTCACTGCGCTTTTGCTGCAGGAGGATTAAAAGCCATACACGGGAGTGTAGTGTTGGTGAATGTTCGCAATGTAAATCATCGGAATGGATTTTCTCAGTCGTCCTAATGGGTTTAATTCTCTTAGCTCAGCACCATAGGTCAGCCACTAGGTTAGGTTGGGTTGCCGACCTGATCGCGACCACACTGAGAAAATACACATATATTGGTGGCCAGCATCTATGCCATGGCCACGATCTCTATTTCCGTTGCCCACACACCGCTTTTTCCCATGTTGCTTGCCTTATGGTACTGTGGAACGTCAGAAAGACGGGAGAAAAAATCGTCGTACTTTTCCAAGTACCGACATACCGCTTGGCGTAAATTCTGGTGCGAAGCCTCTGAACCCGTCAAAATGTGACTTAAGCATCTGAAAAAAAAAACAAATTCGGCTGTGTATACATATTACGTGATAGTATGTCGGACCCCGCCCCAATTGTGATTTTTGCATATTTACACGTTTCAGAACATTCTGAACATTTTTGGTTTTTGGAACCCCAAAATTGTGATTTTTTGCGTATTTACACGTTTCAGAACATTCTGAACATTTTTGGTTTTTGGACCCCCCTCCCCCGGGGAAATTTTGCATCATGTATTTTTAGACATCTTCCTACGAAATTGGGAATTTGGAAATCAAAATTTTGGCAGGAAGTCGAAAACCTGGCTGTATAAATGAATGAGTGAGAACACTTTTCGCCACATCAGTTCAAGCAATTGATGCGACAACAATGGCAGTCAGTTCAATATGGGATACACCAGTCCTCTGCCTTGAATGCAATGTGCAATTTCCATCAATGGAATTGTTTGAATCACATGCATGCACTCAAGCTGAGATGAAAACTGCAGTGAAACATGCTCATGACGAGTCTGCTAGCGTACATACAGGTGCTGAACTTATATCTGCAGTAAAACGTGCTCATGAAGAGCTTGTTGAGGAGAAAGTTGCAAAGAGACAAAAGACGGGACAAGTGGGGGGAGGCAGAAGGCTTAGTCTTGGCGAAAACGCGCAGAAAAAACGGTTTGAGTCCGACAATGGAACGGATTTACTGTGTGAAATGCGACAGCAAGTGAACCGTATTAAGACACATTTGTTGGAGACCTTAAACCATGGAATGAAATGGTACATTGCAGTACATGGTCGCTTCAAGAAAATGACGGCGAATGCACAAGATATCCAGGACAGAGCAAGTGGATAATGCAATTATCCGCAGTCCAACATAGGCAGCATACAATCCAGCGGATATTGAAAAGGACTTGCCAGAAGCCTATAAACAATTGTTTACTAAGTTTGACGAACATGGGCGACAAGGCTCTGGCTGGGTGCTGAATAATATGCTGTACATGGAAGTACATACAGCTACGTCATTGCCTCTGGAAGCAAGCAGTTTTATCCCGCTCACGAGAAAGTGAAGAATACGAGGGGTGTGTTAAACATTAAGAATAAAGACAAGTGTTTTTATGGTCCGTTTTGGCTCACCTTCATCCTCATCAGGAACACTAAATTCGTATGAATCATTACATGCCACTTGAGAAGGAATTAAAGGTAGAGGCAATGACATTTCCCACACCGATTACTGACATTCCAAAGTTTGAAAAGGAAAACTATGTGTCCATCAACGTGTTCGGATATGAACAAGATGTGGTTGTTCCGAAACGTCAGTGCCAGAGAAATCAACTTACTTCACATTAGCAGTGACAACAAAAGGCATTACTGTTTGATCAAGAATCTCAGCGGACTTATGGCCTACCGATCAAAGCATGATGGAGCAGCTTTTTATTGTTTCAACTGTCTTCACAGGTATATACGACAAGATCTATTAGTTGAGCATCGTGAAGTGTGTGGAAAGCATGGAGGGCAACGTTTATCATTCCATAAGGAACCTATCATCAAGTTCAAGAATGTAGCCAAACAACAGCAAGCGCCTTTTGTGATTTATGCTGACTTTGAATGTTTCACGCAAAAGCATGAAGGGGATAGGTATCAACATCATCGTCCAAACAGCTTTGCCTGTGTGGTTGTCAGCCAGTACGACACATGTGCACCAGTCGTGTATCGAGGAGACAATGCCGTGAAGGTCTTTTTAGACCATATGGTCAACGAGCGTGATCTTATTGCAGTGCAGTCAAAGGATATGGTAATGACTCGTGAGGACCAAGGGAATTTCAAGAATGGCGTCGATTGCTACATTTGCCACGAGCCTCTAGGAGAGAATCGTGTGAGAGATCATGACCATATCAATGGCAAATACCGTGGAGCAGCGCATAATGAATGCAACTTACAGTTTCGAATTAGAAAGGATAGGCAGGAGGATAAAGATTCTTTTATCATTCCTGTGGCTTTCCACAATTTGCGAGGCTATGACAGTCATCTGATCATTGGAGGAAATTGGGAAATTTAAAGATGAAACGATTAAAGTCATCCCCAGCACCATTGAGAAATATATTGCTTTCACCATGACCAATCTGAAATTTACGGATAGCTTTCAGTTGATGAGTACCTCTCTACAGAAGTTGGTATCCAACCTTGCGGCAGAAGAGAAAGATAACTTCTACAACATGATTTCGAACATCCACGATAGTGACCAACAAGATTTGCTGTTGAGAAAGATTGTACCCCCATGATTACGTGGACAAGCCTTCAAAGTTTGCTGAAATGCAGGACAAGTTTTACAGTCAGCTTAGCGAAGAGGACATTAGCGATGAGGATTATGCTCACGCACAGAATGTGTGGGATACATTCGACTGTACCACATTCGGTGAATACCTCGACCTGCATCTGAAATCGGATGTGTTACTGCTGGCTGACGTGTTTGAAAATTTTCTTCAAGTATGCCTCAACACGTATGAATTGGATCCTGCCCATTATTATACAGCGCCAGGACTGTCGTGGGATGCTATGTTAAAAGCGACAAAGGTGAAGTTGGAATTAATCACTGACATTGACATGTACCAAATGGTTGAACAAGGCATACGTGGAAGAATATCTGTGATCACGCACAAGTATGCGAAAGCGAATAACCCCTATGTAGCAGATTCCGACATACCAAACAACTACCTGATGTACCTCGACGCAAGCAACCTGTATGGCTGGGGCATGTCGCAAAGCATGCCACAAGGAGGCTTTATGTGGGCGAGTGAGCCAGAATCTCTCGACTTCATGGATGTGGCTGAAGATGACGACATGTTGAAGTGCTAGTGATTTGGCATGATTCATCAAACATAGATGTCAGATTCTTAAAAAAATCTTTTACAGGATTATCCAGAGAATTATGATGGAATTTTGCCAGATACTCCCTTTACAGCATTATTTGACTTTGATATGAAGAAATGGCGCGCAGTCTTACGATTTCTATAGACCATACAACATCCGCTCTTCACCATCATCCGAGCATAAAAGTGTCTTCACAGACAAGGAGACAGCTCATAGTTGATCCAACTGTTGAACGAGATGGAGGACTTTTTATCGGATTATGAAATCATTACAGATCACTTCTCATATCTAAGAAACGCATGTGATGACACTGTGCTGAGACATTTTGGAAAGTTTATCATTCTTTCACCTGACGCACAATCCATGTTGAAGGACAATCTAGAGAGGATGATGATACCTGGCTTTCTGCTTATACTCTCAGATGATTTAGAAGTGCGTGTGATTGAGAACTGTCTAGACGTGTTTGTAAGATTTCGCCAGTATGACGAGCTTACAGAACGCTACGACTACATCACCCTCAACACAGTTGAATGGTACGCTTTGTTACAAGCATTGGATTGACGCTTGAATTCAAAGAGAACTTGAATGTGCAACTCATGCGAGGTACCAAGTCCATTGAGCTGACACATTCCATGTGAGTTATGGTGATGAAAATAGACATGAAGGAACATGGATGTGAACTGAAACTGTCTGAACATGAAACTGTTAAACTGATAAAGTTTGCTAATGTGAGTCATGTGAGTTTTCATAGCATTTACAAAGGTGAGTATAATGTCTATGATGCATATATTAATTTAGATTCTTAGTGAATGGCATTCGTTTATCAATGTATTGAATGTTGTGTGTTTGTAAAATAATTGTTGAAATGTAAATAATTTGTAACACAATAAAAAAAAGAAAGTTGTATAAAACTGTCTTGTTTTTATTTACAATAAAATGAAATTGACAATTACCGCAACTTAACTAATACAACTAACACAACATTAATAAAACAATGCCTTATAATGTCTAATACAAAATCCTTTACAACAAATTCACCATCACTTCTCAATACATCAGTGATTTCAAAAGGACAATGTCCTCGAGCTCTTTGAATAATATAATACACACAATAAAATCCACATGTTGATGATATCGGTGTTTCTAATGGAACTGAATTATAAAAACCCATTCAAACGACTGTCTATAGGTAAAAGTCCATAAGAGTCAAAATATTCTGCAGGGTCTTTGTCAAGATACACTGCCACCCAACGTTTTCTGGTTCATCGTGATCGTCTGTATTGATGACATAGGCACCGCGTTGTAAAGATTGTAACTGGTCCATGGAAAACACGCCTTGTAACAAGTCTTTTGTCATGCTATCAAGGCTCAATATGGCATCTTTCTGCTTCGTGTTCATGACTGGTAGTCGAATTGAATAAAGTGCGATTTGTACTTATTTCAATGATGTTATCAAATTCAGCACTATAACATTGACTGTATTTTGCAAGGCACCGGCAAAATTCATCTCTAGCCGCAAGTTTCCATGTTTGATAAGGGCATAATGATCATCACCATCATAATCAGGTGTTAAATCGAAAGAAAATAACATGTAGGACAATCTTCCCGTTTTATGATGGAACTTTTCTCACCATTCAATTTATCAAAAGATTTGTAAAGAGTTTCAAAAGCGTCAAGATATTTGTAGCGATTAATGTAAAGCGTGAGAGGTTTAGATAGGACTGATTCACCATCAATGTAAAGTTGCATGTAGTTAAGATTAAAATGTTCGAAATTGTATGGATTTCTCAACGCTGTTCCAGAAAAGGATTCATTATGAACCATTCCAATGACAATACGTTTTGGTAATTGACTCAAAAAGATGTTATCTTTCACAAAAGATTGAAATCCAGCTGCAATGGCTAAAATTTTACATTCTTTTGTGTTAACAGGAAACTTGGCAGGAGTTTTCATCAATGCATCTGCATGTCCTAACTGAACACCTAGACTAACCCTCACTTTGCGAATGGTTAAAAACGCATCTTTCACTTCTACCTTAAAGGTATTATTTGCAGCCATTAATACATATTCATCTTTTTGTCTATGTAAACGCAATTTTATACTGACCTGACATCATTGGCAAGATAGCGATTCTGCTCAAACAAATCTACCCTTTAAGCACCTGTAAGCATAAACTCACGGCCTAGACGCGTATGTAAATAACGATTATGTAAACCATCATTTCCCGCGTCACCTATATCACCACCATCAGGATTTACATGAAAACCTGATACATATTTTTCATGATTGGGTCTTTTCACCTCATGACTATTCATTGATCCAGCAGTATCTTTATATATGAGACGCATAGAGCGCTCAGAACTGACTTTCTTCCGAGTCATGAATGAGATGAGAAATGCTGCTGGTATAACCCTTGGTATTGTTACTGTGTGAAATCGATCGATCATTCAGAAATAATTCAATATTAGACTATAACCCATTAAACAAATAATTGATGCATGATACGTTATCATCTGCAGCACATGCTGTTCCATCACCCTTACAATGCAGCATACAATATGAAGTTTGTTGTTCTTTAAATCTAAATATTCTTCTGTACTTGCAGAAATATAAAATTCTATTGGAGCACCCTCTCTAATGGTAGTGAGTGGTTGCAAGTCTACATTATAACTTTTTTCTACAGCAGTTTGCGTTGGTGGTATCTGAAACAATTCCAATGGAGAAAGACTACCTTCATATGAATGATTATGAATTTAAGATATTTTTTGTTCAAAAGTTATCTTTCTTATGTTTTTTGATGTTATCCCTCTCGCTGCCTTTCACCTTCTGACACGTTTTTTTTCGGTTGCATTTTCTTTTGTCCTAACACATCACCAATCACATGCTGTGCTACTCGGCCCGTAACATCTTTCGCGACATCTTTGCAGCCTTTTTAAGGTGCGGTGCTACGATTTTAGTTCCTGTCTAAGGCAGTGGAATAGCTTTGCGAGCCATTAATCCCAGTATTGAACCAATACCATCTCCATGTTGTGTTCGCGCTCCTTTTACTCCTGGTAATTCCCCGGCCACTTGACGAAGAAAATGGTTGCGGTATGCAGATGGATCGTTTGTGTATGCTTTCTTGATGCTTTTTGTCGAAAATGAAGTTTACAGATCCCCTTTCCAGTTTGTAATGTTACATTATGACCTGTGTCATCCTTAATATTAATTTCAATCGTATCAAATTTTGATGTGTTAACAGGCACATAATGAGGTGCTTCATAAGTTTTCATAATAATATCCCCATCATCGCCTTTAATGGGAACAGAACGTAGTAAAGGAATATAACAATTTCCAAGAACTTGTGGCTCACAAATTCTACAGTATGCATAAACTGTATAAAATCCCTGTTTCACATCCGCTTAATGTTCAGCAGGGCCAGATTGTCTATACCATTGACAATAAAGCCTAAAATCCCAACTAATCCGGTAGAAAAGACAATTTCATAATCATCTCTCAAAATAAGAAAAACTCTTCGTCTAATTTTATCATACTTTAACCTAATAGAGCTTGCATCTATAGATAGTTCTAAGCTTCATTTACTACAGTACATATTTAAGGTATGGATCTGTAGTAACCATATGGAATGACAAGTTCACGAGACGTATCATTTAATGATATCCGATAACGAATGTAATAGTCCATTGCCTGTCTCATTGTTGTCCATGTATGTGGATATTGAATTACAGCTAAAGACACTTCATATTTTCCTTTCAAATATAATGTACGAGGTAAACGAATTTGGTAATTAGAGGCTTTATTAGTAGGATAATAGTTCATGCTAGCATTACTTCGTAAAGTAATGTAAAAACTTGTTGACCCCATGATGCCTAAATTGTATGTGTGCGTTGACGGACTGGATGCGAATATACATTACTTTGTGTCTGGCGCGCACCATTCACACTGCATGCATTATGTTTTTTGCATACGCTGCGTGCATGGTCCACAGTGTTGCTGTCTATTACTTTCCCTTCACAAGAAGCACTTGCAAACCTTATTTTTACAGGAATATGATTTGTACTTTTAGTTTCATTTTCTTGGCAACAACATAACTCTTTAAGCCATGTTAACAATTTTCCCATCCTTCTGAAAACTGTCTTTGTTGCCGTTGTTTCATTTCTTTTGTAATGTCTTCACGAGTTGCTTTTACTAAAAATAGTTTTTGGAATATTACCATCTACAACCACAATTTCCTAGATAAACTGATTCCAACCATGTGGTGGTTCTCGCCGTTCTTTTCTTCTTGTAGCAACCAATGCTTCTTTCAACAAATCAATAATGTTGGAATTCGTGATGACATCACTCGTTTTTAAAACAAGTTCATTTTTATCTGTCCATCTCGTACCATGTTTCTTAAGTTCTGCCAGAAGTTGTGTTAGTTCTCCATGATAGAGAGGTTGAAAATGGCTTAGAAACTGTTGCGACTTTTCTGACTTTTCTGCATTAGATGATGCAACAGACTTTTGTTGTTGTTGTGATTGAATTGTTCGTAAATGACGACCAAGAAGTTGAGACATTTCCATTGCCTTTTCACGAGTTCGTTTCCCACGTAAAAGTTTATTCACTTTCGTTTTGATTCCACCATCTTTTCCCTTCTTTTCTAACAACATTTTATATTCATATGCAGGAATGAGGACCAAGTATATTTCATCTTAACAGCAACTGAGCTAACAAGAGTAATGCAAGTTTAGCAATAGCTCCAATGAATCCTACTTTCTGATTGATCAACTTCTTTTTTCTTCGAAGTGATATCTTCCTTTATGCCAGTGTACATAGGGTATGACGCTCAGGCTTGAATTCCCTGTACCTTTTGAGTTTAAGGGTAAATATCCTCGCAATATATTCAAACAAATTTCAAACAAGCTAGTTAATTCCTCCTAGGTAGCTTGCTGTAGCAAGGATTTACGTCGTTTAAGCCCACTGCGTGCGAGCAAGTGAAGGAAAGGCTGGTTAGCTCGAATACGTTTAGACATCTTGGCTGCGAATGGTGAAGTGACTTGGTTCTTGTTCATACACCACTTTATCAACATATACATAATGTGTATCTTTTGGTAAAATGCCTGTACGAATACGTAGTTGACCATTTGTCTTTGGTTTTAAATCAATGATTAAATAGCCATGAGGTTTGCTGGTAGCATCTTGATAGGCTTCTATGAGAAATTGAGATTTTCCAGGATACATTTGCCACGCTAATGTGCTTATTTGTTTCTGTCTCTAGGATTTTTAAATATAATGATGTGATGTGTATTCAAACTAATATTTCGCATTTCTCTACCGTGGTGGAATACATTATTCACAATAAAAATGATACTTAGATTTTGATTACTGCTACCAACAGTAAAGAGATGTGTCATACGCTTATCACTATGAGATTTGGTCATTAAGTCGTCAGTGATGAGTAAGTTTGTTTTTTTAGGGTTAAATCGCTCTTCAATGTCGGCTTGAATGCATTGGTAAAATTCCACACCTTTCATTCCCTTGTACAAAGGCTGATCTGCTGCATAGAGCCATAAAATGGTTTTTGGAGAGGTTTTAATTAACTTTTGTTCCAGAATTTCATTGACCAGAGAATTTTTACCTCTACCTGTAGGTCCAGAGAACAAACATGTAAATGGATGCTTCATTTTTGAACGTCTGTTTCTTTCACCCAACTGTTAAACTTGTTTGCCAACCTAATCACTTGACAAATAATTTTTTAACACCTTTTCAATACTATAGATGGAGTCAATATCTTTTGTCACTTTCTGCAGTTCTTCCTCATAGAAATGTCCATCAATATCCTCTTCCAAAAAGTCTTTCACACGATACAAGTGTATTCTTTGCTTCTTACAACGATGTGTGACAATGAAGACTTTTTGCATCCACTTTATATGATAATCCCGTCGAAACACACATTTCATGTGGGAAATGCGAACATGTTCACCAGTTTTAAATTTGTAGGTTTTTTTCTTCTTTGGTTTCAATTTCAATTTGTCCACATACATATACTTCCACACTTTAGATTCATTTTCCTTTCGAATATCTGCAGGAGCATACTTATTGGGGAGGGAGCCATGAGGTCTATGGTTGTAATTATACACCAAGTCTGGAAGGATGTCCATATACCGATACGTTTGGTCGTGTATGAAACACCGATACATCATTCCCTTTAGAGTACGAATGACTCTCTCAGCAAAGTTGGCTTTGGTTTCATTCTTTGTCGTATAGGCATGAATTCCCTCCTTCTTCAAAAATGCTTTTACCTATCTGTTTTTTAATTCGGTTCCTTTATCTGACCTTAGAGTTCGTGTTCTTCGATGTGTATCATGAAAAATCTTCTGGAAGGCTTGTATGACACTGGTATGTGATTTGTTGAGTATTGGCTGCACCCAAAAATATTTGGAAAACGCATCAGTGACAAGCAGTAAAAAGTGGGTGTCATCATTATAGGAGGCTATGTTATATCAGGCAAATCAATATCCCACATGTCATCAATACCACGTGTAATGACACGTTGACTTTTAAACCTATATTTTACAGGTTGTAATAAACTGAATGCATCTTGATCCTGCAGCCATTTCTTTACTTTGGAATGAGTGACTGGTTGGTTTTTGTTTTTAATATGTGATAAAGTTGGTAAGGACCAGCAAATACCCCGAGTTGACCAGCTTTAAAGTAAATATTGGTTAAGTAGTCTTTCCACGTCGACATAACACTAAATGATCACAACTTGTCAACATATCTTACATTTCATTACGCCTTATAACTCAATTAACATATCTTAGAGTTTTATTCTTTTTACAAATCAGGTATAGACACAATGGTGTGAATAATTGAAGCCCATTGATCTTCAATGTACACTAACCAACTACTTAATTCATCAAATGTTATAGCATCTACACCATATTTCTCACAACGTTGATTTGCATTGTCCGACACTTTATCTAAATGAATATAATATTTAACTTCATTCCAATATGTATAGACACATGTGAAATGACAAGTATGTTCTTGACAATCTTCATTATGACAAGTTTCATCTTTACACTCTTCATTTTGACAAGCAGGACATACTAAACATGCAAATTGCAAATTGCATTACAGCCGATAACATTTCTTCACAATATGCTTTTTGCACAATATATTGTCTCAATGTAATGTCTGCCATTATACTGCAATATAGATTAACCACTCTCTCACTTCATCAAACAGTCTTGGATCAAATCGAGCAAAGTGATATCCTGCTTCCACATCAAACTGCTCAGCTCCGTCAATGTCTGGAAGCACACACTCTTTGATGAAATCCTCACGTAAGATTGGTAAGTTCAGCGTTGAATGAGCAAGTTCCCAATAGATGTTGAAGTGTTGCAGATTTGTTGAACAGACCCAAAACGTGCCAGTTCACTTATCATGTAGTCCACACATTTGTCCTTGAAACACGTTTCTACCTCCATCCTTGCTTCACATTTCCGTATGGTGGTTGAATAATAATATAACACGTCTGCACACTATGACGGCTGGTGAGCAAATGATTCCAAAAGTCTTACTCTGCAGATACTGTTAGCGAGCCACACTTGTTGCAGAAGTTGTCTGGTTCACACATCTTGCAATTGTACTTGTAGGCATAATCACTGCCATATCCGTAAGCACCACAATATTCACAGGTAAGTATTACTCTTTTCACGTTATCATCTTCAGGTAAACCAACCAGTCACATGATAAAACATACATAGCTTTTTTAACAACTTTCCCAATATATTCTTACCAGGATATGATGGAGATGATAATTGTTTGACACCAGGTCCCCACAAATTATCATAAGGTACTTCAACTAAGGTCTTATCTTTACGTTTTTTTTAACTTTTTGTGAAATAATCCACACTGATGTAATTTTACATATAAAATATCTCGCATTTTACTTATCTCCACTGTATACCACAAGGGACATGGCTTTATTACTTTAGCTATACGTTTCGCTTCATATCCATTTCTACATGAAACAATAGCTGAAACAATATCTTGACGGTTATGAAAAACTGCTTTTTCATATTGATATAAAGCTTCACTCGAGTAGAACGTATGTCTATACTTTTCAAGTCTTGTAGGAAACATGTTTGAAAGAACATCCTTATAACCACTAAATAATAAAACATTCTCCATGTTGTCTGTTTGCATTTTTCGAGGTTTGATAATGTTCTGTTGTTCACCAAGACTTTTCTTTTACCAAGTTGCACTGCATTAGACTTCTTTGTTTCTTCCGTTGCTGACATGTTTCACTTTGTTTCTTCCTGTAATATGTTAATGGTATCAATTGAATTTTACAAAGCATGTTTAACTATAGCTTCTTTTAAAATTTCTGCTACCTCTTTTATCATTTTCTCCCTTTGTTCACTTTGAAACAACTCGCATAAGATTATATTCGCTAGAAAGAAAAACATTGTCGCTATGTCTTCAACATTCAAATGACTAAGCTGTTAAAAGGCTTTTTTCTTACCTTATCCTGTAGAACTGTTCACTTTCAGCTTCTTCTTTAAAACAATCCCTTAAATAATCAACCACGCGAAAGTACACTCCTACATCAGTGCGGGCAAAATAGAGCGCAGAATCAGAGTCATAATCCTCTGCAGCTTCTATTCCACTTTTATAACATTCTCCAATGTATGTAGTTCAGTCACATCGAGACTGTGGTGTACAGCGTCCCAAAAAGAGTATAAATGGTAAAGCTAATAGTCTGCAGTTCCATAGCAAGCAAGTTTAGCAATCATAAAGTCAACATAAGCCCTTTTAAAACCTAAGTCCATTTTTATACAAGTTCCTGAACAGCAAATGTGCTTCTATTTTGCTTCACAGACTTTAGGTACTTCGCACTTGCTGCAAAAGTTGTCAGGTTAACACATCTTGCAATTGTACTTGTGGCAGTGACAATTATAATCACCGGGCATATCCGCAAGCACCACAATATTCACAGGTAATCCAAGTTGATTTTGCACGTTCATGTTCTCCAATTGAACTTCAGCCAGTCTTTTCTTGGATAGTTTTGACACCTTCATCCGGTTGTCCTTATGCAGTTTGATGACAGTTTTCACGCCATGACATTCCGTACATGGCTTAGGTTTAGCGAATAAGACTGAGTTGATGTTATCCATCTCCTGAAGCATTGTCTCCCATTCACCATCATTCATGTTGATGTAATACTTGTATACTGTCCCTTCAAACAGTGATGTACGCACAAAACTCACATAGCGCATGCTTTGGTATGAAATGACTTCAATCCACTTAGTTTGCGTTAAGTACCGTTTGAAGCCAATGTTGCGTACATTTCTCAAGTTCTGACACACAATCTTCCACAAGGATGGTGCTAAAGCAAGCCATTTCTCTCCACGTTTGATTCGAAGAAATGATTCAAATTCTCCATGCTCCACAGTAATGTTTAAGTTCACACTAATTTTAAAGCTGCTTGTCTTCTCCATGGCTGCACATTGAATGCTGACTTGGTCCTCTCCACCCGCTCCTTTTAGACGACATCACGTGTATGTATGATGGTTGCAAAATCGTGGAGACAGTTTTTCAAACATTTTATAAATGTCTATATTCACTTCAACTCGTCCGTTATTGAATAGGACAAGCTCTGATATATCCATTGATAATGAAACATTATCATCATAATATAAAATAATACTAGCAGCCACAACTAGCATGAGGTCAGCTGCCCAAATTATATTGGCGTTGATAAATACTGAATCAATGTCATAAGTGTTCCCTGGTAAATGCAGTTCTTCACATTCACTCAGAAAAGATTGGATGAAATGATTTCTTGGAATTGCCATTCCAACAGCTTCCCAGTGTTTATGTATATTCGTCACTTCCAGTACCCAGTCACTTCACTTGTAAAATCCAATCATATTCAAAATAAGGAAGCTTCGAAAACACATAGTCAGTATAGTTCACTTGGAAGACAGCATCCAATGTCTTTATACATCTGTGAAGAAGGGATGTTGACATTGTTCACTGGTCTTTTACAACAATCTCTCAAATAATCCACCGCGCGAAAGCTGACATGGCGAAATGTGTTCTCGCTCATCCAGTTATGCATCCAGGTTTTCGATTTCCCGCCAGACTCTTGATTTCCAAGTTCCAATTTCGTGGGGAGATGTCAAAAATTAGATATAAATTTTTTCGGGGGGTGGGGGGGGGGGGGGGGTCCGACATACCCAACATACTATCATGTAATATGTATACACAGATGAATTTGCCTAAATTTTCCTCTCCTAGGCAACTGTCGCTGCGTAGGGGGTCCTCACATAGTATGGTCTAATGACAGCGGTAGAACTGTCGTTGCCTAAGGGGGTCACGTGATTGATGACGTCACAATGATTGACAGGTGGCCCAGAACTGTCATTTCTTCACTACTTGTTATGCACTATTGTTGAATACAATTGATCAAATAAAAATGGATTATAAAAAGGGATTCATTGCAGTCAATTCTAAGTCCCCCGATAACTGTGAATAGAGAGCGATTATAGAGACGGATTACCCTTTATGTAGTCACTCTCTGAACGACATATTAAAATTTCGGATTTTCAGCTGAATATCCCAGAGGGGAGGCAAGATAGCCTAGTCTAGATTAGGCTAGCTTGTCCCGGGGAAGCTATACAGGGGGCAAGATATACTGTTACACCTGAGTCTAGAATACATTTTAAGAATCATAATCTGCTAAAGTTATGCACCTAAAGTACTCACATATGTGACAAGTTGAGTACATATTTACAGAAGTACATCATCAAACCTTTTAATATTTTAATGCATTTACTGCGTAGGCTAAATATTTACTAAAAGAATTTATGTTCTGTGAGAGATTCTCTTGGAAGACAAAAATCGGGAGAGGGCTTCCTCAAAATTGCCAAAATGGTGGTGAAGCAATCTACAGTGTCAAAGGCTTCCAACATTGACTGTTTCTGTGAAGTCGTTAATTCGTACCACTTGCGATCAAACAGTTGGCTGGAATTTTTCGACACTACAGACAATCAGTTCGAAGTGGAGAACACTGGCGCGGCTGGCAGTAGCAAAGGCGTCTATTCACCTACTGTTTAAACGTCAAAAGTCTTAATGCTAAAACACTGAAGGGCATTTTTTTAAACGAGTTAAGACGTTTTCCTCACGAACATAATATACTAATAATAATAATACGCTAATGCTCCACCCTAGTGCATTTATGGTTACATAGGGCAGTAAAAGTGATAATTTATGCACGTTTTTCCATAACATTAAGAGCACTCTTTAATGTCGTAAAATATAATGAAATGGGATTAAACTTTTGAGAGATGTGGTGGTTTCAAACTTTGGCCCTTCTAAAGTTTAAATCTTCCAGGCATATGTATAAAGCCAAAAAATATGAAAATTACAACAAAAGCCATACCTAAGATTTTATGTTGATGTTGTGTGTGCTTTTTTGTCTTGATTTATTGTTGTTTTACAGCATTTGACCATAAAACATTTTAAAAATACTCACTTTATAATCAAAGTAGTAGGAAAACAAGAGTTCTACAACTGCCCCTCCCTCCCTCCGTGGGAAATTTTGCGATTTCAGTATAATTTTCCGTTTCAGACAATTCCTCCCCCCGTGGAAACAATTTTGTGATCTTTGCCTATTTACACGTTTCAGACGATTCTGGACCACTTTGTAAGGAATGTTCATCATTGTCTTTTTCACGTTATATACTCTGTTTTATTAGGGGCTTCCCGCATAAAAACCCACTTATTTTGGTACAGCGTCTTTTTTTCAGGGGACGGAATTTACTGACTGGCGTAGAACTCTCTTTTTCACCGTACTTTTTAAATTGTTTTTTTTTTTATTGATTTTTCTTTTTCTTTGGAAGTGTATTTTGCAGTTATTAAAAAAGATGTAACTCTAGTTTTACCAAGCCAACTGCCAAACCGTTATCCAGAACTGGCAGTTTAAGTGATTAGTGACAGGCGGCCTTGGTATGCTGTTAACAAGAACAACTGTTTCTTTTTTGTCAGTTTTGCATTGCATTTTCTTAACATGGGGAGAGGGAAGTGCTTTAATACTGTGTCTCTATTAAGCAAGGCTCTGCCTGCATTTTTTTTGTTTAACATTGTACACGAAAACTTGAAAGCTAAACTCCTTCCGGTAACAACAAAATAGTATCTAAAATATGGCGGATAACAATCTTTGAATACATTCTAATTATTTATCAAAATAATGTAGAATATGTGGGGGCCGAACGGGAAAAAAGCATACAAAGTTATCTAAGCGACTAACGTGAGTATTAGTTGGTTAGTTAAATGATTTGTTTAACGACACGACCGACCCTTAGTGGGTTACATTGTGTCAGAACATGTCAGTAATCAGTGACTAGAAGACAATGCTACAAGTTAGAATCAAGGTAAGCTAAAACCATATATATTCTAAAATCATAAAGTAAAAAACGATTAGAAATACTGATACAGGTTGATTTCTTTTAAAAATTGTATAAATTTGCTAGGTTCTACTTCATCAAAGAGCTGCCTCAAGGAGTCAGCTCTGAAATGACGTGAGCGGGCGTCTTGGAAATTGGTACAGGCTATTAAGATATGTTTAACGGTATAAGGTTCCTGACACCCGATCACTCTGCCTAATTGTGTTTGTGTAGAAAGATGCCAGAATTTGTACACAGTGATTGTGGCCCCCCCCCCCAAAAAAAAAAACCACGAGCGTCATTCAAAGATGTGTTCGAATGAGTGGCCCATTTTTTTCTTCCCACACACGCACACGCACACACGCACACACCAACACCATGACATGTTTTGCTCATTTCATAATATTTGGTGGTCGCCCTAAAGGGAGGCCAGGAGGCTAAGCTCCTCAGTGTTAGTTGCAGGCTATACGGCAAAGATAAGCCAGTTCACCAATATGTACGAGGTTGCTACCCCGCACGTAATGCAGTGCATTTCATATTCATGCCGTAGGCCGGCTTAGTGCGTGTATTGGCAAGCGCGGGACAGACATGCCTGGTGGTTGCAGGAAGTGGATATGGCTCTATCGTTCCCCAGAAGTACATCACATCCGATATAGATATCAATGTCTTTGAAGAGAAAGTAATGACTCACTCTCGGTATTCATCTTGTTCCATGGTTGCCGGTAAATCTTCCCCAAGCAGCCATTGCCGTTGGTAGGCGGCCATGAAGTTGCCAGCCTCTATATCGAAAATCCTTCTTCCAACGGCAATGGTGCGATCCACAAATCCGGGTATGCAAAGAGGCAAGCCAGTCGATGGATCCGGCAATAATTTCCAGATGTAGTTTCGGTACTGTGTTCCGGTCGGCGCATACACAGGCAGCTGTATATTCCGCACCTCCCTCACTCGCAACGGTCTATCGATGTCAAAAATAACTTCCATGTTGGATGAGTGTGGATAGCAGCGAAGCGAAGACCTTTATACATGGCTCTGAAGTTATATATGTAAACCCTCGTCCCCCTAGGACATACTATGTCAGACCCGCCCCCCCATATGTCTGCGTCGTTTAGCAGAAACCTGTTGCACCTGTCTTCCTTACACTCGTGAATTTGTGAATTTGTGGAGCTCTAATGTGAGTGTGAGTAACGCCATAATACCCCCTCCCCATATCTTGTAACAAAGAAAACTGTGCAGTTGAAACAGCCACACGCGTCATTCAAAGACGTGAGCAGGCCTTTTTGTTCTCCATGGAAACTTCACATTGGTCTTATTTGCTAGGTCATTTGCTCGCCGTTGAAAACGAAGTGTTACATCCACAGCAAAATGTCCTTTTTTAACTGTACAGTTGAAACAGCTGAGCACGTCATTCAAAGACATGTTCGAATGACAAGCTCTGTCCTTTCAAACATGCGCTCGAACGACAAGCCCATTCGAAAGATGTGCTTCAATGGCCAGCCCATTCACAAGTTGTGTTCGAATGGCCAGCTTATTCAAAGACGTGTTCGAATGGCAAGCCCATTCAAACATGTGTTCTAATTAGCAGCCCATTCAAAGACGTGTTCAAATTATTTTTGGAACATATTACGTCATGGTATTGATTAATAAGTTGTTGAACACCAAATGTTCAACAACATGTTGAACATGCTGTTAAACTTGTTCCACAAGATGTTGTTCAACAAGTTCAACTTGCTGTTGAACATGTTCAATATGTTGAACATGTTCAACATGTTGGTAAACATGTTAAACATGTTGTTGAACATATTCAACATGTTGTTCAACATGTTCAACATGCTTCTGAACATGTTCAACATGCTGTTCAACAAGTTGTTCAAAATGTTGTTCAACAAGTTGTTGTCGTATATGAAGCTATGGTTAAAGACCTTTTGATCATTTGAAAAGTTTATGTTGAACCGAAAGGATGTATCAATGCAACATTTGTTTGAAATCTTACAATTGGCCACAAAGTCTTAAAAGGCATTTAAAGTATGCTCACACTTCAGAAAAATGGGAGATGCATATGAGAAACCCTATAAAGTGACCTATCACTGAAACTTTAGATGAATCTTCTATTAAACGTCAAAGAGTCAATATGGATGAAATTGATACACGTGCTTGTACTGAATGTGGTGCATTCATTATACAACAGCGAAGAAGCTTTAGCCACGCATATGGAGCAGTGTGGTGAGGATGCCGATGACAGCAGTTCTAAAAGCAGTTCTGACAGTGAGTCAGAAATCACTCTGTTTGGCATGATATGGTTCAAGAAGTATATGATGACTATGATGACACATTTCAAGAAAAGGTTTTAGAATATGAAGAACAAGGGTTGGAAGATGCACGTGAAAGAGCAAGTGATGACCTTCGATCCGTTTATAAACTAAAACAACTGTTTATGAGGCTATTCAAATACACCCAACGTCTAGAACAAAGCAAACATTATCAAACCATTTTAGAGGACTTTAATTACTTTGTTGATGAAAAACATTATGAGTATTCAAAGGCACTAAAGGCGACAATAAGGAAAAAATGCATTCTTTGAAGAGCTACCAGATAAGGAGGAGGATGACAGCAGCGACGAAAAAAGTGATATGGACAGTGTGGTGCAACAGAGTGAAACAGATGAAGAAAAATAGACTTATTTGACTTAACTTTATGATAAAGACTTTGTAAATGAACAAATGTTGTAATATTTTATCAACTTAAGCGCTATGTATTTAAGTGTATTAATATATGTCTTGCTTTTGATGTTAAACACATGAAGTCGCAAGAAGCTAAGGTCCCTGGCACGGTGTTAGTTCACCCGTAAACCATATATCATATGTCTTGTATTATAATTAAGTATTGTATTGTTGTATGAGAAAAATAAAAAGTTGAAAAGTATCATATGTGTGTTTTCTTATTTTATTGAATATTACAACTACTTACACTTATGTACAATTATGATAAAACAAAAATATCTCAAATACATATTATGTTAATGTAACACATTAGCCCACTTAAAAGAACTTAAATTGACATAAGTATCATATTTTATGAAAAATTACATAACTCACATTATCAAACTTTATTATTTTAAATATTTTTATGTTCAGTTCATATCCATGTTCATGTCCCTAACCCCCAAATAGGATGTGTCAGGTCAATGGACCTTCAAATCCTCTTTGAATTCAAGCGTCAGGTTCTTCCCAATGCAATGCTTGTAGCAGAGCGTACCATTCCACTGTGTTGAGGGTGATGTAGTCATAGCGTTCTGTAAGCTCGTCATATTGGCGGAATTGTACAAACACGTCTAGGCAGTTCTCAGTCACGCGCACTTCTAAATCATTTGAGAGTATAAGGAGAAAGCCAGGTATCCTCAGCTTCTCCAGATTGTTCATCAAGCGATAATATGATATACTTTCCAAAATGTCTCAGCACAATGTCATCACATACGTTTCTCATATATGAAAAGTCATTTGTAATGGGTTCATAATCCGATAAAAAGTCTTCCATCTTGTTCAGCATTCGTACCAACTATGAGCTGTCTCCTTGTCTTTGAAGCCTTTTATCCACTTCTTTCACCTGCTCCTTCAACATTTTCCATTCAGGTATTGTCAGCAAAATTTTTCGTAGGACGGTTTCTTCCAGTCCCCTCATCTTTCAGGTACTTGCGAATGTTCACCACTCCTTCATTGCTCTGTTTCATAATTTTAATGTACTTTCCATTTCCTAGGGAAAGAATTCCCTCCCACGACTGTGGTGGTGACGTCGTCTCCACTTTCAATTTCTTGATGGTGGTGGTAGGATTTTTAACTTTTAAGTCTTTGACTGTATTGGCAAGAGTATCCATATCAGTTGCAGATCTCTTACGTCTTCCAACTTCTTTGCTAACGCTTCAGTGTCCGCACCTCAAATAACTCTTAAGCTGAAGATCACCCTTTTATAATGTCGTCTTGTAATGTCCATGTGCTAAGGTCGCATAGCCATCATTCAGCACGTGCCGCTTGTCGTCATATGGGGAAAGGGCTACTTTCTTCAACTTCTTCGAGAAAAGCTGGTGGTCATGACTTCGAATAATGTGTCCTGTAGCCATCGTTTGAGTTTGGTTGAACAAACTGTCTCTGTACTGCACATGTTTATTGCATCTCTGACAAGCTCGAGTGATGCCTTTAGCCGTATGTTTTTCTTTCCCACCATACATTAGACTGTACATTTTTGGAGTGAGTCCAACAAACTCTACAATGGGGATGCATGCCATCTCATCCTTCATTTTCCCAAGCACCTTTTTGCTCGCGTTGGAATATAGGAAATGATCTGACGGGTAGTCATTTGTGTCAAACAAGTCAGCATCTTGCTGCATATCCTTGTAGATATCTTCCGTTTCTATGTCATAACATAGTCTATCTGAACAACAACTTCGCATTGGGATACTTGACCATGATGTAATTGTAGTGAAAGTCAAACATAAGGATTTTGCTGAGGTCAAGAATGGTGCAACCAACTTGAATGGGTTTATCCAGAAGCAAATCCACTTGGCGTAAATGTACAGCGGTCAAATCTTCGTTAAAAACTCTGAATTTGTTTCTTGAACCGCTTTTTTGTGGACAAGTTCAACATTGATTCGTTTCTCACATTTTCCAAGGTTTTGCCAAACACAGAATTATTCGTCAGTTTGAAGAAGTCTTTCTCAAACGGGTTCTTGGCCAATTTTCTCTTTTCCGTGTTCAATGTAATGTATTTCGCAAACCATTTGCTCTGTTCAAACATGATAGCACGGTGCATTTTTGTGACTTTCAACCCCAGTGAGACGCACTGCTGCAAATTCCTATAATGAAGCACATATTTTTTCTTGTTGCAGAGGTAAGAAATGAGCTTTTCACTAGGTTTGCCTTTCATGTTCAGATCTTTCGGTGACCTCTGACTGTACTCAAACAATTCTCCTACTTTGACGCATTTCCGTTCTGGAGCCACTGGGTAGTGATTATGATGATCATGGATTGCATGTGGGTATTCTAAATCTACTTCTAAAAATATATCCAATGTCGTCATCTTCAGCCACATCCATGAAATCGAGATTCTGGCTCGCTCACCCACATAAATTCTCTTCGTGGCATGCTTTGCGACATGGCCCAGCCATACAGGCTATTTGCGACCAGGTAGACCAGGTAGTTGTTTGGCATCTCAGAATTGTAATCTGACACGTAGGGGTTATTTGCTTTCGCATACTTGTGCGTGATCACAGATATTCTTCTACGTAGGCCTTGTTCAACCGTTTGGTACATATCAATATCAGTGATTAATCCTCGCCTTAATGCCTTCTTTGCTAAGCTGGCTGTAAAAGTTGTTCTTTGACGGTAGCTGTGTTTCAGCAAACTTGGATGGTTCGTCCACGTAGTCACACGGGTACACTCCCTTTCTCAAAAACAAATCTTGCTGGTTACTATCGCGGATATGAGTAGTCATGTTGTAGAAATTTCTTTCCCTTCTGCCGCGAGGTTGGATGCCAACTTCTGTAGAGAAGTACTCATAAACTAACAGCTGTGCGTGAATTTCAGATTGCTCATGGTGAAAGAAATATATTTCTAAATGGTGTTGGGAATGACCATAATTGTTTCATCTTTGAATTTTCCAATTTCCTCCATGATCAGATGACTGTTATAACCTCGCAAATTGTGGAAAAATACAGGAATGATAAAAAATCTTTACCCTCTGCTTATCCTTTTTAAATTGAAATTGCAGGTTGCATTCATTATGCGCTGCTCCACGGTATTTGCCATTGATAGGGTCATGATCTCTCACACGATCCGCTCCTAGAGGCTATTGGCAAATGTAGCAATTGACAGCGTTCTTGAAATTCTCTTGATCCCCACGAGTCATCACCATGTCCTTCGGCTGCTCTAAACCACGCAGAATATGATCACGTTCGTTGACCATATGGTCTAAAAAGACATTCACGGCAAAATATCTTGCCGTATAAACCCGTGAAGACAGTTAAAACAATAAAAAGTTGATCCATTATACTTGGTACGACAAGCCATGAGTCTGCAAAAATTCTTAATCAAGCAGTAATGTCTTTTGTTGCCATTGCTAATCAGAAGTAAGTTGATTTCTCTAGCGCTGACGTTTCGGCTACGTTGTATCGGAACAACCACTTCCAAACACGTTGATAGACACATCGTGTTCCTTTTCAAACTTTGGAATGTCGGCAATCGGCGTATGAAATGTCGTGCCCTCTACCCCAAATTCATTCACAAATGGCCTGTATTGACTCACGCGTTGTGGGTTGGTGAGCCAATACTGACCATAAGAAACACTTGTTGTTTTTATTCTTAATGTTTAACACACCCTTCGTATTTTTCACTTTCTTCGGCAGCGGGATGAAACTGTTCGATTCCAGAGGCGCTAACGTAGCTGTATGTACTTCAATGTACAGTATATTATACAGAACCAAGCCAGAGCCTTGTCGTTCATGTTCGGAAAACTTGGTAAACAATTCTTTATAGGCTTCCGGCAAGTCCTTTTCAATATCCGATGAATTGTACGCCGTATACGTTGGACTGCTGATAAATGCATTATGCACTTGTTCCATCATGACACCTTCTGCATTCGGCGTCATTTTCTTGAATCGAGCATGCACTACAATGTACCATGTCTTCAGCAAATATGTCTTGATACGGATCTCTTGTTGTCGCATGTCAAGCAGTAATTCCGTTCCATTGTCGTGCTCAAACCGGTTTTCCTGTGCGTTTTCGCCAAGACTAATCCTTCTGCCTCTCCCTACTTGTCCCGTCTTTTGTCTCTTCGCGGTTTGTTCTTCATCGGCATCATGAGCTGGAGTACATGTCTGTGCCTCAAACAAATCCAAAGATGGAAATATTACATTGCATCCATGACAGAGGACTGAATGGGGTATGTAAATGCCATCTTGTTCCATCTTTCGTCTCTTTGCTTCATTCTCCCGATCAAGCTCTTCAAGAGCACGTTTCACTGCAGTTTCACTGCATCTCAGCCTGAGTGCATGTATGTGCCTCAAACAATTCCATAGATGGAAATGTTGCATTACAATCATGGCAGAGGCATGGTGAGTCTGAACTGGCAGCCATTGTTGCCGCATCAATTGCTAGAATTGATATGGATGAAGTGTGTTCTCGTTCATCCCATTTATACCCTCCAGGTTTTCCCGTCAGGTTGAATTCCTTTCTAAAGGCCACTAAGCTCCTAAATTCGTAGAGAGATGTCTAAAAATAGATGTTGTGAATTTCCCATGTCTATAAATATGCCTGTGGGGGATCTTACATAGTATGTCCTCGAGGGGGGTCTGACAGAGTATGTCCTAGGGGGGTCCTCACATAGTATGTCCTGGGGGGGGGGGGTCCAAAAACCAAAAATGTTCAGAATTTTCTGAAACGTATAAATATGCTGAAATCGCGAAATTTTCCCACGGAGGGTTGAGAGGGTATTGTAGTTGTTTTCCTACTAATAATCACTCTTCGGTACTTCTTTACACAACCATACAATATCGGAACAGTGTTGTAAAGAGGAATGGTGATAATTTGAAACATAGGCATGGGAGATGAACAGCACTCAGCCAATAGCGGTTACATCACTGTGGTCCAGTTACTCTTTTAAAATACCGCCTGGACAAAACAATATACAAGTTGAAACGGGTGGAGCGACGGACGGATGCTTGCACATTCACACTATATATACTTTCTGCCTGTAAGGTTTGGTTAAGATCCGATGAATAGTTTTTAAGATATCGCCAGGACAAGAAAAGTTTCAAATGCCAGGGGCAGACAGACGAATGGACATGGGATAAATTGAACTGTTGTGTAATGCCATGAATAAAAAAAAAGAGATAATACTAAATTATGTGGTCAAGTGTTGTCGACTTTGCGACATCATGTTCAGGGACGATTGTCCATATTTGTCGTTGTCGTTGTGACGTCATATGCAGGGACAATCGTGTGTTCGGAACATGCTGGTTCGATAGGATTCTATGCAGTTTAGGCAAGTTTAACGAAGAGTGCATTGTGTACTGAAGCACGCGGTGTTCTTTGACGATTATATGAGGTACTGGCTTGCTATTTGAAAGATGATTTAACGATTAATGTTTCCGTGAGCGTTTAGTATTGTTCTATTGTGCCTGCCACACTTTATTCAGTAAGCAATATAAAACTGAGGTAGGCCGGTCCGGGGATATTTGACCACTATTTATGAAACGCCATGCTACTGATTACTTGTCAGTGAACTGAATAGTAGTCCAATAATGCTTTAGAAAGACTTCGTGTTGCAAATAAAGTTCAAATATTAAACCAGGGCGGTAAAATGTGGCCAATTGCCTGATCGAATGGTTATTTTTGCGGGAGATTTGCAACGCGTTGTGGTCACATGGCTATGTTTCTGATATAAGAGCGTAACCTCCGGAGAGTGGGGTTAGTCCGAAATCAGTATTTTGTGTGGTAAAATGGATTAAAAATGGATTTCTTCTGGGTGAGTTAAAATATCTACGTTCTTTAAATTAAATAGAAGACATTAAAGTAAATTATTTTTAAATTTTTCGCATGTTGATAGTTCATTTAGTAATATTTTTATGTAAACTTCAGACATCTCGAAATGTACAGTGTGTTATTGTTAAAGAGGCCGCATGTGCGCCGGCCATATTTAAAGGGTCTGAGAGCGGAAATTATTCAAATTCTGTATATATTTTAGTCGCTTTCAGTGCCAGAAATTAATGAGGTTTTTGTGTTAAAGTCGCCGGCACTGCCACGCCGAAAAGTGACAAATTATTGAATAACTGTTTAGCAGCGTACCACTAGATTACTAGTTTAACTAAGAATTTGTAAATATATTTGCATTATAATCAAAGGCGAGATTTTGAGGCACTGAATGTCGTTCAAAATGATTTCGTTTATCGAACATAGTGCCGTATTTTACGAATTTACACACGTAAATTATTTGTGTGTAAATTTCCACCTTAAATAGAATTTTAATCGGTTTCTTATGGAGGATAAATCCCATGAAATTTAGTGCTCTTAGGTGTCATAATTAATAAAAACGAGAATAGTTCTGCCATGTTTAAAGCAATCTAAACATGCAAAGCTTAATTTAATTATTTTTACCAGGTTGAATTCGTGATTTCTCGGAGGCATGGTGCTGCAAATATCGGGGCATATTTAGGTAAACAGTGATATAGAATCTAAATGCCTCTTTATAAAATGTGCTGTGTGTGTTGAATACTGAATAATGTATTTAGAATTTGTAATGTGCTGTGTTGTGCATTGACATATCGGTGCAAAGCTTTTGGAATATGACAGAGATCTTTGTTTATACTGTCATTTTGTAATATCTTGCATTTAATTACTATTAATTAATAATATTAATAATTTCTATACAATTACTTAAAGATGTATATATATTTTTATTTATTTTTTTTTTATTTATTTTTTTTTTTGCAGTTTTCACCTTATGTCAAGCAGCCACATATGAGTGAATAAAAACCCCGATCAGTAGTTAACGCGGCTTTTCTTCCGAACATCACAGTGAAAACTAAATAAGATGCGTGGATTCGACCACAAGCAGTGGTATTTCGCCTTCGTGGGAACCGCAACGGTGTTTTGAACGGCTATGGGTTCAGAGTGGCCCCAACAAACCTGTAGATTCTATCACACGCAAACTGATGTTTTGTTTTGTGAAAGCTGCAACAGCCTGCCAGTTTCCGCGTTGGGATCAGAGGAGACTGAAACCGACTCATAGAATTCTGTCACACGCAAACTGATGTTTTGTTTTGTGAAAGCTGCAACAGCCCGCCAATTTCCGCGTTGGGATCAGAGGAGACTGAAACCGACTCATAGAATTCTGTCACACGCAAACTGATGTTTTGTTTTGTGAAAGCTGCAACAGCCCGCCAATTTCCGCGTTGGGATCAGAGGAGACTGAAACCGACTCATAGAATTTCTGCCATACGCAAACTGATGTTAAGCCCTCACAGAGGCTGACTTCAACAACTTGACGACTACCGCGGTGGGACGAAAGGGACCAAACGCAGACTGATGCTTCACTTCCGCGGGACTGCTCCTGAGTTGTGGCATTGGAACTGAGATCAAGGGACATGCCATTGCTCCCCCCCAAAAGCGCTCTGGTAGTGTTTCTGTGTACAAATTATTTTGCAGGTGGACGTTTTGAACATTTTTCAAAGTTTCGAAAAGGAGTAAAAGCAATGAAAAACAAATACTTTTTTTTTTTTAGTTCAGTATTTTGTATCGAAACTTATCAAGTTTAAAGCAGAATTTTGAGCGTCTTGTTTAGGATTGAATGTTATCAGTCTCGATGCGAATCTTAAGTGTGTTGTTGTTAAAAGTGGACCCCAGCCACAAGTTTCTTATTGAAACCAATATGACCAGGTCAGAGGAATACGTGGTGTGATATAATGCAAATAATGAACTAAACTAAGCCGGGAGGGGACAAGGCTTGTCCATTTGCATTATATGTATTCGTAAAGGGGTATTTTAAGATAACCCCTTCCCACGACCGGCTGGGGCATTTTGAGCGCCAAGTTGAGTTAGACGCCGGGGTTTGCTTGCAAGCCCTAAGGAATGTAACATCCACTTAAGTACACCAGTTAAAATTAACACACTAGATTTCGTGTCGAGACTTAAATTTAAAGGGTTTTGCATACCACCATATGTTCTTGTAACAGTGTGACCAAATGCGAGTTATCGAAAGTATTTATCTTCAGCTGTTTAACTGTACCGCCAAAATTATAAGCCCGGGGTTGTGTTGGTTGCGTACATTATGACGAAGTTTAAATTGAATAAGGAATAATTTAAATCAAAGGATAAAATGTGTGTTTAATCAAGTAGTAGTGTGCATATCGCGTACCTTCGGATTTGGGCCTATAGGTTTGGGGTGTCCGTCCGTCCGTCTGTTCGTCATAGCTTTATACCCCTATGAATTTGGGTGCGGTTGGGGCCTGCTTGTGTTTCACAAATACTTACTTGTTCATTGTGTTTTGGGATCACTGAACTTGAGTCATGAGGGTTCTTGATCGGTGATCTTATTCTTGTTAGGACACTTATTTCGTGGATTTGGAAGGTGGTCAGGCTTACTTCATGTTGATTCTCCTTATCTTGTGTCACCTCCTTTTACTGCAAGCAGTCAATATGTCTGCAAAATCTGAACCTGCTGGCCCCAGGGTTAGCACTAGGGTACGTGTTCCCACAACAAGAGGAATAGACTACCAAATCGACTTAGCGATTCAAGACTTGAAAAGGTATAGGTCTATAATTCTGAGAAAGTCTAGTAAAGTCGAAATTGAGGTGAAGCAGGATGCTCCCAATTTCTTGGGACTCAGTGGTCTGAAAGAGGCTTTAAAAATTGATCGTGGAAAACTGGATGAGGCTTATGACAGACTGAGAGATTATTCCAAAGGTGCATTTGACGACCAAATCAAAGAGCAATTTTTTTATACGTGTCGTAAGCATTATCACGTCGTTGATCTAATAGAAGAGGTTTTTGAAAAGAAAATTCAAGAAGGCACAGGTGATGAGCTTGATACAGGTAGTATCCAGTCTGGGTGTTCTAGACTTTCTGAAGGATCGCGTCGATCTCTTCGCTCTTTTCGGTCAGGCCCGAAGGTTGCATCTGAAAACCAAATTAAGTTGGAAAATCGCAGTTTGAAACAGGAGTCGTCTGTGGTTATCGTTAGGGCTCAAAACTGTCGTAAGTCGGAAGGTAATCAGGATCTTTCCGATAATCGGAGTATCGACGGAGATAAATTCCAAGCTTCAAATCGATCTCTAATATCTGGCAGATCTGACGACTCTTCAAAATCAAAAGCAAATGTAGAGTTAGCTGCTCTTAAACTGAAGTTACTCAGAGCTAGAAAAGAGCGTGAAATGGAGCTAGCTTGCAAGAGAGCTGAAATCAAAGCTGAGCAAGCGAACATTGAAATTTTGCGAACTCAAGAAAATTATGAAATGGCTGTTGCCAGGGATAGGCTTTTAACCAATAGCGTAAATCGGCTGCGACTGACAATAGTGAGGATGATGTTTCATTGGTCAACAAACACACGTTTGTTGATGAGTTTGTATCAAAACACACTCCCGACCGCTACCCTCAGGCATATGTTGCTAGTAGTCCTGAGAATACAAAGGCTCAGGTTCCGAAATCTCGGGTTGAATTTGTAGACGAAGCTCTCGCAGGTTCTGCCCAAGTCACTCAGACTGATGGTGAGAAAGGCTTTCCAGTATCTCAGGGTAACCCAATTGGTTCGAACGTCCTAGACTGCCAAAGTCATTTGTTGAGTCTAACGAAAGCTATGTGTGATCAGATAGCACTTAGTCGGTTGCCTGTAGCCGAGCCAGGCATTTTCACAGGTGACCCGCTAAAATTCCCTGCTTGGAAAGTTTTCTTTGACACTCTTATCGTATTCCTGTCAACGAAAGGCTTCACTATCTCAATCGTTATCTCGGAGGTGAGGCCAAAGAGTCGGTAGAGAGCTTTTTTCTGTTATCCTCTGGTGAGGCTTACAGCAAATCTTACGAACTCTTGGTTAAGCGGTACGGTGATTCTTTTGTACTTTCATCGGCCTTTCGTGACAGGCTTGAAGAGTGGCCAAAAGTCAATGGCAAAGATGGGCTAGCTCTTCGGAAGCTAGTGGATTTCATGAAACAGTGTGACACGGCAATGGAATCTATTCCAAGTTTGGCTGTACTCAACGACGAGGTTGAAAATCGCAAAATTCTTGCCAAACTCCCAGACTGGCTAGTAAATAGATGGGCTAGGAAGGTTGTTTTATCGCGATCTGAAAAGGGAAAGTTTCCTTCTTTCCGGGATTTTGTTTGCTTCATGTCGAAAGAAGAAGACATAGCAAACGATCCAGTAACTTCGCTGACTTCTATCAAGTCATGTCATGCTTCAAATCCCAGTAGAGCCAAAACATCTGGTGACAATGGACATTACAAATCAACTTCTGGAAAATCTTCGGCTCGCACATTTTCCACTGATACTCAGGAGTCCTGCGCCTTTTGCAAGTCGCATCACAGGCTGAGTTCGTGTCAGGGTTTTGTGGATGCTGATTTGATAGAAAGGACTTACGTAATTAAGAGACTTGGTCTCTGTCTAGGTTGCTTACGGGAAAAGCACATGGTTAAAGATTGCAAACAAAAATCATCCTGTGACAAATGCGGTAGGAAACATCACACAGCTTCACATGATGTTCGTATCGTCAAAGGCCAGACCCAGGTTAAAGCTTCGAGCGCTTGTGGTTTTGATTGTGGTCCAGCAAAGGAAGGCTCAAAAAGTTCAATGATTGTGCCTGTATTTCTCTCTCATGAAAGAAATCCTGACAAAGAAATCCTGGTTTATTGCATGCTTGACACGCAATCAGATCAGTCCTTTGTACTGCAAAAGGCATGTGATGATTTGAATGTTCAAGGCACCGAGGTGGAACTTATTCTTTCTACTCTAACCAACAAAGAGACAGTTCTGCGCAGTAGCAAGGTTGCTGGTTTACATGTCCGCGGATTTCACAGCCAGTCTACAATTCCCTTGCCAAGTCTCTATACAAAACAAGAGATGCCGGCTGACAAAGGCCATATTCCAATACCGGAGATGATTGACAAATGGCCTTATCTGTCAAAACTGAAAGGTAAAGTTGCGCCTTTGAAAGATTGCCCTATTGCTTTGCTATTGGGTTATAATTGTTCCCGAGCTCTCGCTCCACTTGAGGTGATTCCCCCTGTGGACAACGGCCCTTTTGGCTTTCGTACTGAGCTAGGATGGAGCGTAGTTGGCTTGATTGACTTAAATCGCACGGGGCAGGACTTTGGTGTTAGCCACAGAATAAGCTGTCAAGTCAAAGATTTAGCTACTGGTAGGTCGTCTGTTCAGTTCTCGTTTCACTCGAAGGTTAAAGAGGTTGTGAATCCTTCTGAATTGATTAAAATCCTGGAGTCGGATTTTAAGGATGACAGTGTGAAGGATACTAAAGGAATGTCTCAAGAAAATAGAGCATTCCTAGAAATAATGCAAAACCGGATCAAGGTGGACGAAGAAGGGTTTTATGAAATGCCTTTACCCTTCAAACCCAACCACACCTCTTTGTTTAACAACAGAGAACAAGTAGTCAAACGAATGCTACTTTTGAGAAAGAAACTTGAAAACGACAAAGCGTATTATGATGAATACGTTGCCTTTATGAAGGAAATGACCGAAAACGGCTATGCTGAGGAAGTTCCCAGTTCAGAGATTATAAAGACCAAAAACGTTTGGTATGTTCCCCATTTCGGCGTCTACCACAAAGTAAAACAAAAACTTCGAATAGTTTCTGATTGTAGCGCCAGATACAGGGGTGCATCATTAAATGACACACTTCTGTCCGGCCCGGACTTAGTAAATTCCCTTTTGGGAGTCCTGCTTCGTTTTAGAAAGAACCGAATCGCATTTCTAGGAGACATCGAAAAGATGTTTTACCGATTTCGAGTGTCTCCAGATAATAGGCACTACCTAAGATTCCTTTGGTGGAAAGATGGAAATCTAAACAAACCTTTGCGCGTTTTTCGCATGAAAGTGCATATCTTCGGTGCTGTCTCTTCACCCGCTTGTGCGACTTATGGATTGAGAAAAATTGCCGAGGACCACGAGTCAACATTTGGGTTTGATGCTGGAAGTTTCATTCGAAATGATTTTTATGTAGACGACGGGTTAACTTCTGTGCCTGATGTGAGTTCTGCAAAGGATCTAATTCTTAGAACAACTCTATTGTGCCAACAGGGCAATATCCGGCTGCATAAATTCATCTCAAACAGCAAAGAAGTCTTGGAAACTATCCCCAAAAAAGACAGAGCTGACAAGTTTCAGAACATTGATCTGCATTTTGATGGTGTACCCAAGGTATTAGGTGTTCAGCGGAAGGTGGCGTCAGATGCTTTCAGGTTCAACGTACTCATAAAAGAACACGCATTCACTCGTCGCGGGATACTGTCAATCATTGGATCCTTGTATGATCCCCTTGGATTTATCGCCCCATTCACAGTACGTGGAAAACGAATTCTTCAAGAACTGTGCCAGTTAAAACTGGAATGGGACGATGAGATCCCGAGTTTTATTAAAACTCGGTGGCAATCATGGTGTAAAGAAGTTCCAGAATTGTCTGCTTTCAGCGCCGACCGCTGTTACATTCCAAAATGCTTCGGCACTGTATCCCAAATAGAAATACATCATTTCTCTGATGCTAGCACTGTGGGATACGGACAGTGCTCATACTTGAGAGTTTTTGATGAGAAAGGTCGTGTGCATGTAACATTTCTAATAGGCAAGGCCAGGGTTGCTCCTATCAAGAAAATATCCATTCCGAGACTGGAATTAGCAGCTGCTACCCTGTCAGTGCGCATGGCTTTAAGACTTCAAGAGGATCTGAAATATGATCAGGTCGCCTTGACAAAAAATTGGTCAAGGACCTGTGACAAGATCGAAGTCTTTCAGTCTGTCTATTTTAGACTGCATTACCGTTGATGATTTGAGAAAAGCAGAAAGGGAAATTATCAAATGTGTCCAAACTGAAAGTTTCCCAAACGAAAGAAACTGTCTTCTATTGCTGGGTGTGCGACACGAAGACATCGACAGAAGTGTGGCGAGCAAACGAAACGCCTCACTTAAGGCTGATAGTGCCTTGTATAAACTTGATTGCTTTGTTGATCCGGAAGGTATCATCAGAGTGGGTGGTAGATTACAGCGCTCTAATTTATCTCCTGAAAAACGACAGCCAATTGTCCTGCCAAAATCGCATCACGTGACTACCTTGATTATTAGGCATTTTCACGAAAGCATTCAACACCAAGGCAGACTCATGACCCATAATGCTATTCGATCGGCAGGTTTTTGGATTATACATGGCAGTGCTAAAATATTTCAGTACATTTCACAATGTGTAGTATGCAGGAAAAATAGAAGCACTTGTGAGACTAAAAAAATGGCCTTTTTGCCTGACGACAGGGTTCAAAGCTGCGCTCCGTTCGACTATGCTGGTGTCGATTACTTTGGTCCGTTTGTGGTGAAAGAAGGTAGAAAAGAAGTTAAGAGGTATGGAGTAATCTTTACCTGCATGGCAAGTAGGGCAGTACATCTGGAGGTTGCAAACTCTCTGAGTACCGATTCTTTTATCAATGCACTGCGTCGCTTTTTTGCTGTTCGGAGACCAATCAGGATCCTAAGATCTGATCAAGGAACAAACTTCATCGGCGCAAAAGGTCAAATGAATGACCTGTTTGAATTGAGCAAAGTTAAGGACCATTTGGTAAAAGTCGGTTGTGATTTCGAGTTTGTAATGAATACGCCTTCTAGTAGTCACATGGGCGGTGTATGGGAGAGATTAATCAGAAGCGTGAAGAACATTTTGTCTCTCAGCTAGGCACGCAGATTGATGATGAGTGTCTTCGGACATTTATGGCTGAGGTCATGGCTATTCTAAACTGTAGACCTCTTGCAGCAGCTCACATTAATGATCCGACCGCACCAGCCCCACTTTGTCCAAATCATTTACTTACGATGAAGTCGAGTGTTATTTTGGCACCTCCAGGAGAATTTGATAAACCAGATGTATACAGCATTAAACGTTGGCGAAGGGTTCAGTTTCTAGCCAATGAATTCTGGAACAGATGGCGGAAAGAGTATTTGTCTTTACTGCAACCTCGTCAAAAGTGGCATAAACAAAAGCGAAATTTAACTCCTGGCGATATCGTTCTAGTTTGTGACGAAGGTTTGCCTCGTAATTGCTGGAAACTGGCTCGTGTTACTGAAGTATTTCCTTCTCGAGATGGACTGGTTCGTAAGGTGATGCTCGAAATTGGTAATAGAGATCTAGCCAAAGAACACAGGTATTTAGAAAGGCCGATACATAAGTTGGTGACCTTGGTGGAAACAGTGTAACAATTTGAGTGTAAAATAGAGGCCGGAGAAAATCCCCACCGAGGAGCCTTTTGCAAGTTATTAGAATGATCAATTGTGTGTTTAAATGTAAATATGTAATACGTTCATGGCATTTTGTTTTGTAAAATTAAACTGCGATTAATTTTGGGGAGCCATGTTGTGTAATGCCATGAATAAAAAAAAAGAGATAATACTAAATTATGTGGTCAAGTGTTGTCGACTTTGCGACATCATGTTCAGGGACGATTGTCCATATTTGTCGTTGTCGTTGTGACGTCATATGCAGGGACAATCGTGTGTTCGGAACATGCTGGTTCGATAGGATTCTATGCAGTTTAGGCAAGTTTAACGAAGAGTGCATTGTGTACTGAAGCACGCGGTGTTCTTTAACGATTATATGAGGTACTGGCTTGCTATTTGAAAGATGATTTAACGATTAATGTTTCCGTGAGCGTTTAGTATTGTTCTATTGTGCCTGCCACACTTTATTCAGTAAGCAATATAAAACTGAGGTAGGCCGGTCCGGGGATATTTAACCACTATTTATGAAACGCCATGCTACTGATTACTTGTCAGTGAACTGAATAGTAGTCCAATAATGCTTTAGAAAGACTTCGTGTTGCAAATAAAGTTCAAATATTAAACCAGGGCGGTAAAATGTGGCCAATTGCCTGATCGAATGGTTATTTTTGCGGGAGATTGGAAACGCGTTGTGGTCACATGGCTATGTTTCTGATATAAGAGCGTAACCTCCGGAGAGTGGGGTCAGTCCGAAATCAGTATTTTGTGTGGTAAAATGGATTAAATATGGATTTCTTCTGGGTGAGTTGAAATATCTACGTTCTTTAAATTAAATAGAAGACATTAAAGTAAATTATTTTTAAATTTTTCGCATGTTGATAGTTCATTTAGTAATATTTTTATGTAAACTTCAGACATCTCGAAATGTACAGTGTGTTATTGTTAAAGAGGCCGCATGTGCGCCGGCCATATTTAAAGGGTCTGAGAGCGGAAATTATTCAAATTCTGTATATATTTTAGTCGCTTTCAGTGCCAGAAATTAATGAGGTTTTTGTGTTAAAATCGCCGACACTGCCACGCCGAAAAGTGACAAATTATTGAATAACTGTTTAGCAGCGTACCACTAGATTACTAGTTTAACTAAAAATTTGTAAATATATTTGCATTATAATCAAAGGCGAGATTTTGAGGCACTGAATGTCGTTCAAAATGATTTCGTTTATCGAACATAGTGCCGTATTTTACGAATTTACACACGTAAATTATTTGTGTGTAAATTTCCACCTTAAATAGAATTTTAATCGGTTTCTTATGGAGGATAAATCCCATGAAATTTAGTGCTCTTAGGTGTCATAATTAATAAAAACGAGAATAGTTCTGCCATGTTTAAAGCAATCTAAACATGCAAAGCTTAATTTAATTATTTTTACCAGGTTGAATTCGTGATTTCTCGGAGGAATGGTGCTGCAAATATCGGGGCATATTTAGGTAAACAGTGATATAGAATCTAAATGCCTCTTTATAAAATGTGCTGTAATAATGTATTTAGAATTTGTAATGTGCTGTGTTGTGCATTGACATATCGGTGCAAAGCTTTTGGAATATGACAGAGATCTTTGTTTATACTGTCATTTTGTAATATCTTGCATTTAATTACTATTAATTAATAATATTAATAATTTCTATACAATTACTTAAAGATGTATATATATTTTTATTTTTTTTATTTTATTTATTTTTTTTTGCAGTTTTCACCTTATGTCAAGCAGCCACATATGAGTGAATAAAAACCCCGATCAGTAGTTAACGCGGCTTTTCTTCCGAACATCACATGAACCTCCCGTTGCACATCTGCACCATATATGCTTCCTTCCTGTAAGGTTTGGTGAAAATCTGATGAATAGTTTTTGTGATATCAACCGGACAAGAAAAAAGTTCAAAGTGTGACGGACGGACAAACGTACAGACACGGGATAAATTGAACCCTTTATTGCATATCTAAACTATATATACTTCCTTCCTGTAAGGTTTGGTGATGACCCGATGAATACTTTTTGAGATATCGCCCGGACAGGAAAAAAGTTTAAAGTTTGACGGACGGACAAGGGACAAATTGAATCCCCCTTTGCACATCTACAGTATATATACTTCCTTCCTGTACGTTTTGGTGAAGATCCGATGAATAGTTTTTGAGATATCGCCCGGACAAGAAAAAAGTTTAAGTGCGACGGACGGACAGACGGACTAACTAGCGATAAATTGAACCCCCTGTTGCACATCTACACTATATATAGTTTCTTCCTGTAAGGTTTGGTGAAGCTCCGATAGTTTTTGAGATATCGCCAGGATAAAAAAAAGTTAACGGATAGACAGAGGACGGCGGACAAATCGATAGCAATAGCTTTCAGCCAATATTGACTGAGGGCTAAACATATATTTGTAGATGAGCGTAATAGTACATGTTTACTTTTAGAGCTCATTCCAGTCATAATAATGCCGAGGGAATTATCATTAGCTCGTAGTTATGGCCTACAAGCAAATACATTCACTTTTTTGCCATGATAACATCAGATGAATTCTATTTTTAGAACATTGAAAACATTCATGCTAAAGCACGGCTTGTAGTTCTGTGTCCATAAATAAAATAGATCGTTATTCCAGGGAAATCCCAATACGTCATTTAGTAAGCAGACAGGTGTTTCGGGCTTTTCTGCAGGAGTTAAATGTTCCAAATTAAATTATTTTACCTTAATTTTTTACTTTTTGTTGATTTCCTTTTCATGTCAAGGTCGAAACGGAAATGGAAGTTGAGCGCTATCTCTAGAAAATCGTAATAACAGTGATTATGGACTCATTTTTAGCCTATGGGCGTAAAAGAGGTATAAAATGGGTATCTCTTGTACTTTGGAGGTCAAAACCGGAAGTTTACCGGTATCCTGAAAAACGTGAGATAGAGAGAGAGAGAGAGAGAGAGAGAGAGAGAGAGAGAGCCATATAATTTTCGATCCAGTTGGGCATAAAGACGTATCATAAGGGATATCTCGGTAACCTTGAAGTTGAAGGCTAAGCCAAACCCTAACCGAAAGTTAACTGGTAGTCTCCGCCTCGAGCCTGGAAGATCGTGGGTTCAAACCCCGGTCGGTTCATACCTAAGACTTTAAAATTGGGACTCCTCCTTGCTACCCTGTGAGGCACTCCACATGTAAGGGTTAGAAGGAGGGCTGGAATGCCCCATTTAGGTTTAATGTGGCAGGGGGATCCCGATATGACCATAGCAGTTGAAAGGAATCTAAAGAACAATACAATACAATACAAGTACAACGGACGTGGATGGGCATCTTACTAGTGCCACAACAGGAGTCACGACAGTTTGCTAGGCTCCGCTTGCGTTACAAATAGCATGCTTTAAGAATAAAGCATATAACATTCATTGCTGGATCTGTTACTCCAATAATAAAGCAAGGTATGCCATGTGTTATATATAATTTATCGGTCAGAGACAAAAAAACATAAATATGTGTTTCATCTAAGATTTTGTAGTTTTACAGTCAGTAATTGAGCGTATTAATTTGTCTTCTGTATCACTTCTACAATATTCAGAGGACTTATCCTTCATTTTCCACCAGAAAAGATCTTTCCCGTAGTTTTTGATGTTTGAACTGAATTGGATTGATGCTTGTGCGATCTTGAATTGAAACCATATCAGTTTCGGTTCCGTGGTGCATTTTCTTGCCAATATCATGCTGTTATGAAAAACGTCGTTGGCTATTTGATCGGAAATGTACCATTTTGTCATTTTAGTTGCGGCTTTAAGCTAATAAAAAAATAAAAAGGCGCAAATCTTCACTTTTCGCTTTCATTGTATGTTTTGCCGTCTATCGCATTAAAAATGTAGCTGTTACTGAGGAAACTTGGATGGCGTCTCTTATAATATGATAAGCCCAATATAATACGACGTTCCACATTTGCATATATATATATATATATATATATATATATATATATATATATATATATATATATATATATATATATATATATATATATATATATATATATATATATATAGTGGTAATGGTATTGTAACAGTATTACCGAACCACCAAAACGTACATGTCATTTTGCCATTTCGTATAATGACCATTACACCGCGCAGATCACATTATAACTGAGAGAGGTATTGGGATTGTAACATTATAACTGCCCCTCCCCCCTCCTCCCCGCCCCCGAAAGTCATAACTACGCGGCTACGCTTGACCATACCTTTGGCTTCATTTTCTGGCGTGCTACGGCTCTTCGCTGAAATTTTTCTAGAGACTTCTGGATATGCCCAAAAGCTTCTTTTGCCATCTCGGACGAACGGACAAACGAGGCAGGAAATTAGGTGGTGGGAAGACAGGAGGGAGAGGCAAAGGAACGAATGGACAAATAAGACAGGAAAGGAGGTGGTGGAAGGGTAGGAGGGAGGGGACCAACGGACGGGAAAATGTGACAGGAAAAGAGGTTGTTGTAAAATTGTATATTTTTATCTTGATTCGATTTTTTACTAGATTTTTGCCCTCATTTCATATTAGTTTATAGTCCTGAAAAAGATTGATTGATTGATTGATTGGTTTAACGACACTAGCAACCCGTTAGGGTCATATTGTGTCAGTTCTGTTGCTATAGGAAGACTCGGTTGAAATTAAAATCAATTAAAATAGACAAAACAAGTAATGTATACATCTAAAATCAACTAAATTCAATTTAAATCTTGCTGTACAAGTGTATTTCTTTCAGAAAAGAAATAATTTTGCTTGGTGCTACCTTTGTAAAAACGTCTTTCATGGAATTCACACTGTATTAGCGTGAACGAATGTTCTGAAAATCTACGCAGTTGAGTAGAATATGTTTTGCAGTCAAACGTTCTTGACAACCAATACATTGTGGAGGAGCATCGCCTCTCAAAAGATATCCGTGGGTGATGTATGTGTGCCCGATTCGAACTCTATGCATAACCGTTGTGTCGCGAATACTGCCAAGAGCTAGGTGTTTTTGTCCAACTGTTGGTTGGATTTGAAAGAGTTTGTTATTTCTTTGTTCGTTCCATTTTTGTTGCCAAAGGTTTTTTACATAACTTGTAATATGGGGTTTAAAATCGGAGTATGGTATGAGAAGGTCGGATATGTTGTAGTTTAGCGCCTCTTTTGCTGCCTGGTCCGCAGCTTCATTACCCGGTATGCCCACGTGGCTTGGCACCCAGCAAAATACTAGGGATTTGTCTTGTTTGACTGCCCTTTCGTAACGTTCTACTAGGTCTAGAATCATTGTGTTCGACACTTGCAGATTTTCTAGTGACTGTAAGACCGATAAGGAATCGACACAGATAACGAATTTTTTGTACCTACTAATCTTGATAATTTCCATGGCTAGTTGGAGTGCCCGAACCTCCGCGGAAAAGATGGAGGAGCCGTTTGGTAATCTTGTTTTAAGGGTATTTGATTTTGTAACTATTGAGGCAGCAACTTGGTTATCGAGCTTAGATCCGTCTGTGTATATGAAATAATGGTGAGGGTAGGTTTCCTTTATCTCAGCAAACCTAACTTTGAATTCTTCAGCATTTGTTGTGTCTTTGGAAAAGTTTGTCAGAGTTTTGTTTATAGTTGGCCTTTGTATTTTCCATGTTGGGTATTTTGAAACTTTCAAGTTTGCAATTTGCTCAACTTTGATTCCAGCATTATTAAGGTGGTTCCGGATTCTAGTGCCAAAGGGTACGATAACCCTAGGGCGTGTGCTTAAGATTTCTGAATGGTCTTTTTCGAACACTGCCTTATGGGTCGGGTTTTCTTTATTTGCGTATAGTTTAATTGCATATTGCATTGAGAGTTTGATTCGTTGGATATCTAATGGTTGTTCATTTGATTCAACCTGGAGGCCTTCCGCAGGTGACGTTCTGAAAGCGTTAAGGCAGAGGCGAAGGCCTTGGTTTTGTATTGGGTTGAGCATCTTTAAGTACGAGGGCCTTGCTGATCCGTAGACGATGCTACCATAATCTATTCTTGATCTTATTAATGATCTATACAGTTTTAATTTAGTACTGGTGTCTGCTCCCCAGTCTTGGGCGGAGACGACTGGTAGCAGGTTGAGTGCCTTTTGACATTTCCTCTTCACGTCTTTTATGTGGGGAATAAAATTTAGCTTCGAGTCCAGAATTAAACCAAGGAATTTGTTTTCCTTCACTACAGGTATCTGACTGTTTGATAAGTATAAAATAGGATCATCGTGTGGCTTTCGCTTGTTGCAAAAATGCATGGAGACTGTTTTGCTTTGAGAAAATTTGAAGCCATTTTGATCAGCCCATTTTTGAAGAGAGTTTATATTTTGCTGGAGGCGACGCTCGATGAGATTCATATTCTTTCCCCTTTCAGACATAGCAAAATCGTCTACAAACAGTGAGCTGTCTATTCCCTGTTTAGTTGCGCCTTTGATACTATTGATTTTGATTAGAAACAACAGAATTGATAGAATACTGCCTTGAGTATAGCCCTCTTCTTGCTCAAAATAGTCCGAGAAGATGGAACCGAGACGGACTTTAAATCGCCTATCATTTAAAAAACCTTCAATGAATTCTGGGAGACGACCTCGTATGCCAAGGTTGTAGAGGTCTTGCATGACCCCGTGTTTCCAAGCCGTGTCGTAGGCTTTTTCTAAATCGAAGAAAACAGTGACGACATGTTCGTTATTGATAAAACCTTCTCTTATAAATGATTCGAGTCTAACCAGGTGATCTATGGTACTTCTTTCTTTTCTGAAGCCACTTTGGATGTCGGTAAGCAGATGATTCTTTTCTAAATACCAAATTAGTCTTGCAGCTATCATTCGTTCTAGTGTTTTGCACAAAGAGCTTGTCAAAGATATTGGGCGGTAATTTTGGGGATTAGTAGAATCCTTATTGGTTTTTTTGGAATTGGTATGATGGTGGCTTCTTTCCATATTTCAGGAAGGTTTCCTGTAGTCCAAACTTGGTTGAGTAGTTCTAGGAGGACTTCAAGGGTTTCCTCAGGTAGGTGTTTTAGAACCTGGTAGTGCAGGTCATCTGGTCCGGCAGCTGAGTCATGTGAGTTTTGGATGGCGTCTTTCAACTCCGACAGGGTAAATGTGCAATTGTATTGTTCCGAGTTATTTGAGGTGAAGTCCATTGGTGTTTGTTCTTTTGCTTCTTTTATTTGACGAAAAACTTGGGAGTAGTTGTCAGATGAGGAGTTGAACTGAAAGGTTTTACCAAAGGTATTTGCTATTTCATCAGGTTTTGTGACAGTTTGGTTGTTTGTAGTGAGATGGTTTATGGGTTGTGAGATGTTTTCACCAGATATTTTTCGAATTATCTCCCATACTTTTTTGGTTGAATTGTTTTTGTTTAATTTAGAGATATATTCCTCCCAGGTTTGCTTTTTGCTTGCTTTGATGGTTCTGCGTGCTGCGGCACGCAGCCGTTTGTATTCAAGTTTGGTGGTGTTGTCCGGGCTGATATAAAATTGGCGAAGAGCTGCTTTCCGCATAGCTATTGCTTTTTTGCAGTCGTCGTTAAACCAAGGTTTTTGTGGCTTTTTAGGGTTTCCGGAGGTTTTAGGTATAGTTTTTTCCATGATTGCCTGGATTAGAGCAGTAAAAAGTAAAATCGGGTCGTCATCATGTGTAAAGTAGTTGGTTTTTATAGCCTTTAGGCATAGTTCCTGGAACATTGACCACTTTGCTTTGTGGAATTTCCACCTTGGTATTCCTTTCTGTTTCTGTTGATATAGTGGTTTTAACAGGGAAGTGGTCGCTGCCATAAGTGTCGTCCAAGACTTCCCATTTAAAATCTAAAAACAAATTACTAGATGCCATTGTAAGGTCGATTGAGGTTTTTGAACCAGTGCCAGGGTGTAGGTATGTAGGAGATTTATCGTTGTAAAGTGAGAGATTGTGGAAATTTAGTAGGTTTTAAATTAGTTTACCTTTGTGGTCGGTGCTTGTAATACCCCATAGGTCGCTATGTGCATCGAAGTCGCCTAAAAATAGAATAGGTTTTGGTATTTGGTTAATCAAGTCGTTAAGTTCTTCTGGTTGGGGTTTGGAGGCCTGAAAAAGACTGTGATTTATTCTATTACCAAGGAATATCTATGACATTGAGTCAGCATTTTTCAACGCCGATACAATTTAGACAGCTGACCTTATGCTAGTTGTGGTTGCTAGAGGTATTTTACATTATGATGATAGTGTTTCACTGTCAATGCATACATCAAAGCTTGTCACGTTCAATAATGGACGAGTTGAAGTGAATATAGACATTTGTAAAATGTTTGAAGAACATTAAAGTGTGGTAGTACATAATATAATTTTTATCTAGTTAAAAAATTAATAAATATTGGCTAAGTAATTCGCATTTGCATGTCAATAAAAGTTTGCTAGATGAATGAGTGTTTTCATTTCAAGTTAATATGGCAACGTGGAAAGACTACTTAACTAATACTTACTTTGAACCTGGAATCATTGGAGCATTGGCAGGATCTAATAAGTTATGCAAACTACTGAAATATAGCAAACAATCTGTAACATATTTCAAAGGAAAAAAATGGTTACAAGACCAAGATGCCTTTAGTTTACTTCAGCCAGTGAAATTGACAACGTATCATTACCCGTGGTATTGATGATTTGTGGGATGTGGACTTGGCAGATGTAACTAACATTGCACAACATAATGAAGGCAATCACTTTCTACTCATTGTCATTGATGTCTTTTCCAAACACTTATGGGTGCTACCTATACAACTGTCATTCAAGAAACAGGAAGAAGACCTAGAACACTGAGGTCAGATAATGGAACAGAATTTATGAATAGATGGGTAAAGCGATTTCTAAAAGAAGGCATTCATGCATATACTAATAACAATGAGATGAAAACCAACTTTGCTGAAAGAGTTATACGTACTCTTAAAGGAATTATATAACGCTATTTTCCACATCGGCAAACGTATCAGTATACAGATATATAGCAAGACTTAATTGTAATCATAGACCTCATGGATCCCTAGAAAATGGATTATCGACGATAGACATTGCCAAGAACATTGAATCTAAAGTGTGGAAACAAATGTATATTGATAAATTAAAATTGAAATCTAAGAAAAAAAAAGACACCTTGTTTAGCATTGTTTAACATTGGTCAACATGTTCGCATTTCATACATGAAATATGTATTTCAAAGAGATTGCCATATAAAATGAACACAAGAAGTGTTCATTGTAATACATCGTTATAAGAAGCAAGGAATACACTTATATCGTATCGTATACACGAAGATATTAACGGTCATCTCTATGAAGGAGAATTACAAACCGTTACAAAAGACATTCAATCCATATATAATATTGAAAAAGTTTTCAAGGCATGAAAAAGACGAGGTGTGAAAGAATTATTTGTTAATTGGTTAGGCTGGCCAAAGAAATTTAATAGTTGGGTTAAGGAATCTGATATTCAAGCACCATGAAACATAAATTATTTCTTTGGTACTAGTCGACTTATTTGTACTTCTTCGTGGGTTTTGTTAAGGAGAGTTACACTATTGCTAAGGACATTGTGAGCCGAATTCTACTAGTACTTCTTTTAACTTATGTATACTATCTTCCGTAGCAACTCCAAATAAGGACATCAGTTTTCCAATAACCGGTAAAATACTACGACGGTTTCGATTGGAAACAGCTTCACCTTTAGGTTGCGCAAAGCTAGCTATATTACGTAATAGCTCATTTAATATTCCAAATTCATCCTCAAATTGCTGTCCTTGTCGTAAAAGCTTTAAGATATTCTGACGAATGTAAGCTGTTTCTTCTCTTTCCTTCCCTGGGCGTGGCCTATCATCGACAGAACCCGTTTGATTGTAGCGCTCGACTAGTTTTCGAAGTTGTTCGACTGCAGCCAAAATGACGCCCTACCTCGCTGCAATTCGCGTTCGCTTGCGTGATGTCGAGCGCAATCAAGCGTTCTTCACGCGATAAACACGGCATAGCTAACCGTTTCTAAGTATCTCAATCTTGATTCGTGTTATCCCTTCAAACCACTGTCCATTGAAACCAAAATACTGAGTATTGCCCAAGCTTTCGAGTTGCAGATGGCCAAAAGCTGTCATCCATGCGTGACACTGATTGGCAATATTTTCAGCAGTGTAGAACCTAGTACCCAATACTTAAGCATTGTTTACTATACATAACATAAAGAAAATTGTAAAATATACCAAGTTTTTTACCGGGAACTTTTCAGTATGTATATATATATATATATATATATATATATATATATATATATATATATATATATATATATATATATATATATATATATATATATATATATATATATTGAAGTTGTGCGACGTCGCATTATTTTTCGATTCGACCAACAAATGACGAAATGGCGACTTGTTGAAAATAGACAATGTTTTTTAGTATTTCTGTTGCCTACAGTGCAACTTTGTGGAAGCGATATCTCAGCCGCTATTCAACCCTGGCTTTTGATTGTTGCTACAGTGAAAATATTTATATTGAAGTCGTGCGGCGTCGCATTATTTTTCGATTCGACCAAAAAAATGACGAAATGGCGACTTGTTGAAAATAGGCAATTTTTCCGTAGTTCTGTTGCCTACAACGCAACTTTGTGCACGCGAAATCTCAGCCTCTATTCAGCCCTCGCTTTTGGTTGTTGCTACAGTAAATATATATATATATATATATATATATATATATATATATATATATATATATATATATATATATATATATGTTAGTCAATTTTGGAAACCCGAGTAGGGTAGAAATAAGAGAACCACCGCACTTTTGGCAAGAGAACCACCGCATGTGCGGTGGAACTCTTAAGAGTTCCACCGCACATGTGCGGTGGTTCTCTTGCCCAAAAGTGCGGTGGTTCTCTTATTTGGAATGGGGGGCGCGTGACGAAAGAAAACGTCATTGGCAAGGATTGCGATTGCGATTGCGAGCGAAAGTGTGTTTCCGGTGAAACGTTGTACGTTGTGTGTACAATGGTATGGGGGATGGTAGGGGCTTGTGATGGAAATAAAGGTGTGGCGTCTCGAGTGAAAGAGGGGGGATTGGAGAGAGTTATAAGAGTTTTATTTTAAAAAAGCATTTCCCACACATTCTCATGCATACACATAGCGGTGAAATTCCTGTTGATGTTGAGACTGAAAATCCCTCCATGTTTCATAGAGGAACGCCTGGTAGTCGACATATACCTCTTCCCATAAATCGGCATCCTTCTTTGAGAAATGATAGGCCGCCAGGCGTTCCTCAGTGAAAAATTCTTTCTTAAACTGCATATTATTTTTTCGACACGTCTGCTCTCTACAAAAGTTGGAAAGCTCTGCAGGCAATGCAGGCAATGCAGGCGGAGATGACGAAATGTGTGAAACGTCAGACCACCCCCCCACCCCTCCTTGTCAATACACAGAGTATTGACGACCACCCCCGCCACCCCTCCCCAATCGCGTTTTCGCCGTTGGCGTCTCGAGTGAAAGAGGCTGCTTACGGGACACACTGGGGAAGAGTATGTACACAGCAGCAACACTTGCTTGACGTTTCGCGTTTTCGCCGTTGGCGTCTCGAGTGAAAGAGGGCTGCTTACGGGACACACTGGGGAAGAGTAGCACAGCAGCAGCGCAGCAGCACTTGCTTCACCGTCTCGTTGGGCGTCTCGAGTGAAAGAGGGCTGCTTACGGGACACACTGGACCACGGTCTATTGAAACGTCAGACCACCCCCCCACCCCTCCCCCAAAAAAAAAAAAGTCGAGACGTCTCGAGTGAAAGGGGGTGTGTACGCCGAGACGGGGTGGGGTGAAAGGGTGTGTGTGGAGAGAGACAGAGAGAGACAGAGAGAGACAGAGAGAAGAAGGTGTGTCTCGAGTGAAAGGGTGTGTGCCGTGCCGAGACGGTGTGGAGATAGAGTTTTAAAGCATTTCCCATTCTCATGCATACTTTTCCAAACAGAGTTGTTCTCGAGTGAAGGAGGGTGTGTGTGCCGAGACGGGGTGTGGGGTGTGTGGGGTGTGGAGAGACAGAGACAGAGAGTTTTTTTTTTGAAAGAAGGCGTGAGTGTCTCGAGTGAAAGGGTGTGTGCCGTGCCGAGACGGGGTGTGGGGTGTGTGGGGTGTGGAGAGACAGAGACAGAGAGTTTTTTTTTTTGAAAGAAGGCGTGAGTGTCTCGAGTGAAAGGGTGTGTGCCGTGCCGAGACGGGGTGTGGAGTGTGTGGGGTGTGGAGAGACAGAGACAGAGAGTTTTTTTTTTTGAAAGAAGGCGTGAGTGTCTCGAGTGAACGAGGGTGTGTACGCCGAGACGGGTGCCGCATTGTTGCATGCATTGCAAAGCACGTCCGTTGAAACGTCAGACCACCCCCCCCCACCCCTCCCCAAGCGAGAGACGAGAGAGTGTGACGAAAGAAAACGTCATATGATGCAAGGATGCTGCTGCATGGATTACGATTGCGAGGGATTGCGAGCGAAAAGTGTGTTTCCGGTGGAAGGATTGGGAAAGGTTGTAGAATGGTGCAATGGTAGAATGGTATGGTGGGGGGGGCTTGTGAAAAAAAAAGTCGAGACGTCTCGAGTGAAAGGGGGTGTGCCGTGCCGAGACGGTGTGGAGATAGAGTTTTAAAGCATTTCCCATTCTCATGCATACTTTTCCAAACAGAGTTGTTCTCGAGTGAAGGAGGGTGTGTGTGCCGAGACGGGGTGGGGTGAAAGGGTGTGTGTGGAGAGAGACAGAGAGAGACAGAGAGAGACAGAGAGAAGAAGGTGTGTCTCGAGTGAAAGGGTGTGTGCCGTGCCGAGACGGTGTGGAGATAGAGTTTTAAAGCATTTCCCATTCTCATGCATACTTTTCCAAACAGAGTTGTTCTCGAGTGAAGGAGGGTGTGTGTGCCGAGACGGGGTGTGGGGTGTGTGGGGTGTGGAGAGACAGAGACAGAGAGTTTTTTTTGAAAGAAGGCGTGAGTGTCTCGAGTGAACGAGGGTGTGTACGTCGAGACGGGTGCCGCATTGTTGAAACGTCAGACCACCCCCCCACCCCTCCCCAAAAAAAAAAAAAAAAAAAAAAAAAAAAAAGCCGAGACGTCTCGAGTGAAAGGGGGTGTGTGTGCCGAGACGGGTGCCGCATTGCAAAGCATGTCAGACCACCCCCCACCCCTCCCCAAGAATCTCCGAGACGTCTCGAGTGAAAGGGGGTGTGTGTGCCGAGACGGGTGCCGCAGTGCAAAGCATGTCAGACCACCCCCACCCCTCCCCCAAGAATCTCCGAGACGTCTCGAGTGAAAGGGGGTGTGTGCGCCGAGACGGGTGCCGCATTGTTGAAACGTCAGACCACCCCCCCCCCCCCCACCCCTCCCGAAAAAAAAAGTCGAGACGTCTCGAGTGAAAGAGGCTGCTTACGGGACACACTGGGGGAAGAGTATGTACACAGCAGCAACACTTGCTTGACGTTTCACGTTTTCGCCGTTGGCGTCTCGAGTGAAAGAGGCTGCTTACGGGACACACTGGGGGAAGAGTATGTACACAGCAGCAACACTTGCTTGACGTTTCACGTTTTCGCCGTTGGCGTCTCGAGTGAAAGAGGCTGCTTACGGGACACACTGGGCCACTGGGAATCGCTACCAGTGCCACTTGCTTCACCGTCTCGTTTCGTTGGCGTCTCGAGTGAAAGAAGCTGCTTACGGGACACACTGGGCCACTGGGAATCGCTACCAGTGCCACTTGCTTCACCGTCTCGTTGGCGTCTCGCTTGACTCAGCAGCGGATGGTTGGGTATAAAAGAGGGGGGTGTGTGTGGACCTCATCAGTACAGTGTAGCAGTGTACAGTGTAGCAGTCATGGAGAACAAGACAAGGAGCGCAACAAGCAACGCAGCGGCGGCAGGCAGGCAGGCAGCAGCGCAGCGCAGCAAGCAACAGCAAGCAACAGCAGCAAGCAAGGATGGCTATGAATTCAGACACATCAGTGTTTTGTCATGAGTGCAAACAGACATTTCCATTTCTGGACTTGTATGTGGCACATACATGTAAACCAGCAAGGTTGAAACGTGCTATAGAAGAGCTTGTTCAGCAGATAGAAGTGAAGAGACAAAAGACGATGGAAGATAGCATTATCAGATCTGATCCGTTCCTCTGCGGTGAATGTGCAAAGATATTTGCATCTATGGATGCGTTTGACACACATGTATGCAGGATGCTTCCAAAGAGAGTACAAGTAGGGAAAGGGAGAAGAGTGAGTCTTGGTGAAAATGCACAGGAAAGACGGTTTGAGCCTGAAGATGGATCGGATTTATTACTTGAAATGCGGCAACAAGAGAATCGGATTAAGAGACATTTGTTGGAGACCTTAAACCATGGCATGAAATGGTACATTGTCGTGCATGCACGCTTCAAGAAACTGACGGCGAATGCTGAAGGTGTGATGGTAGAACAAGTGGATAATGCTTTTATCAGCAGTCGAACACATATAGCCTACAATCCAGAGGATATTGAACAGGACTTGCCAGAAGCCTATAAAGAATTGTTTACCAAGTTTGATGAACATGAGCGACAAGGGTCTGGCTGGGTGTTGGATAACATCCTGTATATTGAAGTGCATACAGCTACATCAGCACCTCTGGAAGCGAGCAGTTATATCAAACTGCCGAAGAGAGTGAAGAATACAGGAGGTGTGTTAAACATTCAGAATAAAGACAACAAGTGTTTCTTATGGTCAGTATTGGCTCACCTTCACCCTTCAACAAGCAATGACCCACAGCGTGTACATCAATACAAGGTATTTGAGAATGAATTGAAGGTGGAAGGCATGACATTTCCCACACCGACTAAGGACATTCCAAAATTTGAAAAGGAGAATGATGTGTCCATCAACGTTTTTGGATATGAACAGGATGTCGTTGTTCCGATACAACTGAGTCGAAACACCAGCAGCGCTAGCAGCGCTAGCAGCGCTAGCAGCGCTAGCAGCGCGAGAGAAATCAACTTACTTTTGATTAGCAATGACAAGACAAGGCATTATTGTCTCATCAAGAATTTCAGCAGACTGATGGCTTATCGTACCAAGTATAATGGAGCAATGTTTTATTGTTTCAACTGTCTTCACGGGTTTACACGACAAGATCTGTTAGACAAGCATCGCGAAGTGTGTGGCAAGCATGGAGCACAACGTTTATCATTCCCCAAGGAACCCTTCATCAAGTTCAAGAATGTAGCCAAACAACAGCGAGTCCCTTTTGTGATTTATGCCGACTTTGAATGTTTCACGAAAAAGCATGAAGAAGTGAGGTACCAGCATCATCGTCCAAACAGCTTTGCCTATGTGGTTGTGAGCCAGTATGAGACACGCGCCCCAGTCCTGTATCGAGGAGACAATGCTGTGAAAGTCTTTTTAGACCATATGGTGACTGAGCGTAATCGTATTGTGCACGGTTTACAACAGCCAAAGGAGATGGTGATGACTCACGCAGACAAAGAGGATTTCAGGACTGCGGTCGACTGCTACATTTGTCATGAGCCTCTAGGAGCAGATCGTGTGAGAGATCATGATCATATCAATGGCAAATACCGTGGGGCTGCACATAGTGAATGCAATTTACATTTTCAATTTCGAAAGGATCAGCAGGGGGATAAAGATTCGTTTATCATCCCTGTCTTTTTCCACAATTTGCGAGGCTATGACAGTCATTTGATCATGGAGGAAATTGGAAAGTTCAAAGATGAAACGATTACAGTCATTCCCAACACCGTTGAGAAATATATTGCATTCACCATGAGCAATCTGAAATTTACGGACAGCTTTCAGTTCATGAGTACGTCTCTACAGAAGTTGGTCTCCAACCTGGCGGCAGAAGGGAAAGAGAACTTTTATCACATGACCTCTCACATTCACGATAGCGACCAGCAAGAGTTACTGTTGAGAAAGGGAGTGTACCCCTACGATTACGTGGATGAGCCATCCAAGTTTGCTGAAACACAACTGCCGTCCAAGGACAAGTTTTACAGTCAGCTTAGTGAAGAAGGCATTAGTGATGAGGATTATGCACATGCACAGAAGGTGTGGGAGACATTCCACTGTACTACATTTGGCGACTACCATGACTTGTACCTGAAATCGGATGTGTTACTGCTGGCTGACGTGTTTGAAAACTTTCGTCACGTATGTCTCAACACCTATGAATTGGATCCTGCCCACTACTATACGGCGCCAGGCCTGTCGTGGGATGCGATGCTAAAAGCGACAAAGGTGAAGTTGGAATTGATCAATGACATTGACATGTACCAAATGGTTGAACAAGGCTTACGTGGAGGAATATCTGTCATCACACACAAGTATGCGAAAGCAAATAACCCCTACGTAGCAGAGTATGATCCCACGAAACCGACCCATTACCTGATGTACCTCGACGCAAACAACCTGTACGGCTGGGCCATGTCACAAAGCATGCCGGAAAGTGGATTCATGTGGGTGAACGAGCCAGAATCCATTGACTTCATGGAAGTGGATGAAGATGACGAGATTGGCTACATTTTAGAAGTGGATTTGGAATACCCACAGACCATTCATGATCGTCATAATCACTACCCAGTGGCTCCAGAGCGGAAAAGTGTGAAGGTGGGAGAATTATCAGAGCATAGTCAGAAGCTACGGAAAGATCTCAACATGAAAGACAAACCCAGTGAAAAGCTTATTCCCAACTTGTGTGACAAGAAGAAATATGTACTTCATTATAGAAATTTACAGCAATATGTGTCACTGGGATTGAAAGTCACGAAGGTGCATCGTGCCATCATGTTTGCACAGAGCAAATGGTTAGCGAAATACATCTCGTTGAACACGGAAAAGAGAAAGTTGGCCAAGAACCCGTTTGAGAAAGATTTTTTCAAACTGATGAACAACTCTGTGTTTGGCAAAACCATGGAAAATGTGAGAAAACGCATCCATGTGGAACTCGTTCACCAGGAAAAGCGGTTCAAGAAAGTTGTAGCCAAACCGTCATTCCACCAATTTAGAATTTTCAACGAAGATTTGACCGCGGTACATTTACACAAAGTGGATTTGCTTCTGGATAAGCCCATTCAAGTCGGCTTCACCATTCTCGACCTCAGCAAAGTGCTCATGTTTGACTTTCATTACAACTACATCATGGCCAAGTATCCCGACGCCAAGTTGTTGTTCAGCGACACCGACAGTCTATGTTACGACATAGAAACGGATGATATCTACAAGGATATGCAGGAAGATGCCGACTTGTTCGACACAAGTGACTATCCCCCCAATCATTTCCTACATTCCAACGTGAACAAGAAAGTGCTTGGGAAAATGAAAGATGAGACGGCGGGCATTCCCATTGAAGAGTTTGTTGGACTTCGGCCGAAAATGTACAGCATGATGTATGGTGGGAAAGAAAAACATACGGCTAAAGGTATCACTTACGCGTGTCAAAGACGGATGAAACATGAGCAGTATAAAGACAGTTTGTTCAACCAAACGCAGATGATGGTGACAGGACACACCATTCGAAGCCATGACCACCAGATTTTCTCGGAGAAGTTGAGGAAAGTAGCTCTCTCCCCCTTTGATGATAAGCGATACGTGTTGAATGATGGCTATTCCACTTTGGCGCATGGGCATTACAAGACCGCAGCAGCGGCAGCCAGGGTGGCAGCCAGGGCGGCAGCCAGGGTGGCAGCCAGGGCGGCAGCCAGGGTGGCAGCCAGGGCGGCAGCCAGGGCGGCAGCAGCCAGGGCGGCAGCAGCCAGGGCGGCGGCGGCAGCAACAGTATAAAAGGGGGGGGACTCTCACCACAACTTCAGAGTGAGTTGAGAGTGAGAGTGAGTTGAGGGTGAACATGAAGAGATCTGCAACAACGGATATGGATACTCTAGCAGATACGGTGAAAGACTTGAACGTGAACAATCCCACCACAGCCACCACCACCACCACTATCAAGAAATTAAAAGTGGAGACGGCGACGGCGGCACCACCACCACAGTCGTGGGATGGAATGCTTTCTCTAGGCAATGGAAAGTATATCAAGATTATGAAACAAAGCAATGAAGGTGTGGTGAACATTCGCAAGTACCTCAGAGATGAGGGGACTGGAAGGAACCGTCCTACGAAAAAGGGTATCTTGCTGACCATACCTGAATGGAAAATGTTGAAGAAGCAGGTGAAAGAAGTGGATAAAAGGCTTCGCAGACAAGACGACAACGCATAACCAGGTAACCCCCCATCATGAATGCACTCATGTTAAACAATGGTGCTTACCTTAAAGTCAATGAGAGGAATGAAGTGATGATGGGTTCTCGGAGATGTTCTGCTTATCGGTTTAAACCTGAAGTGTGGAAAGACTTTAAAAACATACCGCTTGAAGCTGGGTTTGAACGCAGACTTGAAAATAAACTGGAAGTGACGGTGGCTGAATATGATTCTAACATACGTGTGACATTCTGTAGAAATCTTTTACAGGATTATCCAAAGGATTATAAGGGAATTGTGCCAGACACACCCTATGCACAGTTGATCTTCTTTGATATCAAGAACTGGCGCGCAGTCTTACGATTCCTAGAAGCTATACAGCATCCACTGTTCGACATCCTCCGAGTATAAAATACACACAGACGAGATGGAAGACGACTATTTGATGGATTATGAACCCATGACATATGGGTTCTCCTATCTGAGAAACTTATGTGATGACATTGTGTTACGGCATTTTGGACAGTATCTCGTCCTATCGCTTGATGACCAATCCGTGTTGAAAGATCACCTAGACAAGTTGAGAATACCCGGCTTTCTCCTAGCAGTCTCGGATGAATTAGAAGTGCGTGTGACTGAGAACGGTCTAGACGTGTTTGTACAATTTCGCCAATATGACGAGCTTACAGAAGGCTGCGACATCATCACCCTCAGCACCGTGGAATGGAACGCGCTGTTACACGCATTGGATTGGGAAGAATCTTCTGCTTGAATTCAAAGAGGATGGAATACAACTCAAGCGGGGTACCAAATCCATTGAGGTGACACAGCCTATGCGGCTGATGCGGCTGATGCGGCTGATGGACTTAGAAGAAGGATATGAACTGAAACTGTCTAAACATGAAACTGTTAAAGTGATAAAGTTTGGTGATGTGTGTTATGTGAGCTTTCATAGCATTTACAAACGTGGATGTAATGTCTATGATACCTATATTAATTTAAATTGTAATGAATGGCATGCATTGATCCATGTATTGAAAGAAGAAACTTGTAAATAAAATTTGTAGATAAGAAGTGTGGGGGGGGGGGGGGAGTTTGGAAAACACAATAAAACAAGATCAGTTTGAAACTTGAGTCTTTTTATTTTCTTCAACAACTTAACTACAGCTTAACTACACCCCCCCCTTCCCATTAATAAAACGAGGGTTTATAATGTCTATAGACAAAATCCTTTACAATAAAATCCCCATCCTTTCTTTTTAATATATTCACAATGTCAAACATACTCTGGCCTCGAGCTCTATGCCATATATAATAGACACAATAAAAACCACACGCCGATGATATCGGCGTTTGTAATGAGATGGAATTATACATATAGTCCTTTCTTAAAAACGTTTCTAAACGCTCATCGAGAGGGAACAGTCCATAAGAGTCAAAGTATTCCACAGGGTCTTTGTCATAATACACTGCCACCCAATGCTCTCCTGGTTCATCTTGATCGTCGGTGTTGATGACATAGGCACCACGTTGTAAAGACGGTGGTAACTGGTCCATGGCAAACACACCTTGAAACAAGTCTTTGGTCGCGGCATCATGGCTCAGGATAGCTTCGATCTGCTTCGTGTTCATGACTGGTAGTCGAATTGGATGCTACGATTGGCACTGATCTCAATAATGTTGTCAAATTCAGCATAGACGATGACATTGATGGTAGGTTGCAAAGCCGTAGCAAAGTTCATTTCTAGCCGCAAATTCCCATGCTTGATCAGGGGAAAATGATCAGCTCCATCATAATCCGGTGTTAAGTCGAACGAAAATAAAGAATACCCTCTAGGCCAATCTTCCCTTTTTATAATGGAGCTTTTCTCACCATTCAATCGGTCAAACGATTTGTAAAGCGTTTCAAAAGCGTCTAGGTACTTGTCCTGTGGAATGTCAAGCTTGAGCGGTTTGGACAAGACTGGTTCACCATCCGTGTACAGTTGCATATAGTTCAGATCAAAATGTTTGAAATCATATGGATTCCTCGCGACTGACCCACCGAAGGCTTCGTTATGAACCAGACCAATGACAATGCGATGTGGCAATTGACCCAAAAAGATGTTGTCTTTCACAAAAGAGCGAAACCCTGCCGGAATGGCCAGGACTTTACATTCTTTTCTAGTGATGATGATCTTGGCAGGACTTTTCAGCAATGCGTCTGTATGCCCTAACTGAATGCCTGGACTCACCTTCACTTTGCGAATGGTTAAAAATGCCTCTTTCACTTCTACCTTATAGGTATTATCTGCAGCCATCAATACATAATCATCTTTCTGTCTATGGAAACGCAACTTCAAACTGATGCCATTCGGAAGATAGCGATCCTGCTCAAACAAATCTATCCTTAAGCCACCTGCCAGCATAAACTCACGGCTGAGACGTGTATGCAAATAACGATGGTGTAAGCCATTGTTTCCTTGCTCAGCTAGATCACTACCGTCGGCATTGACATGAAACCCGGATACATAGCGTTCATGATTAGGCCTTTTCACCTCATGACTATTCATCGACCCAGCAGTATCCTTGTACATGAGCCGCAGAGAGCGCTCGGAATGGAGACTTTCTTCCGAATCATGGATGAGATGCGAGATCATGCTGGTATACCCATGGGTGTTGTTACTATGAGATACCAACCGATCATTCAGAAACAATTCAATATTAGACCATAGCCCGTTAAACACATCATTGATGCAGGAGACCTGGTCCTCTGAGCCACACACTGTTCCATCAGCCTTTACAATGCGGCATACAATATGAAGTTTGCTGTTCTTTAAATCCAGATATTCTTCTGTACTCGCAGGAATGTAGAATTCTATGGGAGCACCCTCTCTAATGGTCGTCAGTGGTTGATAGTCGACATTATAACTTTTCTCTACAGCCGTTTGCGTTGGCGGTACGTGAAACCATTCCAATGGAGAAAGACTGCATTCGCACGAATGATTGTGAATGAGAGACATGATTTTAAAAGATATCTCTTTTATGCTTTTTTGATGTTATCCGTCTAGCTGTTCTTCGTCTTCTAGCACGTTTCATCGGTTGCACTCTCTTTTTATGTACATCACCACCACCAAACGCACGCTGTGCTACTCGGCCCGTAACATCTTTCGCAACATTCTTTGCAGCCTTCTTAAGATGTGGCGCAACGATCTTAGCCCCAGCCTTAAGTAGCGGAATAGCTCTACGAGCCAATGATCCCAGTATTGAACCAATACCATCCCCATATTGAATTCGCGCTCCTTTGAATCCTGGCAATTCTCCACCCACTTGTCGAAGAAAGTGGTTGCGATATGCAGACGGATCGTGTGTGTAGGCTTTCATAGTGCTTTTGGTCGAAAATGGAGTTTACAAATCACCTTTCCAGTTTGAAATGGAACAGTATGGCCTGTGTCGTCCTTTATATTCATCTCTATCATGTCAAATTTGGATGTGTTTACAGGGACATAGTGCGGTTCGCCGTACGTTTTCATGATAATCTCACCATCATGGCCTTGTATCCCAACAGAACGTAGCAAGGGCACATAATAATCCCCAACCACTTGTGGTTCACAAATACTACAGTACACATACAGTGTATAAAACCCCTGTTTCACATCGGCTTTATGGTCAGCTGTACACGTTTCAGTATACCAGTGATCTGGGATAAATCCTAAAATCTCAGCTAATCCAGTGGAGAAGGACACTTCAAAGCCATAATCAAGAAATAGAAACACGCGTCGTCTAATTTTATCATACTTTAGCCGAATAATAGAATTATTAGCTTCTTCTCCTGCTGCTGGTCTAAGGTCCTCGGAGTTAGCCACTTCTTCATTCACTGCCTGACATAGTTCTGGTATGGTTCTGTAGTACCCATGAGGAATATCGATAGTGCCAAATGTATCTAGGCGTCGATACTGAATAGAATAGTTCATGCCCTGTCTCATCGTTGACCATGTATGTGGATATTGAATTTCAGCTAGAGCCACTTCATATTTTCCATTCAGATAGATGGTTCGAGGCATACGAATTTGATAATTCGAAGCCTTGTTGTTGGGATAATAATTCATACTCGCATTGCTAGGCAAAGTAATGTAAAAGCTTGTCGACTCCATGGTGGTGGTCAAATGGTATGGGTGCGTCGTCGTCGTTGCCTATATACCTCATCAGGTACCTCGGGACAGCGCGCGCCATTCGACCAAGTCTCATCCTCATTCACATGGTCTTTTATTTCTCCTTCGCAACACGCACTTGTACATCGGATCTTCACGGGAATAGTCACGGGAATAGTCGAGTTCTCTTCCTGGCCACCACCACCACCACAACACCATAGCTCTTTTGTTAAAACTTTTCCCATCCTTTAGGAAACTGTCTTTGCTGACGCTGGTTCATTTCTGTGGCAATGTCTTCACGAGTGGTCTTTTTACTAAACGTCGTTTTTGGAATATTCGCATCGACAATTTCCTGGATAAACGGATGCCAGCCATGGGGTGGGGGTCTTCGGTCTTTTCTTCTTGTCGCCACCAATGCTTCTTTCATCAAATCAATCATGTTAGAATTTGTAATGATCTCGCCCGTTTTCAACACAAGTTCATCCTTCTCTGTCCATGTCGTACCATGTTTCTTCAGTTCTGCTAAAAGTTGTATTACTTTTCCATGATAGATAGGTTGAAAATGACTTAACACTCGCTTTTCTAGTGGTGGTGGTGGTGGTGGTGAGGGTGGTTGTTGTTGGGACTGACTTGTTCGTAGATGACGGCCAAAAAGTTGAGACATTTCCATAGCCTTTTCACGTGTTCGTTTCCCACGTAAAAGTGTCTTGACTTTTCTTTTGATGCTATGTTTTCTCCCCTTCTTTTCTAATAACAGTTTGTATTCCTGTTCAGGAATGAGAACCATTTTCATAGCATGCTTCATTTCAACAGCAGCTTGGCTAACAAGGGTAATGCAAATCTAGCAACCACTCCAATGAATCCTCCTTTCTGATTCACCAACTTCTTTTTTCGTCGAAGGGATATCTTCTTGTCTGCCAGAGTACGTAGGGTATGACGCTCACGCTGGAATACCTTATACCGTTTTGAGCTTAAGGGTAAATGTCCCCTTAATATATTCAAACAAATTTCAAACAAGCTCGTTAATTCCTCCTTCGTAGCTTGCTGTAGCAAGGATTTACGCCGTCTAGACCCACTACGTGCAAGCAAATGAAGGAAAGGCTGGTTCGTTCGAATGCGTTTAGACATCTTGACTGTGAATGGTTAAATGACTTGGTTCTTGGTCATACACTGCTTTATCAATATATATATAATGTGTATCTTTTGGTAAAATGCCTGTACGAATACGCAGTTGATCATTCGTCTTCGGCTTCAAGTCAATGAACAAATAACCATGGGGTTTGCTGGTAGCATCTTGATAGGCTTCTATGAGAAATTGAGCTCTTCCAGGATACATTTGCCGCGCCAATGTACTGACTTGCTGACTGTCTCTCGGATTTTTAAACAAAATGATATAATGGGTATTCAAACTAATATTGCGCATCTCTTTCCCATGATGGAATAAATTATGCACAATAAAGATGATACTTAGATTTTGATGACTGCTACCCACACTAAAGAGACGTGTCATACGCTCATCGCTATGGCATTTGGTCATCAAGTCATCAAGGATAAGTAAGTTTGGTTTTTTCGGGTTAAAACGCTCTTCAATGTCATCTGGAATGCCTTGGTAAAATGTTACACCTTTCATTCCCTTGTACAAGGGCTGATCGGCTGCATAGAGCCATAAAATGTTTTTCGGAGAGGGGTGAATCAACTTTTGTTCGAGAATTTCCCTGACCAGAGACGTCTTGCCACTGCCTGTAGGTCCAGAGACCAAGCATGTAAAGGGATGCTTCATCGTTGAATGTCTGTTTCTTTCACCCAAGTGTTAAACTTGTTTGGCCAACCTAACCACTTGACAAATAATTCTTTCACACCTCCTCGCCTTTTACGTGTTTTCAAGACTTTTTCAATTCTGTACACAGATTCAATATCTTTGGTCACTTTCTGCAGTTCTTCCTCATAGAAATGCCCATCAATATCTTCGTCTAAAAAGTCTTTCACACGATACAAATGTATTCCCTGCTTCTTACAACGATGTGTGACAATGAAGACTTCTTGCGTCCATTTAACGTGATAATCCCGTTGAAACACATATTTAACGTGGGAAATGCGCACATAATCGCCAATGTTGAACTTGTACTTCTTCTTCTTCGGTTTCAATTTTAGTTTGTCGACATACATATACTTCCACACTTTCGATTCGTTGTCTTTGCGAATCTCGGCTGGAGCATACTTATTCGGGAGGGAGCCATGAGGTCTATGGTTGTAGTTGTACACCAAGTCTGGAAGGATGTCTAAGTAACGGTAAGTTTGATTATGTAGAAAATACCGATACATCATCCCCTTTAGAGTACGAATGACTCTCTCAGCAAAGTTGGCTTTGGTTTCATTCTTTGTGGTATAGGCATGAATGCCCTCTTTCTTCAAAAATGCTTTGACCCATCTGTTTTTAAATTCCGTGCCTTTATCGGACCTTAGAGTGCGTGGCCTTCGGGGTGTGTCATGAAAAATCTTTTGGAAAGCTTGTATGACGCTGGTATGTGATTTATTAGGGATTGGCTGTACCCACACATATTTGGAAAACACATCAATGACAATGAGTAAAAAGCGTGTGCCATCATTATAGGGAGCTATGTTTCCCATATCAGCCAAATCCACATCCCACATGTCATCAATGCCTCGTGTAATCACACGTTGTCTTTTGAACCTGTATTTGACAGGTTGGAGTAAACTGAATGTATCTTGGTCCTGTAGCCATTTCTTCACTTGCGACTGTGTCACGGGTTGATCATGTTTTCTTAAGATGTGATACAGTTTGTAAGGACCAGCAAATGCCCCGGGCTGTCCAGGTTTGAAGTACATATTGGTCAAGTAGTCTTTCCACGTCGTTGACATGGTCACACCGAATGAAAACCACCTTCTCAACAGAACAGCTTTTTATTTTATATTTTATAACCGTCAACCAAACTTAACTCCACAAGTTTTTTACAAATCAAGTATAGATACAATGGTGTGAATCACTGGAGACCATTGGTCTTCAATGAATACTAGCCAATGACTGAGTTCATCAAGTGTTATCGTATCTACACCATATTTCTCACAACGCTGATTTGCATTCTCTAACACTTTATCTAAATGAATATAATATTTAGCTTCATTCCAATAAGTATAGACACATGCAAAATGACAAGTATGTTCTGAACACTCTTCAAGTTGGCAAGCAGGACATACTAAACAGGCAAACTTTTTTACAGCTAATAACATTTCTTCACAATAAGCTTTTTGCACAATATATTGTCTCAGTGTCATGTCCGCCATGATACAGCGCTCTAGCGCTCTAGCGCGCTCTAGCGCTGTCGCTAGCGCTCTCTTTCTCACTCAGTCTTTAGAGAGCACTACCTTCCCCACACTCTTCACAAGTTTGTCAAGTTCAGTCTGGGGTTCTCCACGTCGCCACAGCCGTGAGCGGACTGGTGAGCGGCTGAGTGAGCGTTCTTCACGTCTCCACACCCGTGACACCCGTGAGCGGACTGGTGAGCGGACTGGTGAGCGGCTAAGCGGCGACGCTGGCGGCGGCGACGGCGGCGACGACTGCTGAGTGAGCGGTGATGGTGGAGGCACAGTCTCTTTTATACCCTCCCGCCCCCGGTCACACAACAGTTCCACAAGATTCTCCATGTTGACTTTGGTTTTTACTCTAACATATCTTCCTCCTGCAATAAAATATGTTTTAATATATCTGCTACTTCTTCTATCATCTTCTTTCTTTGTTCACGTTGAAACCACTCACATAAAATTAAATTTGCTAGCAAGAAAAACATTGTTAGCTGCTGCGCTGCTGTGCTGCCGCTGCTGAGTTAGAGTTGTTAGTGTTAAAAGGGGGGAGGGAGGGGGGGTTTGGCTTACCTGACAAGGCTGACAAGGCTGCTCGGTTTCTTCTTCCTCCTCAAATCCACAGCAATCTCTCAAATAATCCACCACGGTGAAATATGCTTCTACATCATTGCGGGCAGAATAGAGTGCAGAATCAAAGTCAAAGTCAAGATCTTCTTCGAGTCCAATTGTAGCACATTCTCCAAGAAATCGTGAATAGAGTTCAGTCACATCGAGACTGTGATGTACAACATCCCAGTAAGCGTCCAAGTGATAAAGCTGATAGTCTGGAGTGCCGCAGAAAGCAAGTTTAGCAATCATCAAGTCAATATAAGCTTTTCTAAAACATGCGTCCATCTTTGCAGTGTGTGTGGTGTGTGTGTCACTTCTACTATGCTTCACAGACCTTAAGTACTCCACACTTGCCGCAGAAGTTGTTTGGTTCACACATCATGCAATTGTACTTGTGGCAGTGGCAATCATAATCCTCCATATATCCGCAAGCACCGCAATAGTCGCACGTAAGTCCAAGTTGATTCTGTGCATCCATATTCTCCAACTGAATTTCAGCCTGTCTTTTCTTGGATAACTTTGACACCTTCATCCGATCATACTTTTGCAGCTTGATGATCGTTTTCTTGTCATGGCATTCCGTACACGGCGGTTCAACTAAGGCTGAGTTGATGTGAGCCATCTCCCGAAGCAGTGTCTCCCATTCACCATCATTCATGTTGATGTAATGTGTGTATTCTTTCCCTTCAAACCGTGATGTACGCACGAAGCTCACATAGCGCATGCCTTGATATGAAATGACTTCAAGCCACTTTGTTTCCGTTAAGTATAGTTTGAAGCCAATGTCACGGCATTTTTTCACGTTCTGACACACAATCTTCCACAAAGATGGTGAATAAGCGCACCATCTCTCTCCACGTTTGATGCGTAGAAATAATCCATATTGTCCAGACTCCACAGTAATGGTTAAGTTTGCACTAATTTGAAAACTGCTGCCGCCGCCCTGGCTGCCGCCCTGGCTGCCGCCCTGGCTGCGCTGCGCTGCTGCCGCCGCTGCGTTGCTTGTTGCGCTCCTTGTCTTGTTCTCCATGACTGCTACACTGTACACTGCTACACTGTACTGATGAGGTCCACACACACCCCCCTCTTTTATACCCAACCATCCGCTGCTGAGTCAAGCGAGACGCCAACGAGACGGTGAAGCAAGTGGCACTGGTAGCGATTCCCAGTGGCCCAGTGTGTCCCGTAAGCAGCTTCTTTCACTCGAGACGCCAACGAAACGAGACGGTGAAGCAAGTGGCACTGGTAGCGATTCCCAGTGGCCCAGTGTGTCCCGTAAGCAGCCTCTTTCACTCGAGACGCCAACGGCGAAAACGTGAAACGTCAAGCAAGTGTTGCTGCTGTGTACATACTCTTCCCCCAGTGTGTCCCGTAAGCAGCCTCTTTCACTCGAGACGTCTCGACTTTTTTTTTTTGGGGAGGGGTGGGGGGGGGTGGTCTGACGTTTCAACAATGCGGCACCCGTCTCGGCGCACACACCCCCTTTCACTCGAGACGTCTCGGAGATTCTTGGGGGAGGGGTGGGGGGTGGTCTGACATGCTTTGCACTGCGGCACCCGTCTCGGCACACACACCCCCTTTCACTCGAGACGTCTCGGCTTTTTTTTTTTTTTTTTTCTGGGGGGGGGGAGGGGTGGGGGGGTGGTCTGACGTTTCAACAATGCGGCACCCGTCTCGGCGTACACACCCTCGTTCACTCGAGACACTCACGCCTTCTTTCAAAAAAAAACTCTCTGTCTCTGTCTCTCCACACCCCACACACCCCACACCCCGTCTCGGCACACACACCCTCCTTCACTCGAGAACAACTCTGTTTGGAAAAGTATGCATGAGAATGGGAAATGCTTTAAAACTCTATCTCCACACCGTCTCGGCACGGCACACACCCTTTCACTCGAGACACACCTTCTTCTCTCTGTCTCTCTCTGTCTCTCTCTGTCTCTCTCCACACACACCCTTTCACCCCACCCCGTCTCGGCACACACACCCTCCTTCACTCGAGAACAACTCTGTTTGGAAAAGTATGCATGAGAATGGGAAATGCTTTAAAACTCTATCTCCACACCGTCTCGGCACGGCACACCCCCTTTCACTCGAGACGTCTCGACTTTTTTTTTTCACAAGCCCCCCCCCCCCCCCCATACCATTCTACCATTGCACCATTCTACAACCTTTCCCAATCCTTCCACCGGAAACACACTTTTCGCTCGCAATCCCTCGCAATCGTAATCCATGCAGCAGCATCCTTGCATCATATGACGTTTTCTTTCGTCACACTCTCTCGTCTCTCGCTTGGGGAGGGGTGGGGGGGGGGTGGTCTGACGTTTCAACGGACGTGCTTTGCAATGCATGCAACAATGCGGCACCCGTCTCGGCGTACACACCCTCGTTCACTCGAGACACTCACGCCTTCTTTCAAAAAAAAAAACTCTCTGTCTCTGTCTCTCCACACCCCACACACTCCACACCCCGTCTCGGCACGGCACACACCCTTTCACTCGAGACACTCACGCCTTCTTTCAAAAAAAAAAAACTCTCTGTCTCTGTCTCTCCACACCCCACACACCCCACACCCCGTCTCGGCACGGCACACACCCTTTCACTCGAGACACTCACGCCTTCTTTCAAAAAAAAAACTCTCTGTCTCTGTCTCTCCACACCCCACACACCCCACACCCCGTCTCGGCACACACACCCTCCTTCACTCGAGAACAACTCTGTTTGGAAAAGTATGCATGAGAATGGGAAATGCTTTAAAACTCTATCTCCACACCGTCTCGGCACGGCACACACCCTTTCACTCGAGACACACCTTCTTCTCTCTGTCTCTCTCTGTCTCTCTCTGTCTCTCTCCACACACACCCTTTCACCCCACCCCGTCTCGGCGTACACACCCCCTTTCACTCGAGACGTCTCGACTTTTTTTTTTTTGGGGAGGGGTGGGGGGGGGGGGGTGGTCTGACGTTTCAATAGACCGTGGTCCAGTGTGTCCCGTAAGCAGCCCTCTTTCACTCGAGACGCCCAACGAGACGGTGAAGCAAGTGCTGCTGCGCTGCTGCTGTGCTACTCTTCCCCAGTGTGTCCCGTAAGCAGCCCTCTTTCACTCGAGACGCCAACGGCGAAAACGCGAAACGTCAAGCAGGTGTTGCTGCTGTGTACATACTCTTCCCCAGTGTGTCCCGTAAGCAGCCTCTTTCACTCGAGACGTCTCGACTTTTTTTTTTTTGGGGAGGGGTGGGGGGGGGGTGGTCTGACGTTTCAACAATGCGGCACCCGTCTCGGCGCACACACCCCCTTTCACTCGAGACGTCTCGGAGATTCTTGGGGGAGGGGTGGGGGGTGGTCTGACATGCTTTGCACTGCGGCACCCGTCTCGGCACACACACCCCCTTTCACTCGAGACGTCTCGGCTTTTTTTTTTTTTTTTTGGGGGGGGGGGTGGGGGGGTGGTCTGACGTTTCAACAATGCGGCACCCGTCTCGGCGTACACACCCTCGTTCACTCGAGACACTCACGCCTTCTTTCAAAAAAAAACTCTCTGTCTCTGTCTCTCCACACCCCACACACCCCACACCCGTCTCGGCACACACACCCTCCTTCACTCGAGAACAACTCTGTTTGGAAAAGTATGCATGAGAATGGAAATGCTTTAAAACTCTATCTCCACACCGTCTCGGCACGGCACACATCCTTTCACTCGAGACACACCTTCTTCTCTCTGTCTCTCTCTGTCTCTCTCTGTCTCTCTCCACACACACCCTTTCACCCCACCCCGTCTCGGCACACACACCCTCCTTCACTCGAGAACAACTCTGTTTGGAAAAGTATGCATGAGAATGGGAAATGCTTTAAAACTCTATCTCCACACCGTCTCGGCACGGCACACCCCCTTTCACTCGAGACGTCTCGACTTTTTTTTTCACAAGCCCCCCCCCCCCCCCATACCATTCTACCATTGCACCATTCTACAACCTTTCCCAATCCTTCCACCGGAAACACACTTTTCGCTCGCAATCCCTCGCAATCGTAATCCATGCAGCAGCATCCTTGCATCATATGACGTTTTCTTTCGTCACACTCTCTCGTCTCTCGCTTGGGGAGGGGTGGGGGGGGGGGGTGGTCTGACGTTTCAACGGACGTGCTTTGCAATGCATGCAACAATGCGGCACCCGTCTCGGCGTACACACCCTCGTTCACTCGAGACACTCACGCCTTCTTTCAAAAAAAAAAACTCTCTGTCTCTGTCTCTCCACACCCCACACACTCCACACCCCGTCTCGGCACGGCACACACCCTTTCACTCGAGACACTCACGCCTTCTTTCAAAAAAAAAAAAAAACTCTCTGTCTCTGTCTCTCCACACCCCACACACCCCACACCCCGTCTCGGCACGGCACACACCCTTTCACTCGAGACACTCACGCCTTCTTTCAAAAAAAAAAAAACTCTCTGTCTCTGTCTCTCCACACCCCACACACCCCACACCCCGTCTCGGCACACACACCCTCCTTCACTCGAGAACAACTCTGTTTGGAAAAGTATGCATGAGAATGGGAAATGCTTTAAAACTCTATCTCCACACCGTCTCGGCACGGCACACACCCTTTCACTCGAGACACACCTTCTTCTCTCTGTCTCTCTCCACACACACCCTTTCACCCCACCCCGTCTCGGCGTACACACCCCCTTTCACTCGAGACGTCTCGACTTTTTTTTTTTTGGGGAGGGGTGGGGGGGGGGTGGTCTGACGTTTCAATAGACCGTGGTCCAGTGTGTCCCGTAAGCAGCCCTCTTTCACTCGAGACGCCCAACGAGACGGTGAAGCAAGTGCTGCTGCGCTGCTGCTGTGCTACTCTTCCCCAGTGTGTCCCGTAAGCAGCCCTCTTTCACTCGAGACGCCAACGGCGAAAACGCGAAACGTCAAGCAAGTGTTGCTGCTGTGTACATACTCTTCCCCAGTGTGTCCCGTAAGCAGCCTCTTTCACTCGAGACGCCAACGGCGAAAACGCGATTGGGGAGGGGTGGGGGGGTGGTCGTCAATACTCTGTGTATTGACAAGGAGGGGTGGGGGGGGGGGTGGTCTCACGTTGCACACATTTCGTCATCTCCGCCTGCATTGCCTGCAGAGCTTTCCAACTTTTGTAGAGAGCAGACGTGTCGAAAAAATAATATGCAGTTTAAGAAAGAATTTTTCACTGAGGAACGCCTGGCGGCCTATCATTTCTCAAAGAAGGATGCCGATTTATGGGAAGAGGTATATGTCGACTACCAGGCGTTCCTCTATGAAACATGGAGGGATTTTCAGTCTCAACATCAACAGGAATTTCACCGCTATGTGTATGCATGAGAATGTGTGGGAAATGCTTTTTTAAAATAAAACTCTTATAACTCTCTCCAATCCCCCCTCTTTCACTCGAGACGCCACACCTTTTTTTCCATCACAAGCCCCTACCATCCCCCATACCATTGTACACACAACGTACAACGTTTCACCGGAAACACACTTTCGCTCGCAATCGCAATCGCAATCCTTGCCAATGACGTTTTCTTTCGTCACGCGCCCCCCATTCCAAATAAGAGAACCACCGCACTTTTGGGCAAGAGAACCACCGCACATGTGCGGTGGAACTCTTAAGAGTTCCACCGCACATGCGGTGGTTCTCTTGCCAAAAGTGCGGTGGTTCTCTTATTTCTACCCTACTAACCCGCCATTTCACGAAATGGCAAGCCGTATTGGGTAAATTCGCGTAATGCCTAAAATCTGTTGCCGTTTCACGAAATAACCTAAAAGTTAGGTTATTTCACGAAATTACCTAAAAATCTTACATTTTATTTCACAAATTGGCAAACCAAGATCAGGCAAAATTGTGAAATAAGCGTTTTTTTTTTGCTCGAAATTACTTACAATCATGACAATATTGTGTCCTTTATCTTTTATAATTGCATTAAGATTACTTCAGTTGTCAAATACAATTAATACATCATAGTTGGTTTGTTCCTTTAATTAATATATCACAGTTGATTGCAACTGATCACAAGCTTTTAACGCGATCATATTAATTGTAATTCATGGTAATGCACACAAGTGTTTGTGTTCCTTTTTGATTGATTTAATTGCAATTAGGACAAATTTCACAACAACACACTGAACTAGGTTAAGATGATGTACTCAGGACCTAGTCACCGATTTGCCGTTAACCTACTCTGAAAAAGAACATCCTATAACGTCTGCTTTTACCTAATCTGGAATTAAGCCGTTTTCATGGATTGGTCATTATAAGGAAACTTTCTCCATATTGGTCCTCCGGAGAAGATGTTTTGATATAAATTTACCTGAAATCGGGACGTTTTTATCAAATTCCTAAAAATGGGACAATCAAATGAAGATAAATACAAACAGGAGCTGTACAAAGTATTTGAACAGCACAGATCGGTCTTTATGCCAAAAGACCAATGTTACTCGACTGTGGAGGAATTAAAACATGCACCTTGAACAAAAAGCAGGCGTGAACATTATATTATCAACAAGTATGAAATTATTATTAATGTAAATTTTGGTCATTATAACTCGGATAATATTTGAAAATTTCAATGTTTATTAAAATAGAATTGGAGTATAACGTTACTGAGATACAACAGCTTTAATATTACTGTTAATGCACTGTTAATACTGCATTTTTGCTCATGTTTTTGTCTCAAATGTAGGTTAAAACTTAAAAGATTTTCCTTTTTTTAATTTTCAGATACGAAATTCTGCAATGCGGTGATGTGATATCCACATTGTTCATCGCATGGTGTCGACTGACTGTATTACCCGTTTTTTATCAATAAACAATTCAAACTAATGTTTTTTTTCTGATTCCTGCGATATTCTCTTGTTGTAGATAGCAGTTTGCCATTTCACGTAATGGCAAACCGAACATTTAGTAATCTCGTGAAATAACATAACTTTTAGGTTTTTTCGTGAAACGACAAAATATTTTAGGCATTACGCGAATTTACACAACACGATTTGCCATTTCGTGAAATAGCGGGTTCCAACGTTGACTGTAACATACATATATATATATATTGAAGTGCGACGTCGCATTATTTTTCGATTCGACCATAGTTCGTTGCGGAGGACATTCATCAGTTTCACTGATAACTTGTTAAATCTTAACTGTGGAAACGATACGAAAATTAAGGCGTGTAACACGGAGGAGGATACTAACAATAAGAGCAATCAGCAATTGCCATATCCCCCGGCGTGGGTGTAATTAGTAAGGCGGGTGCTGTACCTCGCGTTTAACTAAGTAGATAAAACAACTACGCTATATTGTTGTTATGCATACGAAATGAGAATAGAATCCGGCAAATATTTCGGAGATATCGTCTGGAAACCAAAGTACACGTTGAGATCCGGATTTTCGGATTCTAAGTCCAAATACAGATCCAGATGGGCTTCGATCCGACCAAAACTCCCAAAAGGCACATCTAGATATCTTGGTTGTTACGCATACCAAATATGAACTAGATCCGCCCACTAATTTCGGAGACATCGTCTGGAAACAAAACTGGCGACTGACGGACGGACACTGCGTTTCTATATGTCCCGCCTCCGTGAGGACCACGGGGGTAACAAAAGAGAAAATCCCCGATGGAAGCGGTTGTTTCGGGCTTATACCTGAGCTTCCTGCCGGCCAACACAGTGCCTCACAGCACGGCTCTCCAGACGGAAAGAGAGGAGCACACGTTTCCGGTGTCCATGGCAACGGATTTAATTCCGGACGTTCCTGCCTGGAAACGCCGATATCATGAGGCATTGATATTTTCTTTCCGTCAAGAGCAGGATTAATTAAACAACAGCTCGCAATAAACAAGGGTATAAACAAGTCTTGGGTGGAACTGCTATAATAACGTCTCACTGCTCCTGACGCAAAGGCCTCGTTGGTCCACAGGGTAATAATGAAAGATCAAAACTCAATGTGTTAAAAATGTTTTACGTCGCCAAAAATTTGGGCTTTAAATAAATAATCACAAAAATCACGAGACCACACTAATCAGTCTGGCACGACATTCTGTCAACTCTGAGATCACTCACGCCAGCAGTTTTGTTTTCATTATTTACCGTGGTTTTGGGCGGATGGACAGACGACAGGAACTGTATACGGTGGGTATGACACATGTACCCAATGGCCACCTGTGCTAAAAAATGAAACAATTTTATTGCAGAATTCAGTTTATATCGAGGATCACAAATTTTAGCCCGACATCGTCGGATTTGCGTTTACTGACCGGAAACGATGCCTGGGAAATGTCGTGAACTGACACCGTGCTTCCCAAACGAATGACCCACATTAAACCAAAACCATCGGCCGGATGCAAGTCTTCAATCAAAGAATGAAAACAAACATTTTATATCTTTTATTGGCTTTTTGTGGAACTGAAACTGGGTAGCGTTAAAATCATTAAATTACTCACAGCACCAACATGGGCATAATTGCAAGATGATTTTATACCGAATATTAAACTGAGAACACTGCACAGGAAGCAATTTAATATTCAACCACGACGTTTCTATACACATGCAACAACGCATCCATGTCAGCAGTTGTTACGACGAATTTATAATGCGGTCTATGGTCTTAGTCTTAAACCACAATAGCAGCATCACCGGTTGTTCTGCGGTGCTCACTGGTGAGAACGCGTCAGTCTGGCGCTCGTACGACGCATTTGTTTTCCTGTCGATCCACAGAACTACTGTATCAAAGCCACTCAAATGAAACCACCAACAAACCTGGTGCGCACACTGACGCAACAACACACGCAACGCTCACATCTACGTAATAGAAAAAAACTACCAAAGTATCATTAAACACAAACAGTTCATCATCTAAACCCATTTCCCGATGAGATAATTTATCTAAATCTAGCCAACCAATACACCTCGGCAAAGTTTTTGGAACTAAGAAACATAAAAAAACGCACACTGTTCCGTCAGAGTGCATCACCATGAATATTACCATGCTGTGGTGTATAACCTCCACAGCACCGCGTGAGCCGGCATTAATATTCCCATGCAGTGTATAGCCTCTCCAGATTTTTTTTAAATATACATTTTGCATTCGTATGGCCGCATGACCTTAACTGATGTAAGCGATAGGTTTGGCGAGAAGTTGCTACATCGGCATTTGTTCATGAAGGCATTAGCAGCGTAACAGCAGCAACTGTCACGGACATGCGTAGGCATACAGACACGCCTTTCCACGCACTTTGTTCTGCTGCACAATTTATTGTGAGCCTTAAGACCGGATACATGACGAAGCCAGGTATCTGGTAAGGCGTATATACTCTAGTTAGTAACCTTTAAGGTTTATCCCACATGATGTGTGTTACCACAAAGCAGATGAGCGGACCACTTGGTCTGACCTGAGCCTCGGCTCCTGCTTCCTGCTGCTCGCCTAAATCTGTAGTCACCGAGGTACATAACAAATACTCAAGCCGGTGTGGACACGGAAGGCGAGGAGTCTGCCCTATCTTTAACTCTGCTACCTACACCCAAATGAGTAACGTGACTTTGACCTGCAATCCACCACGCTTTAAGGTGTCACTCAAACTGCATAAATCATAAGCCATAAAGTAAAATTTCTAAGGAAAAATTTTGCTTAAGGAATTTTTCTTAACGTTTTACTCAAGGACAGGGGCAAAGTTCCTCCGTTGAGTTCAGCTAAGTAACTTATGTCATTACTTCACAACTACGCAAATGAAAACATTTCTTTCATTCTGATCCTTATTTTTAATACTTATCAATCGCATTTTTAACAGAATACAAAAACATGGATTTTTAACTATTTTTATTGTTGAAGAAGTGGTTTGCACGTGATAAGTAACTTTCCTCGCTCTTAAGGACTTTACTTACGACTTATGCCATAAGCCATGTGAATGTATTTCCCTCTACAACTGCAATGTCACCTAACATATATATTACTGTTATCATATATAGAAATGGTCCTAATATACAATTCTGATACCGAACAAAGAACGAGTACAGCAAAGTCAGTACACCCACGATAAAGAACAAAGAACGAGTACAGCAAAGTCAGTACACCCGCGCTCATGCCTCATCTTGACATTTCCCAACAAACACGAGGCCATTTAAATCTTTTATATGCACAGGTCAAAGCCCGTCCGAGTTTTTATTCACATTACACAGTTGAGTGACTGACATACATGCCTCTATGAATTATCTGATACTAATATCCACACGCGCCTGTCTGTTACATTTTCAGTCCCCGCCTTTAATCCTTCTTTTTACACAGCCTTTCAAAATTTAATTTAAAATAAAACTTTACTACAGGTTGTTCAATGAATATATTTTTTTTCAATAACCGAACCAGAAATATAATCACAAATTAAAGTGTGAAAGAAAACACTAAAAAGGATGCCTCGCTCACGCAGACACCTGACAACTGAACAGATAGGCTACTGCTCTCACGCAGACACCTGACAACTGAACAGATAAGGGACTGCTCTCACGCACACCTGACGACTGAACAGATAGGGAACTGCTCTCACGCACACACCTGACGACTGAACAGAAAGGGGACTGCTCTCACGCACACACCTGACAACTGAACAGATAGGGGCTGTTTCCACTCACTCACTCACCCGCTCACTCATGCTCCCACGCCACATTCACACAGTACTCGCACACAGATAAACAGTAATCACACTAATTTCTTGGCCTCAAAAAAGCTCTTGAGATGTCGCATTTGCCAGAAACCGGTGATGAGTAGAATCAAAGTTTGAGCAATAGACCACCAGAGCACGCGCTGATTGGTGCTCTCTGACGTCTGCCGGAAGCGCTCTTCTCGGTACTGCAACATATAAACATTACCACGTGGTAAGGCACGCAAGCAACAATCACATCAATTCCCTCCCCCCCCCCACCCCGCTATACTGAATTCGGGTCTAGGAAAGTAGCCCGCGAAGACAGTAGGCCGCGATTCAGAAGCCCGCGGTTTTATTTACTTTTTTTGTTTAATTACAATTTTTTTGCATACATTTTATAAAATTCTGAAATCAGAACATGCACAAGGCTTTCGGAGTATATAAACCGGGTTGTACAGGGGCTTCATACTTCATAGAACCAGCAATTATTGCGTGGGCCTTTACAGAAAGCTGCTTTTTTCAGTAACGGCGTACCACCAAAACATTTGGGGGTTTCTGGACAGGGGCAGAACGACGTAGGCGCGCGTACCGAGAAACATCGCGCAGACTAGCCAACGTCGTCGCGGTGGCAGAACGACGTAGGCGCGCGTACCGAGAAACATCGCGCAGACTAGCGAACGTCGTCGCACACTATGCAAACCGCACCACCTTGGATCTTCTACGCGGCATCACACACAACATTTATTGACTGTAATTAAAATGCTTTGTAATCGTACAATGAAAGGGCGATTTTGAATGTTTTGTAATCGTAACATGAAAGGGCGATTGATATTTTTGCTGACTGCGGACTACTGTTTCCGCGGGCTACTGTCCACGGGCTGCTGTCCACGGACTACTGTCCACGGGCTACTGTCCGCGGGCTACTGTCGCCGGGCTACTGTCCACGGGCTACTATCTCGCGGGCTCCTGTCATGTTACCACTGAATTCACTCACATGCAATCTTTAACGGCGACAAATCTTTTACTTGTTCATATTTTCTGCTTTTTTTTTTTTTTTTTTCAATTTTAATACAAGATGGATCGGATTTCACTACTCCGACTTGGAAAGCATTTACATTTTACCTCAAAAATCCTGAAATAACCTTACCTTAAAAGCGACACGTTAAATTTGAGAATAGACAGGTAAACGTTTGACAGGTAAAAACATATCGGTTTTAACAAGTAAACATACAAAGCATACATTTTCATTTATGTTACACAGTGAAGCAGTGAAGCAGGTGACAGATGAGTGAAGGGGCAGAATGTGAGCGAACATGCTTCTGTGAGAGACAGAGCTACAAATATGGCCTGTAAAACATATGAAGGGAAACAATGAAAAAGAACCCGTGGGACACACGTTGAAGTCACGACCTTTTGCTTCGCAGCCAACAACGGTAACCACCTGACGAATCCAGTCTCCACAATATACGACTGGTGAAGAAGCGTCCACAAGGAACACACTGTAATTTTTCTGAATTTGACTTTTTCCCACAAAAAATAGCATGTATTAGTGTAGTATGAACCTACGTATGCTTCTGGGAGAGGCAAAACTATAAATATAGCCTGTGCAACCTATGAAGGGAAACAACGACAAAGTACGCCTAGAGCGGGGGTTTGAACTCACAAGCTCTTGCTTCGCAGGCGACAACTCTAACCACGAGACGAATAAAGCCTCTACGCCTTTGAAGAACCGGAAGCAGGAATGCACTGTGACTTCTCTGCAATTTGGCCGTTTTTGATCAACATGTTGGCCATATCGCGAAACACAATAAAATCCTAATGCAGGAACTTGAGGGGAACATGCCCATAGAATTTCAAAGCAATCGGGATTTGCAGAAGAGTACAAATTTTAGTGCCTTCTTAAATTTGGGCAATATTGTAGTCAATTCGCCAAAAAAAAAAAAAAACACAAGCTGTGTGGAGGATAATCTAAGGAACACCACTGCGAAATTTCAAAAAGAACCGGACCAGAAACGAAAGAACAGTAGCATTTTGAAAAACCGTTTACACAAAGTGACGCTATAATCTACCGACTCGAATCGCCTGGGCTAGAAACAACCCGTCGTTGTCCGCGCAAAATACTGATCTCATTGGAGTAAAGCTCGAACAATGTCCAGGTAATTCATGTAATAACAAGTGAACAGCGTTTTGAATCGTGATAAAAACGTGCTCATTTAGACTTCCACTTCCATGATTTTGAAAATGAAACAACCAAAATCAGCTACAAAATCTCAGTACCACAATAACCACAACCAAATCAGCTACAAAATCTCAGTACCACAATAACCACAACCAAATCAGCTACAAAATCTCAGTACCACAATAACCACAACCAAATCAGCTACAAAATCTCAGTACCACAATAACCACAACCAAATCAGCTACAAAATCTCAGTACCACAATAACCACAACCAAAATCAGCTACAAAATCTCAGTACCACAATAACCAAAACCAAATTCAGGTACACAAGTTCTTCTTTCGCAAGTAAATTCCTCGGAACCATACTGAAACTTTTCTCAATAACCTACATATTTTTTCCCACACTGCGGCCGCATTGGTGAAACATATACAGCACTGTGAGTCACAACATGCAGGATAAGCCGTGCAGATTAGCCAGAGATTAGGGAGAGATTAGCCAGAGATTAGGATGAGATTAGTAAAGAGATCCCAGCAATGAAAGGCAGAATGGTGTGAGTGGCTGGACAGACAGAAGGCCTAACCCGTTGATAGTCTTGCTCTTTCTTCACTTTATTGGCCTTGTCAATGAGCCTGCGCACTTCCTTCTGCAGCTCGGTGAGTCTCTCCCTGTCAGCCACTTCGTTATAATCCTCGGCATCGTCGCCGATGTCCATTTTAAAATGAACTCGCTGCAAAAACGCTCCTTAATGTTATTTCTTTTCAAATTTCCTGAATTTGTATCTGGCACAAAGCGATAGCTGCCCGCCCCAGTGCTCGGTTCCTTTCCTGGCATTTCTCGTAAACTGAGATAAAGAGACATAATTATTATTAAAGAAGAAATACACCTCCCTTCACAGTGGCAGAGCGGCCCTCCCCTGCCTTCTCCATGCAGTCCGCTTCGCCACACTACTTCCTGGGAAGCAAGCGGTGACGGTGCGGCCCTCCCCTGCCTTCTCCATGCAGTCCGCTTCGCCACACTACTTCCTGGGAAGCAAGCGGTGACGGTGCGGCCCTCCCCTGCCTTCTCCATGCAGTCCGCTTCGCCACACTACTTCCTGGGAAACAAGCGGTGGCAGAGCGGCCCTCCCCTGCCTTCTCCATGCAGTCCGCTTCGCCACACTACTTGCTGGGAAACAAGCGGTGGCAGAGCGGCCCTCCCCTGCCTTCTCCATGCAGTCCGCTTCGCCACACTACTTCCTGGGAAGCAAGCGGTGACGGTGCGGCCCTCCCCTGCCTTCCCCATGCAGTCCACCTCGCCATAAACTCTTCTTAATGGCTCACACGGCCATGCAGCCATGACTCGCTACTTCCTTGCGCCTCTGAATACCGCTGAAGACCATTCACATGTGGCAGCATGTGTAAAGGCAAGACTGGTGCACTTCTTTTACGACTTCACTTCCTTTTGTGTCGAGAAATTCTCGGACTCCCCATAACGAAATTTTGTGGCATAGAAGGAGCAGACCATGCAGGGCTGACAAGCTAACACAGGGTTAGGTCTTCTAGGGGTGTCTACTCTAACGGACAGGCGAGGGCAACTTAAATAACTGCTCAGCGAACGAACTTGTGAACCAATGAACAGATCTGCACCAGGCCTGCGTTTACTTGCATGCTCTTGAAATAACGAATTTAAGGAATGAGCCTCAAACCAAGCCTTTGTTTGTTTGTTGAGGCCCATTCTCTGCTAACCGAGTACCATGGGCTTCCAAGACAAAAACAAGCATAATCTAAGTGCATTTTAAGGCGTATTTTCAAAACCCCTTTAAAGCAATAGCCTATTCAGCAAAATTTCCCGATCCCGCCCTTTTATTCGTTTCTTGACATGTCCCGTCCCGTTAGTCAACATGTCCCGTCCCGTTAGACAACATGTCCCGTCCCGTTAGTACCTGGAAGCCAGTGGTAAACATAGGTATAAAGCAAGGTTGACCTGCGCAGAAAACAACGGCAAATAAACCTGAATTAACTACATCAACAGAACAAGATGGCCCCAGGCATCCAAGCACAAGGGAAGCTGAATGACTAGACGTCCCCTCAATCGACTGACCCGCTGATAATTTTGCTCCTTTGTGATCTGTTCCACTTGGTCAAGCAGCTGTCGGACACGCAGCTGCAGCTCCGACAGCTTGTCTCGCTGCATGATTTCTTGGTAGTTATTCGCGTGTTCGCCTATCTCTATGTCTAAATGCACTCGCTAAATGGAAACAGTAACGTGATAATCCATTATCTGACATAAGTTTGAGGTATAAGGGCACATTGCCTAAGAGTGGCGCTTTACACACTCTTCCAGATTAATAACTAGAGCGGCCAGTGCACACAAAACATAAGAGTGCTGGCTTATATTACACACTTTCAATCGATACCTACTTAGTTTCTTGTTTTTGTGAACAAAAACAAATGTCTCCCCGACTAAACCCATGATCCCCCCCCCCCTAAACTGAAAAAAAAATATTCATTCCTGCAAACGTAACCTTCATTCTTTGTAAAAAAACTCAAAATAAACCAAACAGATGGTGGTCACTGAAACAGATATAAATGAGCATCTTTTTTTCATCGGAGTCTGGAAGGTGGTCGCTAAAACGGGTTTTACTGTAGGCCCCTCTTATCCAGATCTGAAGTTGGTCACTATAGCAGTTTTACTGTACGTTACATTTTTATCCGGGTCTGGAAGGTGGTCAAGACAGGCAGGTTTTACCGTACGTCTTTTTACCTGAAAGCGGAAGGGGTCACGACAAACGGTTCTTACTTTACATCTTTTTATCCAGGTCTTGAAGGCGTTCGGGATTTTTTTTGCTAACCATCAACCTCCACACGCCCCTCCCCCCAGCTATTTACTGTAGGTCCGACTATAAACACAACTCTAACCCTTGAACCCAAGGCAACGGTAACGGTCTGTACCCTAAGTGTAGTTATAGCCATGATAGACTAACTTGTCTCCGCACATTCCCATCGGCCAAATAGCACTAGGAAGGCATTCTTCATAACTGCGCATCAGATGACGCACCTCGATGGGAGAAGGGGGAGGCATTTCGTTGGCAAAATGGTGAGCTGCTCCTCATAACACAAGATATCTGACGACCCAATTTAATAGCGAAAAATGCTTCAGCAAACAATGCTAATCGATACAACATGGCTCCTATATATAGCACATCTTGGCAACCTAATCAAGTATGCGGCGAAAAAAAAAACAATAGCTAGAGCTGCTTAGAGCTATAATACGACAATAGCATTCCATGACCTCGTAGATAACGACTCCATCATGCACCGCAACTGACACTGACCCCTGACTGAGTGGCACGTTACGTAACAGCCATAGATGAGAAATGCACAAAAAGCTCAATTTCAGGCAATAACAAATAGCAATGGACCGAAAATAATGCTGTTACTGTTTTGAAGCTTTCTAAAGAATGCAGGAACACTAGAGAATCTTCCGGAAAATCTTCCGAAATCCCCAGCGCAGTTAACACCCATGCATGGATAACAAAGCAGCCAAAAATGGGGAGGCTGGGGTGGGGGGGGGGGGTGGTGTTGACGTTATGCACCTTTCTTGATTTTCTATACGAGTTTAATAATGTTTAACAAAACCGTGTGACTTATCCGAGGAATAACTACATCAAATTTAAAGTCGATCCGACCTTCCGATGTCGAGATATTTTTTTTAAGAACTTTTTACCCGTCAAAAGTTGAAACAGTCGTCTGACTGAACCAAGAAATATCCATATAAAATTTTAAGTCGCTATGACTTTCCGTTATCGAGATATTACGCATAAAAGATCTGGTTCAAAATATACATATTTTACGCGATGACGTCATACGCCGCTTTCGTTCGTTCTACTTGCGAAAAATATTTAAAGTTTCTTTCGGACCTATTAAGCAATAATCCGACCAAGTTTCAGCTTTCTCCGGCGTCCAGCAGCTGAGAAATTTCGCACACAAGATTTTTACGCAATGACGTCATACACCTGCCCTAATCACGTGACACGCCAAAAATTGATAGAACAGTCCGGCTGACCCAAGGAATATTCATATAAAATTTCAAGTCGATAGGACTTTCCGTTATCGAGATATTTTGCACACAAGACCTTGTTTATAATATATACATATTCTACGTGATGACGTCATACGCCGCACTCGTTCGTTCTACTCGCGATAAAATTCTACAGAGTCTTTCGAACCTATCAAGCAACAATCCCACCAAGTTTCAACTTTCTCCGATGTTCAGCAGCTGAGAAATTTGGCACATAAGATTTTTGCGTAATGACGTCATACACCTGCCCTAATCAAGTGACATGCGTAAAAAGTTGACAGAACCGCCCGACTGACCCAAAGAATATATATATAAAATTTGAAGTCGATAGGACTTTCCGTTATCGAGATATTTTGCACACAAGACCTTGTTTATAATATATACATATTTTACGTGATGACGTCATACGCCGCATTCGTTCGTTCTACTCGCGAAAAAAATACATAGGTCTTTCGGACCAACCAAGCAACAATCCCACCAAGTTTCAACTTTCTCCGATGTTCAGCGGCTGAGAAATTTCGCACACAAGATTTTTACGTAATGACGTCATACGCCTGCCTTAATCACCTGACATGCGCCAAAAATTGATAGAATCCGCCGACTGACCCAAGGAATACTGGTATAAAATTTGAAGTCGATAGAACGTTCCGTTATCGAGATATTTTGCACACAAGATCTTGTTCAAAATATATACATATTTTACGTGATGACGTCATACGCCGCATTCGTTCCTGGTACTCGCGAAAAAAATCTACAGCGTCTTTCGGACCAACCAAGCAACAATCCCACCAAGTTTCAACTTTCACCGATGTTCAGCGGCTGAGAAATTTCGCACCCAAGATTTTTACGTAATGACGTCATACGCTTGCCCTAATCACGTGACATGCGTCAAAAGTTGATAGAACCGTCCGACCTTACCAAAGAATAATTCGATCAAGTTTGAAGTTGATCCGACGTTTCGTTCTCGAGATATCTTGCACACAACACTTTGTTCACAACAGACTGACACACATACACACACATTGAACGTACAAACACTATATGTCTCCCTTTGGTCGGGGAGACATAATTACGCGAATACACACAGGATTGTCGCTGTACAAAACGACGCAAATCTGAAAAGGAGCACACTGACTGGCTGCAACTCAGGACTGCCCAGCTGACTCCATGTTATCAACAGGACCGCCCAGCTGACTCCGAGTTATCTACAGGACCGCCCAGCTGACTCTATGTTATCAACAGGACCGCCCAGCTGACTCCGAGTTATCTACAGGACCGCCCAGCTGACTCAGAGTTTTCTACGGGACCGCCCAGCTGACTCCGAGTTATCTACAGGACCGCCCAGCTGACTCAGAGTTTTCTACGGGACCGCCCAGCTGACTCAGAGTTTTCTACGGGACCGCCCAGCTGACTCAGAGTTATCTACAAGACCGCCCAGCTGACTCCGAGATATCTACGGGACAGCTCAGCTGACTCCGAGTTATCTACGGGACAGCCCAGCTGACTCCAAGATATCTACGGGACCGCCCAGCTGACTCCGAGTTATCTACGGGACAGCCCAGCTGACTCCAAGATATCTACGGGACCGCCCAGCTGACTCCGAGTTATCTACGGGACAGCCCAGCTGACTCCAAGATATCTACGGGACCGCCCAGCTGACTCCGAGTTATCTACAGGACCGCCCAGCTGACTCCGAGATATCTACGGGACAGCTCAGCTGACTCCAAGTTATCGAGGCATTACTATAGTTACATATCGCAAACTATTCTCGCTCTGATATCAACCTATTTTATTTTTACGATAAAATTTGAAATATCTAAGTCATTAAGTACAATGACTAGCAGTGTTGGATCCAGAGTGCTTTTTTTTTTGTTTTTTTTTTTTGCTTTTTTGTTTTTGTTTTGTCTTTTTTTTTTGGCTTTTTTTTTTAAATCGGTGCTGAGGCCGGTTTGCAAAGGTCTAGTAGACACAGTCTCGACAACACATTCCATTACGCGGACAAAATTATATCATCGAAAATACGCTAAGTTACAACAATCGAAGAAATCGACCACTTTGTCATTATTTATGACTGCGAACAAAAATACGGCGTTGCACACCTTTGATACGTGCTCTTTTCGTATGTGAAATTTCAAACAATCCTATAAATTTTAGAGATAGACTTCGAAAATACGCCAAGTGGCAATTATCGAAAAAATACTGTTATTTTGACAATTTGTCATTGCTCTTAACAAAAATACGACGAAGTACACCTTCAATGTGCTCTACTTTGTGTAAAATTTCAAAACAATCGACCTTTAGTTTCTGAGATACAGTCCAGACTGCATGCGGGCAGACGGAGAAGCTCATGACTACAGCGAATATTCCGTAACTCGAACCTCGCGGGACCGAGGAAAATACTTCGAGTTGTGGAATGTTCGAGTTCTCGAATATACCATTGTGCCCTACAGACCTGATAACCCTCCTCCCCCCCCCCCCCCCCCCCCCCCCCACTCCTCATTACACGGGAGATTATTAACTACCTGGTCAGTTAAATACGTAGTATTCTACATAACATTAAATCAAAAATTAAAAAATCACTAGAAACATTTTGGTGTGTGTCATTTCATGCACTGTACTTAAAACTTGGATCCAACACTCAATCAGTGCCTGAAAATGAGTAAAATATAAATAATCAGAACACAAGATTATCCATGGACAATGCCCCAACTCACGAATGCTCATGTCAGAATTTATGACATATAAATATATATAAACTTTAACCAAAATTTTAAGATAGTAAGGCAGGCTATACCTGGCGCCAGACACGATACTAATAAAAAGGGTTTCTCACCAATATATCTGCCACTTTTTGCCGAATCGCCAAATTTTAGTTTTTTGTTAAGATTTCCGCCAGTTTTTTTTTTCTTTTGACGAATTAAGTAGTCAGGTAAGTACGCTATCTTTCACCAAAATTTCAAGATAGGACTATTTATATGGATTCAGTTGAGATTTTACTGGAAAAAAAAGTTTTTTTTTCGCCAAACTTTGTCGAATCATCAACAATAAAGTAACAGACAGGTATGGATCATGTTCGCTACAGTTAACCAAAATTTCAAGTAAGACTCCCTGGTGTCAGTTCTGACACTATTAAAAACTCTGTCGTCAATATTTCGACTAAATTTTGGAGTAACAAAAAAAAAAGTAATGGCCAAGTGGGTATTGATGTCCGCTACCTTTAATTAAGATTTCAACAGAGAAGAAAAACATGCTTAGCGTCAGTTGAGATATCACTAACAAATTGTTTCTTTGCCAATACATCCTTTTTTTCTTTTGGAAACCAGCAAAATATATCGCTAAAAGGTCACTGGTGTCTGCTTCCAGGTATTCGAAATTTCAAGACAGATTATATTCCATACCTTCCCCTACAATTTTAGAACGTTTCCATGAAAATCATAGGAGAAGAATTCAAAAAAAAAGAGCAAGAGACAGGCAGGTACGTATGTCCGTTACCTTCAACCATAACTTCAGGACATTCGGGCCAATCAGCTAGCAGGTGATAGTTATTTACATTTTATAAGCGTAAATACGCACACAGTTTCAACCACTGCTATAGCCCCTGTTTCTGTAAGAAGCTCGGGCTAATGAACAGTTCGATTTAGAGCTAGTGAGCTAATAACAAATTTCTGCCGCGCAAAAACGACATGCGCTCCGATTACAGCACGAGTTAACGGCCACAAATATGCATGTTTCACACTTTTCACAAACCACCATTCAGTATTTCAAATCGAACAACATACAACCACTTCTTTTGAATGAGCAAAATGTAACGAAAGAAATTCTGTTTTACAAACACAATTTAGAGTTCTTGTACAAGGATTGAAAAGGAATCTCTGCGAGATGTATAAAACTTTTAATTCTTCCAAATACTTCACCCGCCTGAATTTGTTACTGCACCCACTTCAGCCCATCAGATAACAGCTTGTGGGGATTTAATTAAAACAAGTGGAGACAAAAACCGGAACACAGGTCTCACCAGCTGTCCACCGCCGAACCAGGCCGACGAGTTAGAGTGCAGGCAGATGAGATGCTCCCCCGCCGAGTGCGACGTAAATGTGAACCGACCCTCCGCTGCATAGGTCTGTAACCAAAAGACAATACAAGTCTACGAAAATGCCGAGTAGATGTGTGCATAGATTGTATGGCGGTGGAGCCTGCGTGGAAAGCAGTGATTTGAACAGCTCCTTCCCCATGCAATGACAACGCCAGCCAGTGCATGTGCCCCGGTCAGTGACTGGCGCAGAGTGTACCCGCCCTGATGGGTGACTGGCGCACAATGCACTTGCCCCGATCCAACTCAACTGGCTTCACATCCAATGGGACTAGCTACAACTGGGCATTACTGCACTTAATAGTCAAAATTGAAAGTGTGTTTTTTACAATTTGTTGATCACTTAAACTTTCAACAACTGTTTGATCCAATCAAGGCGAATTACATAATTAATAAATGACGTCGAAAGTATTAATTACACTGGGTTTAATTTTAGAATATATTATATTCTGTTTATATAAGACCTCAATATTTAAATATATTCAAAATCGAAGTTTAAATAAGCATTTTACATTTTTCTTACGAGAACAAAATAGAAACTGAGGCAAAAAGATACATGTTAGACTAAGCATGTACAATTTGGCACAGCAGACACCCTGTGTAGAAAGTTAGGTTCCCAAGCGTACACTTTGCCAAATCCAGAACTAATGTTTACTGATTGTAAGAAGTTTCATTCTACACAACGTGTCTTGGCCCAACGGTACCCACTACTCCAGCTCTCCTGCAGAAACTCTATAAATTTAAAAAGAAACTGAAAAACACCACCCAATGCATGCAAAACTTGTTCATAACGCGCTACTGCATTCCCGGCTGACAGCTGTGTGATATCCATGTGAGCGCTGTGACGCTGCAGCATCATCGGCACTGCCAACACCTTATCTAGCCTGGTTCTCCTATCACCTGGTTTTCAAATATATCGGGTTTCCTGACATTGCAGCATGCCGTAATATCGTGTAAAATGAAATATATGCCACGTAAAGTGCTTATCCCATAAAATAACGAAACTATCACCGCATGCTGCAAAAAGTGTTGTGTTGAATATGCGTGAAAAAGTTCACCCTCTCTAGGAGGAGATCCTCGTCTGGGTCTGTCACTTCAACCAGCATTCCGATTCCCAACGGACCGGGCACAAACCTGTTTATCTGGGGGTCATATATCTCCACTTTATATTTACCTGCAATACATCAGAACTGAAATTAGCCAGTGAGCAGGAATGTCTAGTGCTCGGGGTCAGTGGTTTTCAGCTGGTCAGCGTGCAAAAACGCGCCCTCCCCCCACACGCTTACGTAACACGCTGTGCTCAACACTGCCGTCAATAGCACCAACCTCCGCGCAACATCTTCCTTCATAGCACAGACCTGAATTCGATGTCGCCAAGAGCCGTCAAATTAATAATCGTCACTCAAAAAAAAATAAGCACAGTGAGGCCTTTCTGAGGCGAATCTTACATATGAACTGGGCAGTCCAAACGGTTAAATCCGAGCAACAACATCGAACTCAGCCTGGAGGCAATTGTGGCTGTGGCACGGAGGTGTGGTGGACACGGCGGGGCAGCGCCTGCTGCTTACCCGTGACATGACGGTCTTGTCGTCTGGATCCCGCACTTCTACGTGCATGCCCAATCCCGAAACGGTCGGCACGTACTTATTCTGCACTTTGTCAAACACCTCAACCTTGTAATTCCCTGTGTAAAACCAACAAGCCTTTCAAAGAGACAAACCGTAGACAATATGTTTGGATAACGTTAAAACCGACGATTTGAAAGGAAAAAGTTCAGTTCAAAAGTTTCTGGAACACAGCTGCCTTCTGTATATGCCGCGCACGTGGCTGCCCAGTACTGGTAAAAAAGATACAGTCAGCCTTCGCAAGAAATGAAGACGAACCACTGTGAGCCCGCATGTCGGAGGTCACTTCCACTTGACCAAAATTCGGTCACACCTTGAACAACTTGTTCAAGCATACCTTTGTGAAGTTAATTTCTTTGGCCAAAAGCACAAATACGGAAACGATGTTGATGCCAAACGAATAATCTCATATTCGATTTCTTTTATCTGACGTAGTTAGAACTTTCTGCAAACGTTTGAGTAATGGCACCGTGGCTCTGACAGAGACATAAACCGAGTAAGTGTACGGAAAAGCGGCAGCAAGACAACTCACCCAAAAAATCCTTGGACAACTCATCCAAAATCTTGGACGACTCACCCAAAATTTTGGACAACTCACCCAATAATTTTGGACGACTCACCCAAAATTTTGGACAACTTACCCAAAGTCTTGGACGACTCACCCAAAAAAACCTTTTATTATTTAACCGCAAATTAGTCAGCGTTTTTTCTTTCGATAATTAAACTTGCATAATTTTCGGTGAACAGATATTTAATTGCAAGTTTTGCCAAATGCAAATCGCTCGGAGTCGCTCGTGTTAATCCCAATAGTGCGACACATAGAAGCTGAAAAGTAATTATAAAGTGCAATTAACTAAACAATGGCCTGTCACCACTGTTCAGCTCGGAGTCGCTCAACTCACGAGGTCAACAGCTTATTAGTGATTCCCGGGGTCGTTCAGCCAAAGGGCCTCTTATTTGTTGGAATATTAATGAGATTTTTCCGGAGTCGTGCACCGAATGACGTTATGACTCAATAAACTAACTTTGCTCGTATTAAATGCATTTGAGATCTGTATTGGTATGTAGTTACACACTTAAATGAACGAATGTTTCACTTAAATAAAAGTTTTGCTTAAATTTTAGTCATTTTGATGTTGTTACTAACTTCAAATATAAATTTAACTAGGGGAAAAGATGCAGGCTGAATTGTAAGCATCAATAAAATATTTGTAAAAGCCTCTTATAAACATTTCACACCGTCTTGTAAAATTGGGTGAGTCGTCCCAGGGCTTTGGGTGAGTCGTCCAAAACTTTTGGGTGAGTCGTCCAAAGGTTTTGGGTGAGTTGATCATGTTTTGGGTGAGTTGGTTTTTGGGCTGAGTTGGTTTTTGGGTGAGTTGTCTGACATCCCGGAAAAGCTACTCGGAGCTAGGTAAATGCTGGTCCGAGATTACTCTTGCCGTCTTCTTATGACACCACAAACTCTCACAGCAGACACCTTTTGTTTTTCGCTCATCCGCATGCTTAAATTTACGCACCAACTAGAGCTTCAGTGAGGCAGGATCCCCCATGTAACACATATTGTCATTGGATGTTAATAAATTCATTGAAATTGCAAACCCTACACTGCCTAACAATTTGTGGTCGATTTAAAAAATAAGACGACGTTGTACACCTTCAATATATTAACCGCATTCAAAGCATTCGCGTGAACAGTTCTAGAGTTGCGGCCTGGACAAAAAGTCACATCTTTGCACATTCGAACTTAAATGTTCACCTATTTTCCAAGTGCTGTCATTTTAACAATTTTTCATCAAATCGAGCGAAGCCACGACGCTGCACACCTTCAAAATACGTACTAACTGCACGCAAAACGAAAAAGCATTAGCATGAACAGTTTTCGAGTAACAGCCTGGACAGAAGATATTATACTGGAGCAGACGGACGGACAGACAATCTGAAAACTATATCCCTCCGTTACACCGGGATTAATAAAGCGTTCTTATAAAACAGATGACTCCTGACGAGATCTATCTGTTATGTATAATCAAAGAGTGTAAAGATATTTAAGAAGCAGTTGCCCCCCTTACAGGGTATTATTTTCGCGGCATCCCCGAGACTGGTCACTTCATCGATATGAGATGGTGGTGGTGGGAGAGGGGAGTTGGTGGGGAAGTAAATTTATTCCATACAAATTCCACATAAATTTATGTATTGCATTATGCGTGTAAACAGTTGTTATTCGCGTCTTCAACCATCATCAAATAGAACTGCAACAGACAAATTATTTTCGCCAAAGCAAGAATAGAAATTCTACCCAACATAGTAATTATTTGTGGTTTATACCGTAATTATCAATTTTAGAAAATTGTTAAACGTTATTTCATTTCCCTCTCTCTGATTGATGCATAGTCTAAAAATTGTTTTCTGTTGTAAACGTAGGCTTACTAAGTATAACTAAATGTATCTGGAGAATTTTGTTACGGGTTCTATTATTGATATTGTTTACCATGACTAATATATTCTCTGATAAAGAAAGACGGCAAATTTTCTTTATACATATGCCAACATAATATCGATTACTGCACCAAAATAATGCCTCAAACTAAGGTTGACGAATATGAACAATACAGTGTAACACGTTGCAGCTCTGATGAAGAAATATACCAACTTGGTATATTTCTTTATCAGAGCTGGGTTGGAAAAAAGACGGCCTTTTCCAGATTTGACCAGGCCAGTGGTTTTTTCTGGATTTACCCGCCTTTTTCTGGTCAAATCCGGTCAAATCTGTCCTTTTCTGGTCAATTGTCAGGCCTTCAAACGTTCCCAAATTTGACATGCAAACAAGTACTCCATATCAGTAAACGGAAAGCCTTTAGGTATTCAAGACAACTAGTCTACAAATGAAGATGATAATTCATGAACCATAACGAGTACTTATTTACAACCGTAGTCAGCAGAATCGAGTTTGTTTAAACAACGCAGATACTTGTGCTCTGCTATGTCACTCAATTGCATTTTAATCGCTATTTGTCTGGAGTATGTCGGCTTTAGAAATCGCGCAACATGTTTTCATCATCATCATATACAGTTCTTATATAGCGCGTGGTCACACTGAAGTATCCCAGCGCTGTACATCGAAATGTTCGCCATACGATTTCTTGAAAAGGTGTGTCTTTAGAGATTTCTTGAATCTTTGAAAGTTTTCTGTACATCTTATTTCTAATGGCAGAGAGTTCCATACTGTTGGAGCAGAAACTGTAAAAGCACGGTATCCACATCTTTTTAAATTATACTTAGGTTGCCTCAATATGAAAAGGTTCTCAGAGCGGAGTGTGCGGGAAGGTGTATACGGTGTTATAAGGTTACACAGGTATGACGGTGCCATTCCATGCAGAGCTTTGAAAGTTAGAGTTGCAATCTTGAATTCACAGCGTTCTTTTATTCGAAGCCAATGTAGGGAGACTAGGGCCGGGGTAATATGTTTATGAGGATGGGTATAGGTAATAATCCTAGCGGCTGAGTTCATAACCCTTTGAAGTTTGTTCAGTTCTTTTGTATTTATACCAAAATATAACGCATTGCAATAGTCCAGTTTTGACATAACCAATGAGTGCACCAAAGACTTTGTCGCGTCCTCAGTTAAATACTTTCTTATACGGAAAATAATGCGTAGGCTGTTGTAGCATGATCGACAGATATTGTCGATGTGTTCTGAAAGGCTCAGGGTTTGGTCCATGGTAACTCCTAAGTTTTTTGCCGATGATGACTTAGGTATAATCTCATTGCTCAATACCAAATTGTCGATTTGACAGAGGTCTACGTATTTCTGTGCGCCGAGAACCATAAATTCTGTTTTCGTTTCATTCAGTTTCAGTTTGTTTTGGAACATCCACGAGCTGACTGATATTGCGTTCGAAATATTTTCTAGTTTGGCTTTTTGGTCGTTTATTGACTTTGGATCAGCAGAGTCTAGTAGCTGACTATCATCTGCGTAAAAACTGTAGAAGATATCAAAGGGACTGATTGCTCGTCCAACCGGTCGCGTGTATTGTTCGTATGCTTCTGGACCGTAGATAGATCCTTGGGGGTCACCACATGTTAATTCAATGATATCCGACAGTACATCATCTATTTTCACTCTCTGCTGCCGATTTTGAAAGTAGGATTCGAGCCAGTGTAGAGCCTGTTCATCGATACCAAAAGTTAGCTTCAATCTTTTTATAAGTATGGAATAGTCGACCGTATCAAATGCGGCTGATAGGTCCAGTAGGCACAGAAACACAACACGTCGCTTATCCATAGCCATCAAAATTTCATCAAAAATACGTACGAGAGCGGTTTCCGTGCTGTGGCCTTTCTTATACGCAGATTGCATGGGCTCGCTCAGTGCATGGGTTGAAATGTGATCTCGAATCTGAAGTGAAGCTGCTTTTTCTATCAATTTTGACACATACGACAAGTTTGACACAGGGCGATAGTTTTTAGGAATTTTTTTCAAAGTAGGTTTTTTTATTATTGGTGTCACTATTGCTTGTTTTAGGTTGTTCGGGAACGTGCTACGGAGCGATGTATTAATAATTTTCGTGATAACTGGCGCCAATTCTAACGAACACTCTTTCACTAGCCATGTCGGTATGGGATCCAACCCGCACGACTTTGGGCGCGAAGCTGAGATGATAGAGTGTACTTTATCCGACGATAGTTCAGCAAAGCTAGATAAAGTCGTGTTTTATGTAAACACGTGTTTTCTCTGTCCCCCGTCAAACGTCATATAATGACCACGCTATTGTTCTGATTGTCTCCGGAGCACGTAAACTCAATATATATAAAGGCAACCCAGTTCTTATTTTTGTGATAAGAAAAGCTTCTTATCACGCGAAAACTGAATAGTCTGTAATTTAGAATAAAATATTTAGGAATTAAAGCTGAATAATTATAATTATTCTATAATAATTATATAATTTTACTATTATATAATTATTATATTTTAATTATTACATATATTTCAAAGAGAATTTTAATTATTTTAAGGATAATTTCAAAAGTTGAAATATAAGTTTTCTGAGTATTTCAGCTTTTTTTATGTCTCTAAGAACTGACCACAACTGACCAGAAAAAGCCACTTTTGGAGAATCAACCGGGACGGATTTATCCGGATAAATCCACCCGAGGTTTGACCATGCTAACCCTGATACCAAGTATAAAAAATGAAGAGCTGACTTTATTACGTGAAAAGTGACAGTAAATTTTGTAATCATTCACCAAAAGAATTTTGAATTTGTTTTTTTTTTCACAAAGCGTGGAAGAAACTAAAAGTGAAATATAATGGGTGTACAAAATATATTTATACCTAATTCTGCATCTATCAATTATATGACTACGGTATATATTTTACTAGTCCTGTCTTCCGGTCTTCCTATACAGCAAGAGTCATAGTTCCTATAATAGGAAATGCCATTGATGTCAATTTTCAAATCTCGGGGCACGACTGGGGCCAACGGCGTTGTTTTAGAAAGTCTGCATCACATAAATGGACCAATTATAAATTATGACGCACAAGTTTTATGGTCAGATAACAATTTTTTACTGAGACAAATATGTTTTCTTGAGATCAGGATATCGAATCCCTCATTATCGCCCACAACAACAGTGAATCCACAGTTGAACAAGTAAGTATTTGTGAAACACAAGCAGGCCCAAACCGCCCCCCAAATTCATAGGGGTATAAAGCGATGACGGACAGACGGACACCCCAAACCTATAGGCCCCAATCCGAAGGGTTCGGGCCTAAAAACCACGCTTTACTCTGGTTTGGGAGTTTCGCTGAGGTCGAAAATAATGCGCCAGGGTACTTCTGAGTGTGCTTTTAAAGAAAAGGCCTGCCAGTTCGCGCCTCGGTGTCCTTGAACGTGCGCCGAAAGATCCCAATCCTCGAAAATTTAGATCAATGGCCATTTCTATTGCAGGAACTGTGACCCTTTCTTTCCTGGGAAGATAGAAAGGGTCCGCTGGGACTAATATTTTACAAAAAAAAAAATCGTCAATCCCTTTATTTAAGGTTTATTCACTTGACTTTAGTCACAAGACATTTACCGTCCAGACCATGAAATTCTGACAGGTGAGTGAGTAAGCTGACTTTTCTACATTTAACAAAGAAATAAAAGATGTGCAGTCCATTAAAAATTGTGGCGGTTATGCAAAAAGGTTATTTTGTGCATGAACTTGCAGTAAATGTTTGAATAATAGGGACTGGTATGCAGGATTCATGCTTCAAAGCATATGAAGTTAACCCCTATTGGCGAACAAGGTTAGATTTCGTAGCTCTGATCGAGATATATACAAAGTTGTTGAAGTCGGAGCTGACTCGGAGCTAAATACCGGCATGTCACCACGACAGTTATTTTACGTGGAGCGCATTCACTCACCGACAACCATAGTTTCGTCTGGTATTTCTTCTATAAAACATTTTCTCTCCGTTTCCCCTATATGAAAATACAGGCCAGAGACTACAGAGATCATAAAGCTTAGACAAATTAGATAAACCCTCAACATTTTTCAGCTGTTGTGGCTTCCGGAAGTACAACAAATTACTGACCATGCGCATATGGTGCCACGTATTGGATGTGACTACTAACGGTTTCGCTGTAGCCGAAACCATTTCTTATTAACGACGCTTGCCAGTTTAACTTCGAAGGTACCCATCTATATTCACTGGCAACTTCCTACACTGTTGAATGCAAACAACCATGTACAATACTTTTCGTTGAAACAGCGTTAATGCAAAAGTCTGAAACTAATAATCTAAATCTTTCGATGGTTTTTTTTTCAAGTGGTCACCTGACCAATTTACTGCGTTTAGACGCCGCTGGTTTCTATGCTTTCTAGTCATTTCAGAATGTGAAACATGTGTTTGCAACATAACTGTTTCCTAATCTAGCTAGCAATGACTTTTCTGTTTTATAAATTTAATTGTAAGTAAAGTTCTAAAAAGCAGCTTTAAAAGAGCCTCACCTTTAATATTTTAGTTCTCGTTGAAAAAAGTAAACTAATAATAGTAGTAATAACAGTAAAAATAGCAATGATAACAATAATTAATAATAATAATTAACAATAATAATAATAATATAAGAGTTTTAGTAGAAGCAGTAGTAGAAGTACACATATTAGAAGTAGCAGTTTTTCATAAATACATAATTGTATAAATCAGTTTTCAGTTTCCGCTCCTGACATCCATTTTGTAGCTTGTAAGTGGTAAACTCAAGAAATTAATAAAATTCTGAAATGTTAGATAGGTTATTATTCAAGTTCGGTGACATCCCTTTCACAAGTGTCAAGCGCCCAGTCTCATAACATAATGTGAGATGTGCTTTTTGTAAACAGCAGAAAGTGTATTTAGTAACTTAAGTTATCATAGAAATAGGCGCCACCTCCAAAACTTGTCATTGAAGCTAATATGACTGGCGAAAATGGAAACAGATTTGGGATTCCTTTGAACTGGTCTCTGGTTTGAATGAGCGAACAAATAAGTACCATGTTGCCGCTTTTATAACCTAAACCGGATCTGACTCACATGCTAATTACAAAGGATTATCGTTTAAGGATGACGATGAAAGAAAATATTACAAAGGTCCTTCAAATATGGAAAATTACTCCATCGGTTAGATGAATACTTTTTATAAACGACATATCTTCAACAATGCATCACAAGAGAATGTCTCAGGTTTACAACAACTTGCATCATCATATAATTTTAACGAACTTGAAAGAAGATCTCCTTATAGACCGGATAGTTTGTGGAACTGTTGATAACAGTGGTTCAAGAGCTGAAGCTATGGAAGAATGTCGTGTAAGAAACAGCTGAAGACCATGGGAGGAGCCGAGATAAATGCAGTTCTTCCTATCGCAGATCAAAGAAGTTAAATGATCAAACAAAACAAAACAAACCAGCTTCCAGCAAAACAGGCTTTATCAAACAGTGCATATTTTGCGGTCTTGAAAGAAAGAAGAAAAAGTGTGGCATGTACGGCCATCGGGGTTCCAAATGTAAGCAGTCGAACCACTTTGTGAAGTTTTGTGAAGCAGCAACAGCGTTCAGACGTTAATCTAAACGTCGTGTACATGAGCTCAGTCATTTTAAATGTGTAGAAGCTCTTCATATAGCAGCTGACTTGTGAACTATAGACATTTATTACAATACACGATACATTCACATTCTTATGGGGATATGTTTAGTTCTAGATAAAGTGTTTTAAGTTAAAATTTTGTTTAGAAAGTTGGCTTTGAAAAAACCTTTTGACGCATTTAGTGGAAAACTTTTTCATTTGATTTCTAGTCATAGCAGAAAGTATTCATTTGTGTGTTAGGATAAAGGACGTCCAACTGTTTAATTATTAGGCTTGGAGCGCAATCAATGTGCCATGGTCAAGTTCAGCTGCGACAAAGGATAAGGGATTTTTATTCACAAGCAGAACTTCGTCACAAACGGGGAAAGACAGGAGGTCAAAGTCTCAGACGACCAATACAGGCTTTAACCAGAGCAAGACCAATATATAAGGACAAATATAAGGACAAAGGGACAAAACATAGGTAGGCATTAGAGATATTCCCTGCGTAAGGAAAAGCTTCCAACATTGAATGCACGCTCAATCAATAATAAATTGACATTATAAAGCATGCAATTTATGAGGAACACATAGACATTTTAGGAATAACTGGCTCGAGGAACACATAGACATTTTAGGAATAACTGGCTCGAGAACTATGAATATAAATCACAAGAAATACTGCCCAATGGATACGATCGACTTCGAAAGTACAGAGAAAGAACTCAAAGAGGGGTGGGGGCGTCGCTCTTCTTTGTAATGACCAGTTTAAACCATAACAACTTTAATTATCACAGTTTTCATCATTTGAGGCATGCATGGTTGAGCCCCACAATACCCCTAATACTGCGCATTAATGTGATATATCGCCCTCCCAATACAGCCTTTGCTGCGTTTCATGATGAATTCAAGGTTTTTTTTAGAAGAAACATGTTTAGGCGCTTGATGTTTTCGGACTGAAAAAAACATGTCAAAGAGGCAACACATACACGTGGCCATATACTTGACCATGCCATAACGCGCGATTCAGAAATTTTAGCATCGCACGTAAAAGTTGCTGATCTTGTTTCATGTTACAATTCAGTTTTAGTCAAAATCAATGTAACAAAACCAAAGACAATGTAGCAAAGAATCAAAGACATTGACTTGGATGATTTTAGGCAAGAATTAACTACGAATCGCTTGAGCTTGAGAAGCTAGTGGAGTTGTACAATCATAAAATTTTAGATAAATATGCCTCCCTTATTACAATAATAAAGTCAGAAACGAGGCAAGAACCAGTGTTTAATATTGAAACACAGTCAAAGCGCACTGTTGCTCATCGTTATGAACGAAAAGCTAGAAAGACAAAAGTACTCAAGATAACGCTGCTTTTGGGGCTAAGTGTGATGACTTTAAACATGGCCTGAACAATGTCAAGAAAGGCTTTCTCTGTGACGAAGTCATATCGTATGGAAAGACAAAAAGGCACTTTTTAGAGGGATGGTTATGATCATGAACCACGAAAAAGCGAACCTTCGCCTAGATCATTCTTTCCCTTTCGAATTTGCAAACAATTTTAGTGATTATTTAAGGAACCAAGGGGATAATATTCAAAAGTGTTTTAGTGACAGTATTGGCTCGGCTTTCACTTAACTTTTACCCATCCTTACTCGCATGGTTAACCTTTCTTTAGAAATTTGCCAATTGATAAAGAAACCCTCACTTCAATGTGAGCAGAAAAGTTATAGACCAGTGTCAAACTTACCTTTCTTATCAAACACGCTGTCGGATATCAACTACTTGAGCACATTCAAGAGCATGGTCTTTTTAAAGAGCTGCAGTCGGCCTAGAAGACAAGACATAGTACAGAGACAGCACTTCTAAAGGTGTTTTATAATACACTAAAGGTTCTAGATCGCGGCAAAGGTATATCCATGGCTTTACTCGATTTAAGTAGTGCGTTTGACACCGTGAACCACCCGATATTATCAAAGCCTCTCAATCAAGTCAAAAAAGTGTCCCATACTGCAATGTCTTGGTTCTACTCATACCAGGGCGTAAAGCAAAAGTGTGCATTAAAGGTCAATACTCGAAAGAGGAGCGTTTAAACAGGGCTGTACCACAAGGTTCCTGCCTGGCCTTTGATTATACAGTGACTATACGAAGCCACTTGGCGTTCTTAATACTATCTCTACTGTTTTGTATATAAGCAGATGATACGCGAGTGACCAAAAAGTTGATCTTAAAGACAAGGAAGAACAATTCATGGCTAAAAAATAGTTTGAAAATTGGATATGAGAAATTTCGAAATGGATGCAGGACAAAAAATTCAAGAACAATGTAAACAGAACTGAATTTTTGGTTTTAAGTAGTAAGCGGAATTCGTCTCGGATCTTAATAAATAATGTAGAAGTGGTAGGTGACAGTATCCAAGCAGTTTCTCACGCAAAAAGTCTTTATAATAGTGCTTGACAATCACCAGTCAATGTAAAAACATCTTCAGCAACTGAGGAAATCGTGTTTTTATTATCTGAAGTTGATAAAGAAAATTCGAGTTTCTCATTCATGATGCAACAAAAAAACGCTTTTACACGCCACTGTTATATCTAAGCTGGACTATTACAAATTTAGTTAACAGTCTAGGCAAGCTAATCGACAGTTTGCAACATATAATTCGAGCACCTGCAAGTATCATTGCACGTGCCCCTAAATATGAGAGAACCACCCCTATTCTCATCTCCTTGCGCTGGTTATCTGCCCCTTAGCGCACTGAGTTCAAGATACTGCTGATCACGTACAAGGGACTTAAAAGAGAAACTCCAGGTTATGTTAAAGATATACTGATACCATACCAGTCAATTAGATTGCTTCGCGCCGCGAATTTAAAATATCATTGAGTATATCAAGAACTAGGCTGAAATAGGGTGAAAGAGCTTCCAGCGACTCTGCCCCAGCACTCTGGAATACTTTGTCAAAACACATAAGAACTGAACGGTCATTAACTCAATTCAAAAGTTTCCCTAAAACACACTTGTGCGCTTAGTGACTCGGCTGAATAAGCGTTATAAGAAACACTTTGATGGATGATGATGATGATGATAATGATGTTGATGATGATGATGATGATGATGATGATGATGATGATGATGATGATGATGATGATGATGATGATGATGATGATGATGATGATGACTTGGATAGTGACGACGATTTTCGGAACTATCAGGATGTTGCATATGTCACGGTTGAGGACGTCAATGCAATTTAAAATGAGCGACCAAAACAAACTGCTTACTAAGTTAAAAACAAACTGGAACCGATGATGGTGATCAATTTTCAGATAGGCAAAGGTGCTAATTGTGACATAATTCCAATCTCTCTTTTGCCGTAGAAGATGATGCCAAGACAGAACTTGATCCTCTTGAGGTGGCGAAGCGGATAGAAAAAGTGGACATATCTACAGATCAGAACAGCAGAATAGCATTTTGTGTATTGTAAGCCACTTTTGTAAGCATTGTAAGCACCAAAGTGAAATTGTTAAGAAAAATTCTTTTTATTTTGGATATATAACGCTTTCTTTCATGAAACTTGCATCAATATATTGTATTTATAACAGAGATTCTTAGGATTTAAATGTTTTAGTTAAATTTTCAATTTTTAGTAAAACGACTTCTATAACCAGTTTTGTGCAAATAAAGTTCAAGTACTTAAACAATAGGAAAGTACACACGCACTCTCATGATAACGATAATGTTCTATATGCTTGCCAACACTGACGTGTTTATTCATAATGGGCATTCATAATGGATATAGCTCAAGAGAACAAATATGCGGATACCTGTATTGAACAGCATTAGGATGGCAAAGACCTAAAAGGTAGAATCAATGCTACGAATTTGACTACCATTGCACCCATCAGTAAGGTAAGAAGCTGCCAAAGTGTCTAAGAGTGTATGTTCTTCAAACGTAGTAAATGTGCAAAGACATAACCCAAAAAGCTTCTATAAGCTACAGCTCGCATCTTTGAATGCAAGCTCCGTCCGAAACAAAACTGATTACTTGAGAGATTTTATCATCGAAAACTCTGTAGACGTTATGTGGACCACGGAATCTTGGTTGACAAGTGATGATGTGGCAGTTATTGGTGAAATTACCCCGGGCGGTTATTTAAGTCATAGTGATAAGCTTGGAGGAGGAATCTTATTTGTGTACAAATCAAATCTGAAAATCGAAATTCATTCCCTATCAGTGGCCACCTTCGAATGCACCCATTGCATTCTAACTTTGAACGACCGATGCCTTGACTTATTGGTGGTATACAGACCACCCCAGAACAAAAACAATGGTTTTACCAATGTTACTTTCGTAGAATAACTGTGTTATGTATTTTAGCTCAATCCAATCACTTTCTATTACCCGGTGACCTAAATGTTGATTTCAACAACCCTACCGTAGCCTGCCTGTTATGAAAAATATAAAACATGTAATGGATTCGTTTGGTTTGAAACAACATGTTCGGCAGCCAATTCACACTGCTGGTCATTGGCTTGACGTTATTATGATTGGAAAGGATGACTGCTCAATCGGTCACATAACAGTCAAAAACTTTGGACTGTCAGATCACTCAGCTATTATGTTAACTCGTAAACTGTCTTCGATTGACATCCAAAGCTTACGTGACGATATATGCCAATTAACTTTCCCAGACAACAACGTTCCTGAAGCTGTGGGATGCTTTGATGACAAGTTGTCTACTTTACTTAATGATAAAGCGCCACTGCTGTCTAAGACCATTACAGTTCGACCAAACACCGAATGGTATGAATCTCGCTGTAGAGCTGCCTAAGTTGTGAGACGTGGGCTTGAGCGCAAAAAAGACAAACCTGGAATAGATGACGGCAGCTTAGCACATGAAAAACAATGTCGATACGTTAATTTCCTTATGAAGGAAGCTCGCCCGATTTTAATTCTCAGAAAATATGTGAATCAGAAGAAGACAAGAAAAAGCTATTTGAAAGAGCAAAGAAAATTCTAATCTGGGACAACGATCCAATTTTACCGTCTTCCTCGGCCCCGAAACACCTCCCATCGGATTTAATAAATTGCTTTGTAGAAAAATCATAAAGAGCAATGATCAAATATCAAAGAAAATCTTAGTGCTACCATTAGTGGAATTTCGGATATTGTCGGTGTGAGGGCTGAAGGTGAGTTGATATATTTTGAATTGGCTACTGAAAATGAAATTCTTAATATTATTTCGCAGTCGTCGTTTTATGAAACGGGCATTTATCAAACCTCTCATTAAGAAAATACATTTAGATCCTGAAAATTATAAGAACTATAGCCCTGTTTCAAATTTAAGCTTTATTTCGAAAATATTAGAGAAAATTGTTTCTAAACGTTTAAAAGCCTATTTGGAATCTTAAAACTTGTACACAAAAATGCAGTCTGCTTACAGATCTGGCCGTTCGACCGAAACACATCTGCTTAGAGTTCACAATGACCACTAGACAAGAAACAAATGGCCTTGCTGCTGCTTCTAGATTTCAGCGCAGCTTTTGACACTGAGCAGCATAGGATATTACTCCAGTGTTTTCTATTTGATATGGTATAAAGGATAAAGCACTCAGTTCTATAGAGCTAGATAGAACCTTTCGAGCAAGCAACCATACTTACATTGGGCAAATTTTCATCTCCTAAACCATTGGATGCAGGCATTCCACAAGAATCAGTACTGGGTCCACTTTTGTTTAATCTTTATGTGTCACCTCTCGCAGATATTACCAGTCATTACGACATAGAGAGTCATTTTTACGCTGATGATTCTCAACTTTATGTATTTTTGACAGACATTTTTATGACTCAAAATTTTCTGAAATTCAACGAAGACAAAACTGAAATTTTATTATTTTGTTCAAGTTTTAATATGAGAAATTTAGATTCAGTTACAGTGTCAGTTGGAAATTGTAAAATCACGGTGATAAAAGTGCTAAAAATCTCGCAATTAATTTCGATTCATGCTTTACAATAGACGATTTTATTGCCTTAAAATATCGTACAGCTATGTACTACATTAGAGCTTTGCACCCCATTCGAAGATGTCTGGATAGCAAGTCAATCACAACGGTGCATGCTGTAATCGCATCGCGTATTGACTTTTCCAACAGCTTATTATTTGGAGAGTCAAAGTCTTCACTTGCCCCACTTCAGCGTGTCCAATATGCTGCTGCCCGACTGATAACTGGAGCGGACAAACGCACACCGATGACCCCAGTTATCCATTTTTTACACTGGCTGCCTGTTCACTTGCGGATACAATTCAAAGTTTTAGTTATATGTTGTAACTGTGTCAATAAAAAAGCTCCTGAATATTTATGTGAACTTGTTGAAATGCACCGACCTTTGAAAAAGTTACGATCGGCTGATGATGATTTACTGTTAGTGGTGCCAAAACATAACTCTAAATATAGTTATAAATGTTTTTGCAACCTGTCTCATACTTATGGAACGCTTTACCGTACAGGATTAGAGCTTCTGGGTCAGTGGAAGTTTTTAAAAAGGACCATTTATTTGTGGAATATTTCTCGTAAGCAATGTTGTTGATTATAAGTATTATTCTATTATTTTTAAGTAGATGTAAAGCGATTAGAGCTTTGATTAGAATAAGCGCTTAAGAAATTGATTTTAATAATAATAATAATAATGGTATGTTCTCATAAAGCCAATTGTAAACTGCGGGAGCGCATTGATCCACGACAAAGCCACGATCACACCACATGCTACCAATCCTCGATCGCATTTTACCAAAGCTGAATGAAGCAAAGGTGTTCTCACTGTAAGACGTTCAGAATGGATATTGGAATCTCAGAATAGATGAAGAATCTAGAAAACTCACCTGCATGGAAACTCCCTACAGTCGACACAAATGGCTGTGCCTGCCGCGTGGTCTCACGTCATCAAGAGAGAAATTCCAGCAAGCCCTTGAAGATGAACTGCACCTTGATAACTGATAAAACCCCTGTCACTGGAAAGGTGCTACGTATGAGGAAGCGTTACGAGTTCACGACAAAACCTCATCTCTCTTCGTGAAACGTGCCAGAAGAAACGAATTCCTATGGACAAAGAGAAGACTGAACTCTGTAAGGACTCTGTACCTGCAATGGGGAATCTTCTTATGGTGAAAGTGTAAAACCCGACTCTGAAAAGTGAAGGCTATAATAGAACCAAATCCACAGAGTGATGTTCGATGAGTTCGAAGTCTCCTCGAAATAGTTATTTCATGCATTTCCTAGCTCATCTATCGGATATTTGAGAAACAATCCATGCTTTGACACACAAAGATGTTTTGTTCTTTTGCAGGACGGTAGACCGATTATCTATGGGAGCCGTATTCAGACATCAGCTCAGCAAAATTATGCTCAGATAGAGAAAGAACGTTTAATCGTCGTTTTCTCATTCGAAAAGTTTACATTCACACAGTTGCCATTCACACAGATCACAAACCTCTCGAGGTAATACATATCAAATCTTTCATCACAGCCCCAAAACGACTACAACGTATGCTGTTATGTCTACATAACGATTTGGATGTTACCTATACGGAAGGTACTACCTCCACGTCGCCGATTTTCTCAGTCAATACGAAACGCAAGGTTCTCATTTTCAAAACAGAGAAAGTGTGTTCACGACCGAAATCAATGTCAGTCTAGCAGGAAATCTGCCATTTGAGTCTCAACTCATCACAGAGATCTGTTCCAAATCTGAAAGACTCAGTGACTCAAGAGCTAAAACCTATAATCTTGAAGGGCTGGCGAGAACACAAAAAAGTATATCAACACTTTTTCATAATCAGACACTGGTTAACACTTTTCAAGATGGAATTCTTTGCAATGGCGACAGAATAGTGATACCAACTTCACTTTTCAGCAAAATGGTGGAACATTACCCCACACCGGGATAGAAAATACCTAACTCAGGACTCGTGTCCATGTCTGCTGGATCAACATGAATGAAAGCATAAAGGATTTTGTTTAAAAGTGCTTCATCTGCAGGGATCTTGAAATATAACGACAGCAAAAAACGACAGCAATGATGCCCGACGATTTACCCGATTCACAAGAGCAGCATGTGTCAACAAATCTCTTGGAACAAAAATGACAATCATTACTTTATTACTGTAGAGCACTACAGCAATTTCTGGGAAATAGTCGGGTTGTATCACATGTCAGCCAAAACAGTGATTCACAAACTGAAATCTCATTTTGTGCAGTCAAGTTTGCAAAACGCCTTCTGGATGAAGCAAGAAAGCTGGCAATGACGTCTACCTCGTTTTGTTAGCCCCAAATCAAGTCCTCAACTCTAGCTCCGCACAGCGTTTGACGTCGAGAACAAAATCAAACCTTCTAGTCAGTGAGAAATGACTTCTCCCCGAACCACCTGAAAACACAACGGAGAAATTGGAACTGATAAGAAAGAAACAAATAATTCTACAATGACTACCCATCATTCCACTCCCAAAAGGTGATTTAGTTCGTCATAAACCATAAATCTGAACAACCAAGAATGAAAATCCGCCCATCTGAGGTGGTCACAAAAAATGGTAAAGTCCTCAGGTAAAACCCTCAAAAGTGTGTCCTGAATGACAAAACTGATCAAGTCAAGGCTTGATGAAAACATTGAAGCGAATACTACATCAACATGTGTCCAAGATCAGAAAAGGCCTAAATCAACTGTAACTGTTTCCTTTTATGACAGAAATCAAAACCCAAACAAACCTTAACAGGAAGACTGTTCTCAAAAGCAGTCTACAGTCCCCCAAATACTCGAACTAAAGCTAAACTTATAGACGGTTCCACGAAAACAAGATCTGAATGATTTGTCAAACCTCCAGTCAGTTACATCAAACTGTAAGGCATAACAGTGAAAAACAAACATGATTAGTAATGAAATTTCATATCATAGTTTGCATGTTTTGTGGGTCCATTCCAATTTGTGTTACGTATCTTGTGAAGTTTATTTCTGTATCTCGCAATCGTAAGAAAGTGATGATTTTTGATATTGCTCAGTTTCATCAGTGCTTATATTTTTCGCCTTTCAAGTTTCATGTCTTTATGCTTTCGGCTTTATGTAAACACTGAACCTTTCTAACAGTATTAGTTTCGTAAATTTCATAGCAATTCAGTATTTAAGTCGTTAGACTTTTATGCAATTCAATTTTATTCCAGGTTAGTTTTTCATGTATAACATAAATTTCGCATGGCATGTCAAATTGTAGTAATAAGTCTGATTCAGAAGAAAAGGACTCAATGGTCGTGCGCATTTCTTTATCTGTTTTCCATTTCCACTCCTTGCATCCATCTTGTAGCTTGTAAGTTGTAAACTCTAGAAATGAATAAAGTTGTGAAATGTTAGGTAGGCTGTTATTCAAATGAGTACCAACCGTGTCACAAGTGTGACCCTTACCCAGTATCATTACAATAATAATTTCATGATGTTTTAAAAAGAGAGGTCCGTGAACAATCCTAATCAATACACATATTAAATTGTAAAGCAAGCAAAATAAAGTACGCAGAGGTGTATTTCATATGGTGGAGATCTGCAGTGTAATTACCTCTAAAATCTATTTAAAATACAAAAGGTTACATAAAAGACAATCTTAAAGTAACCAATTTCTAAATGGAATAAGAATCTTGAAGAAATTACTTTTTTGCATAATTTTCAAAGCTACATTTTACCGTACAGCATTAAAGTGGGGCGGGATGGAGAGGCACATCATTTGATGTTAAATTTAAGCTAATCACAAACATATGATGTTCATTGAAAAAGACAATGTTTAGGCATCTGTGTTTCCTGACATCTGAAATGTGATTATGTATAACTGCATTGCAATAAGCTGCATCTTCATTTTAACAGCATTTTTTATTTAGCTACCCACACGAAAAATGTGTTCATAAATAAATATGTTTCTACTGCTATTTACGCTATTTACACCTCAATAACTCTGACTTTCGCTACCTGCACCACAAACATTTGGTTAATTTAAAGACTGGGACTGGGCTCTTAATACACCCTTTTCATATTACCGGCTACTCACACAAGAGTTGTGCCTGTTTACTATTACGCCATTACTTAGGTTACATTCTTGTTCATATTAATATTTTCATTCAGGTGAAAATGTTTACCAGTTCAAAAGTGCAAATTACAGTGTTGAATACTAACACAACAACTGTGTTCATCTTTGGGTGTTCAGAGCTTAAGGAATGCCTAAAAGAAGCAATCCCAAACACAACATAATTCATTTAAACTAAAATATTGCCTCGGAAAATGCTGCAAAACATTGTGACTCTCTGTTTCAAGCCAATTTCAGGCTGTCACAAATACATCTTTCCATCACAGTGAAACAATTGAAATTCAAAATATTTTCAAACGGTAGGCCTTTTATCTCACTTTTTGTTTCAGATGGTATGTTGAGTTTTTTGTGTTAAGGGCTGAGCTTTTAGGCCTGGTTCATTAAGTCACTTTGGCATATTATTCGTTGCTCAAGTATTCCTCGACCAATTTCATAACAAAGTCTACTCATTCAGAGATGGTTTTGGGGAATTATATATGTCAATCGACTTTATATTTGGTAATGTAGACCAGTATGATCTAAGTTTTAGACATGATATTGTTTGTAACAGACTTGATTTTTAAATTTCTAAACATCACTTTGCATCTCATATCGCAATTGTTAGTGATTCTGTAGTCCCTTCTGTAGGCAGAACCAAATTTCTCACCAAAGACACAAATGGGCTCAGAGACAGCCGAAAAAATGCCATCAACAAAACGCAAGACATAATCGGACCTTTCCGAGAAAACGGCGTTTTTACTTCCCATGTACAAATTGTGGTTCAAACAACCACTGCAAAAAATTGTAATCAAAAACTAGTGATGTTAGCACTTAAACCAATAATTCAAGTGTGTCCAGTTCTAGATTTAGTGACAATTCACACATTAGTGTCAAATGTAGCAATGGTGTAGAATTGCATACCATTTTAGACACTGGGGCGAACTGTATCACTGCATCAGTTATGAGGTATTCAATCGTTTGAAGCAATATGATAAAACCGATGTCTAATTCCATCGGGTTCAGTCGCCCGGAGGGTCCAAGTTATCCATCAAAAGTATTTCGAAATTTTATTTCGTGCTTAAAGGCTCCAGGTTTAAAATTAAGGTATATAATGTTAAGAACTTGGTAGTTTATTTTATTTTTTGAATTAAATTAAGCTTTCAGCCGGATGAATATGTGATCGACCCGCAAACTGAGATAAGTGTTTATGTTGGTGTCAACGGTAAAATGTCAAATGAAATAGGCGGTTTAGCTCACCTAAACAACAAAATACAAGCTCATGACTTATTTATGGGCAACAGCCTTAATACTTCAAGGAAAAACTAGATACCAATAAATCACTAATAAAGCTTAAGAACAAAAGCATAACTAGGAATCTTCAGTCCGCTTAGCTCGACTGATAGCATTAATTTTGGCGAGAACCCCGATTAAATTAGTGATTTACCATTCTTGTGTCTGATTGTAATTCAGTTGATCAAACAAATTCTGATGCATCAGAAACTGACAATTTTACTTCCAAACACCATCACAACCTCCGTTTTTACATACTTAAAGAATCTATTGGCCTGAGTCAGTCAAGGATCAGTTACTCGATGTTTTTTAAATTATTGTAAGGCATTTCCATGATACGGTGAGTTAGAGAGCTGTAAACTCTTGAATCACAAGATCGTGCTTAAGCTAAGAACAAATCCTGTTTATCAAAGTCCGCATTGTTATTCAATGTTTGCGAACGATGAAGTTTTTAACCAAGTATCTGGCTTGCTAAAAAGGTGTGATTGAGTTGAGTACATCATTCCCGGTGTTCTCCTGTTTCGATTGACACAAAACATCAGTCTGACCTTAAGGCTGCAATTAAAACAAGGATGACAATCATCTGCAGGAGGTTTAATAATGAAACTTCATCTGCTGTCCATCCTTTGCCACGGCTAGATGATACGCTTGACCGTATTGGATCCAGGAAACCAATTTTCTTTAAGTTGAACTCGAAAATGAAAGCATGTCTTACACAGTGTTGTCTTTTAAAAGAGGTCATTACCATCTCATAAAACTGGCTCAAGGATTGAAGAACTCACCAGCTTCGTTTACAATTTTAATCATATTTTATTTACTTTCAAGAAGTATTTCAAGCATATCGATCTTTGTTTTAGAACATCTGATTAAAGCCCATCACAAAGGTAAGGCAAAAATGTCAGTTTGTTAAGAAAGAAGTGAAATTCTTGATCAATGTTGTTTTGAAGGAAGGCATTAAGCCAGATCTAAGGAAAGTAAGCATAAGGACATGAAGCAAGGTGAACCACATGAAAAAGGTGAAATAGCTCAGAAAGTGTCTTGGACTTGCAGATTTTATAGGAGGTTTGTCCCTCACCTTCTTGTTTTTTGCATCTCTACACTCTTTTAAGGAAAGACCAAAAATGGAAATGGACAACAAAATGTCAGGAAGGCTTCCGAAGTGAAAAGGTTCCCTGGTGAAGGCTCCAATTCTGGGTTTCCTTGACTTTAGTAAATGACTTCTTGTTTACATTGATGCATCTATAGAAGATCCTGGTGCTGTGCTGGTACAGGAGCAACGGCATGGCGCAAACCAATCGAAAGAGCTCTGTGGTACATCGTTCACTCTATAAACATGACAGAAAGTACAGCTTCAGCGATCTTCATCTTACTGTCGTATTATGGCATTCAGTAATACTGTCCATACTTGCAATACAACAAAATGATTTTCTATACAGATCACAAAAGTATCACAACTCTTATGAACTGCAAAAAACCAACTTGCAAAGTTGATGGAATTCATCAAGCTCTGACAGTGCTAACTAAAAAGTGGTACACCTTCCAGGCAACAAATGGCTCATGGAGATGCGAAAAGTAGGTTTGCACATTCAACTTTGCCATAATGTTATGAGGTTGTCAAACCTGATTTTGTTGGCCAACCGCTTATTGAAACAAAATCAATTGCTGATTTCAAAACTTTTGTGGCTAATGCCAAGGCCTATGGTGCCACCTGGAACAGAATGGAAAACAACAGGAACTCAAAAATTCCACTTTTCACAAGAACATATTGCTCCTCTGGTCAAAGTATGAAAAGATACTTTGTCAACTACAAGGTGACAATGTGTTACTATGAAATCCAAGCAATTGTCGCAAAAGCTGCGTCAGCCTTGGTGTGGTAGATACATACACAGGTTCTTCTGGCCAAACACCGTTAAGCTCCAAAAATAAGCGACGAGAAAATACTGAAGGCAACCATAAATGTCAAGGGTCTCAAGAAATGTATATATCACCAAGAACGCCTTGAACTTGTGCCTATGAATGAAGTCCAGGCATTAGATGTTGACTTGCAAGATAATAATTTTGTCCCATTTATGGAAGTTCACCCCTATGACAGAGAGGACTCTTTAAACAATGCTACTTTGCAGTCTCAACAACCTTCCCGATGCCTACGGGATTTTATTGCAGGCAGTCCCTTACCCAAAAAAGCGTAGACAAAGGAGGCGGTAGATCTTATTACCGTCCATGCAAAGAAAACGTACATCTTATAAATTAGTAACTGCATAACTACATCAAAATCCAGAGTTCGTTCACATTTATTCTGCAATTATCGTTTATATGCAAGCAAACAAAATATGTCATATATTTTCGTCTCTGAACATATCGTTTGGTGCTATTTGTGGGTGTGAGTCATGTTTTTGTCTCACAAGTAAATTAGATAAATGGCACCCTACGGACGTTTGATGTCTTTATATATAATACAATGTAGAATATTTGTGAAATCTGATTTATCTTTGCTCAGTATCTTAACATGTAGCTCTTTCTGAAATACGCTTTCCACACAAGTTACATATGCGCATTAAATAAATATAATTAGGCAGTATCACTGTAATTTTTTTGCATTGAATTGTATTTGTTCTAACATTATATTTGAGTGCTACAGATAAAGTTCATTATTTATCATCGATTCATGTATTCGTCTCTAAGTATCCATAAACATCTTAAATTTTCAGGGGAATATTTCATTTTTTTTTACTTTTCATATCTTTTGACTTTCGTTTTAAATGGGTATCTCTATGGCAGCAAATGATAGGATAGAATGTACGTTCAAGTGTACGAAGAATAAATATGGCTAATGAATGTGAGACAGTTTTCTTCAACATCACGAGACAGGATATATCTACCAGTTCGTACCGGCTTATAAGTGAATTTCGACGCCGATGTTATTTAGGAACAGTGTGCATATCAATAACGTGAACTGCGTTTGAACTGCGTCTGGCTTCGCAGCCTGGCTGTCGTTAATTTATGTTGCCGTATTCACTACCAAAACGTTGATGTCAGCTGTGTTCTTTGAATTTAATTTTGTCGGCTATGTCTAAAGCATTCAGCGGGTATTTTTTGTGTTGGTTTAGTGATAAGACATTTGCTGGCCGCTGACTATGACATAAAAATCAACGATTGCTATCCCATTTTAGTTACGGACATGAAAGGACATAGACGGCTGTCCAAACGATTTGCAAAGATTTCTATTGATCGAGGACCCCAAGACAATTGAATCGACTCCCAGTATTTGAGATCTATCAGAACATTGGTAGTGCCAGCTATGTGGGACGATTGAACAGTGAAACAATTGGCGTGGGTACACCTACTGAAGATTCAGGCTATTCTTAAGAGTTTCGTGACAATCAAAGCCCGTTCAACTGTATACAGTTGAGGCATGTTTTCAACAACCGACATTTGCTGATCGTGTCTTTCCATATTTAAACCACTTCACAAAAAGCTGAGACTGTGTGAGTAACTAATATCTCTCACAGCTTGCTTCGTAATGGTCGTAGGGTGGGCCGACAGGCGCCCAGCGACGGAGACCACACACACAAAAATTCTCCCATTTTCCTTTACTATCATCCGGTTCTCAGGAGTCCGAAAGGCGTAACCAGCGAAAGTTGGAACGAAAGCGAACAAACATTATTGTTTCAAGATTTGGCGCGATCACGTTGGCCTGTCTTTACGACGCAAGATGTCAGTGAAGAAATCATTGTCAAGATGGTCACACTGTCTGGCAACGTGACTGTACTGTGCAAGTTGGTATTCCCCAGCAAAGCAGGCAAGCCTTGCACCGAGGGTGGAGTCATCGAAATGGTTAATGCATCCGCATACTTCCGGAATCCTCCCAGTATCTGAAAACAGAGAGGAATAACATAGTATTATTTATAAGTATATAATACAAGAGCATAAAGAATACTGGAAAAAATAACACATTACATTATTACATGATAACACGTAAAACAGCGACGGAAATGAGCAAAAAATATCATGTGACACCGTACATATTGCTACTATGAGACACAAGTTAGCAAATTATAGCTAAGAGCATCTAAAATCACAGCGGTTCAGCTTTGAATAAACGGAACTTAAAGTCCTCGAACACTTTCTAGTTGCAGTACCACATCACAGATGTGCGTTCATCACCACCCCCTCCCCCTTCCCCGTTGAATACAATCGGCACATCACTTTTGGAGGCGTGATAAACTTACAAGAAGAACCAATGTAATGTTTCCAATAACAAGGCCATTGGAGTGACGGCGAAAAGTGAAGACCCCAATAGATGCAAGCGCGTCAATCGCCACTACTGAATATTTTACACCCTACAAGATCTTTAGACTTACAGAAAACCTCTCAAGTGACAAGTTTCTGCTAGCCCACTTAACATTCCATAGAGTCTATAACCCATACTACTTTCTGACGGCTCGAAAGCTTTGAAACTTAAAAAATACAATGTGTAGCTGCTGAAACCAAAAAATGCTCTTGATCTACAATGAACCTTAACCATCTATGTGGTAGCATAACGATGTCTAATAAAAGACTCACAAAAAATTAGACGTGAAGCAAGTGAAATGACAAAGCGCCATAAAGATGTTCAATACCGAGCTGAAAAATTTATCAATTTCTATAAAAATTACGGGTATAGTTTCCATTTCATTTTGCAAATTTACAGACTAAAATTGCCAGTACAGCTTTATTAAGATCTTAATAAGCAGGGGTTAGAAGAATCAAAGAACGACACATTATCAATGGCTACATAGGGGTTATAGAATCTTTTTGATACGTTTATGCGTTCTTTCCCAATTATGTTCCTAAAATTACTTTTTCATCATGGCCAAAATAACCAACAGTGTATCTGGACTAAGTGTACAAAGCAAATACATATCATGCTTACCATTTTGCATGCTTTCCAAATGATCTGATGAATGTAATTTTATTTCACATTTATAATTATCAACAATTATCCGTACCTGATGTGCCGAAGCCCCGATTATCACTTCTTTAGAGCCTTGTGTTATCATAAGTGAGAGTGTCAGTGCCTATTTAAATGTAACTCTTTTTCGCCGCTTGCTTACAAGACCTGACAAACACTAAGAAGAGCATTTAGGTGCCGTAACAGCAATGATGATCCCAAGTACCGTTTATGGTTTTCAATTTCAAAAACTGAAATGGTTATAATAACTTCATATCACTGAATACCAGTTAGAATGGCTAGAACATGTCACAATGAATCGTCATGTGAAATCTAGCTCATGCTTTCTATTTCTGTTTCTTGTCCTTAACATCAATTCTCTCTCTCTCTCTCTCTCTCTCTCTCTCTCTCCATCTCTCTCTCTCTCTCTCTCTCTCTCTCTCTCCCTTTGTGGGTGGGTGGTTTGGTGAGTGGGTGCCTGATTGCTAACATTTATGAACATGAATACAGCATACAACTTGTTGACCGTGTGGCAATACAATGACCATCTTGGAATACCTTTTCCCAGATATCTAAGAGTTTCTTGCTGTAGGGGTAAAAGCAAAGGATGACTTGACTGTTTGAATGATTGAAAGTACATGGAAATGCTGTTGTTGTGGTCTCATTTGACTCATGTACGTAACCTCCTGCGTAATGTATAGCCCGTTCTGTTTGCCTGCTTGGTCTACTTTCAAAATACCTTTTATTATTGATATATGTTGCTACGTATTTGGACAGTTGCTACGTATAGTTACATTTCTTCTAACTGACATAGAGCAGCAAAATGCAAAATTTGATGTTAGTTCCACCTGACGTGATAATGGTGTAAAGGTCAGAGTAAAAAGTGAAGAGTTAAAGAAAAACAATATAGGTTAAATAGGAGTCAAAGTCTGAATGAGGAGTAATACGTACTTAATTACGCTTGTTCAAAATGTGTGAAGTTACTTAGCATTTTCACACAGAGGTATCACAAACCAAACGGGAATCACTGCTAGAATACATTATGCACAAATATAAAGAAAACTAATACAGAGAGTCGAAAGAAATTAAAGACACATTTGTTTCAAGTAGTTCATGTTATCCAATATATCCCCGTAAAGTATTCAACTTTTTGAAGTTATTATTTTTATGGCTTTTTTGCTGTAAAATTTCCTGCAAATTAAATTTATTCATATTTGTTGAAACTAATTTTTTATACTTTTATTATATAATAATTATAGTAGTTTGTCATATTAAACGCATTAATGTAATATATTGTAAATTCTAAAGCGTGTTGAACAATTTCCCTTTTAGAAAAGCCACTACATATGAGTAAATATAACAACAATAGTAATAATGATGACAATAGTAATAATAACATTACAAATAATTTAGCGGGCTATAAAGTTTGTGAAACAAACACATTTACCACTACGATCCCTCCTTCGAGAATTAAAGCAACATATTAACAAAAGCTCCAATCTTATATTTCACAAATATTATCCACATATTACAATACCATCTTGTTGAATTATGCAGGGAATAAAGTAAAACCACGGTATGAAACTATTTTATTTGTACGATAAATCATTTTTATGTGTAGTTTTACGCATGTAATGTATGAAAACAATTTGATTACTAGACCAATGATGCTATCAAATTTTGAAATTTTTACTTTGAAACGCAAAATCACTTCTCTAAAAATATAGAATTGTATATAGCACTTAACTAAAATCAATTTCAAAACACCAGTTACATGTTTAAATTTTCAAAAATAAAATTACTGTTTTACCTTGACTTTGGTACAAGGAAACAGCATTTTAGAAAAAAATGTTTTTTTTTTGCCTCGCCCAAATGGAGAAAAGGAAACCACATATCTCCAAAATTTTATTGTAATCTAATCGAAACTGTAGCATTTAATCAGAACTTACAAATGGCAGAACAGACGTCAGAGACAAAGCACATGCACATACATCGTTGTGATGTCAGAAGTTAAAAATATAGATCATCGAGATGTTCCTTGCACAAAAAATAGTCTCATAATGTATTTTTCCCCCAAGATCTAGATTAACGATTTCGAGATATTTCACTTTTCCTGACGTCATATGACACTGGTTATAGCATCCCAGTTCAAAAAATATTTCATCACATCCCATGGTCTATTATATGTGTGCTAAATTTAATTTTCCCAACCCAAGGTGTTCACGAAGGGAAGAGAGGAAATAAAAAAACTAAAAAGTAAAAAAATAAAAAAGAATAAAATCCTATTCTAGTCATAGCAGCAACACATCATTGTCATATCATGCACTCTTGTCATATGTCCACAAATTACTATTGCATTCTATTATGATCTGTAGAAGGAACATTCAATCAAAACGTACAAAAAGACGAACATATGATATAATATGAGTGTAGTTTATATCGTCAAAGGCCACCACGGTTAAAAAATAACAGCAAGCGTTGCAAACACAATCCCCCATCCACCAATTCCAATCATACCGTCCAATCATATGTGTTACTACATTAAAACTTGGGTCACAAAGATTCCTTGCGTAAAAGAATCTCATGACATATTCTTCTCCAAAGCTATACGTGCAACCGTTTTCGAGCTATTTTACATTAAAATTATCGTGAAGTTATAACACGCAGATGATAACATCACATGACAACAATTTTCCGAATGAAGCAAGATCACATGTCTCATTGCACATGTGTAAAGTTTCAGTTTCAATACTCCAGCCGTTTCGGAGTTGAAGAGAGGAAACCATCAAATAACAAAGACAAGGGGTAAATGCAACAACAATTACAACAAAAACAAAAGAAAAAAGGAAAAAAAGACAAACATTTGAAATGCATGGTAAAGCAAACATTTATTGAGACTTCCATAGTAACCTGAGAACCCAAAATCATTATTTGAACGTCTAAAATACGACTTTCTGCTTGGAACTTTGCTTACGGTAATGTAAGCCGTAGCTAACTGTACTACGGCTTAAACAGAACTATCAAGACCTTGATTATGCTCAAGCGAAACTCCCAGTAAATTTAACAAATATACAGATTCTCAAAATTTGAGGCCAGTCTGATCGCAATTATAGAAAACAAATACGAAAGCTGAAAGGAATCTGATAAAAAAATTATGAGAAGCATTTTTTAAAAAGCAGTTAAAATGCGGTCATTTAACTATTTTTTTCGGATCAGCAAGAGAAAAGTAATTTTTCAAAAGCAGGAGTAAGGAAAATTCATGCAAACTTTGGAAGCAGTTCGGTCAAAGCTACAGCAAGAAGCATTTCAATAAAAGTTTGCATGTTCTGTACTGTTAAATATTATGATCTGTCTATGTCTCACATTTGCAACCTACTTTAATAGCTTAGAAACACACATATTTGTGTTTTGTATTCATTTCCTTCTTGTTATTTGTTTTCTTCATACCTTTATGCGTTTTTAATGTTAAAAAATCAATACAAACGCTTTAAAGGCTGCTTCCCAGTTTATTTTAGACAATGATGTCAGATCTCTATGGATCAAATGAACCAATTTTATATCATTTTCATTTTGATTTTAAAAAATGTTTCAACTGTTAGCTAGCTAAGCTGTTGGAGTTTTAGTAATGATGTTTTTGTATATTTGCTAATTTTTTATACTTTTATTATATAATAATTATAGTAGTTTGTCATATTAAACGCATTAATGTAATATATTGTAAATTCTAAAGCGTGTTGAACAATTTCCCTTTTAGAAAAGCCACTACATATGAGTAAATATAACAACAATAGTAATAATGATGATAATAGTAATAATAACAATACAAATAATTTAGCGGGCTATAAAGTTTGTGAAACAAACACATTTACCACTACCATCCCTCCTTCGAGAATTAAAGCAACATATTAACAAAAGCTCCAATCTTATATTTCACAAATATTATCCACATATTACAATACCATCTTGTTGAATTATGCAGGGAATAAAGTAAAACCACGGTATGAAACTATTTTATTTGTACGATAAATCATTTTTATGTGTAGTTTTACGCATGTAATGTATAAAAACAATTTGATAACTAGACCAATGATGCCATCAAATTTTGAAATTTTTACTTTGAAACGCAAAATCACTTCTCTAAAAATATAGAATTGTATATAGCACTTAACTAAAATCAATTTCAAAACACCAGTTACATGTTTAAATTTTCAAAAATAAAATTACTGTTTTACCTTGACTTTGGTACAAGGAAACAGCATTTTAGAAAAAATGGGTTTTTTTTGCTTCGCCCAAATGGAGAAAAGGAAACCACATATCTCCAAAATTTTATTGTAATCTAATCGAAACTGTAGCATTTAATCAGAACTTACAAATGGCAGAACAGACGTCAGAGACAAAGCACATGCACATACATCGTTGTGATGTCAGAAGTTAAAAATATAGATCACCGAGATGTTCCTTGCACAAAAAATAGTCTCATAATGTATTTTTCCCCCAAGATCTAGATTAACGATTTCGAGATATTTCACTTTTCCTGACGTCATATGACACTGGTTATAGCATCCCAGTTCAAAAAATATTTCATCACATCCCATGGTCTATTATATGTGTGCTAAATTTAATTTTCCCAATCCAAGGTGTTCACGAAGGGAAGAGAGGAAATAAAAAAACTAAAAAGTAAAAAAATAAAAAAGAATAAAATCCTATTCCAGTCATAGCAGCAACACATCATTGTCCTATCATGCACTCTTGTCATATGTCCACAAATTACTATTGCATTCTATTATGATCTGTAGAAGGAACATTCAATCAAAACGTACAAAAAGACGAACATATGATATAATATGATTGTAGTTTATATCGTCAAAGGCCACCACGGTTAAAAAATAACAGCAAGCGTTGCAAACACAACCCCCATCCACCAATTCCAATCATACCGTCCAATCATATGTGTTACTACATTAAAACTTGGGTCGCAAAGATTCCTTGCGTAAAAGAATCTCATGACATATTCTTCTCCAAAGCTATACGTGCAACCGTTTTCGAGCTATTTTACATTAAAATTATCGTGAAGTTATAACACGCAGATGATAACATCACATGACAACAATTTTCCGAATGAAGCAAGATCACATGTCTCATTGCACATGTGTAAAGTTTCAGTTTCAATACTCCAGCCGTTTCGGAGTTGAAGAGAGGAAACCATCAAATAACAAAGACAAGGGGTAAATGCAACAACAATTACAACAAAAACAAAAGAAAAAAGGAAAAAAAGACAAACATTTGAAATGCATGGTAAAGCAAACATTTATTGAGACTTCCATAGTAACCTGAGAACCCAAAATCATTATTTGAACGTCTAAAATACGACTTTCTGCTTGGAACTTTGCTTACGGTAATGTAAGCCGTAGCTAACTGTACTACGGCTTAAACAGAACTATCAAGACCTTGATTATGCTCAAGCGAAACTCCCAGTAAATTTAACAAATATACAGATTCTCAAAATTTGAGGCCAGTCTGATCGCAATTATAGAAAACAAATACGAAAGCTGAAAGGAATCTGATAAAAAAATTATGAGAAGCATTTTTTAAAAAGCAGTTAAAATGCGGTCATTTAACTATTTTTTTCGGATCAGCAAGAGAAAAGTAATTTTTCAAAAGCAGGAGTAAGGAAAATTCATGCAAACTTTGGAAGCAGTTCGGTCAAAGCTACAGCAAGAAGCATTTCAATAAAAGTTTGCATGTTCTGTACTGTTAAATATTATGATCTGTCTATGTCTCACATTTGCAACCTACTTTAATAGCTTAGAAACACACATATTTGTGTTTTGTATTCATTTCCTTCTTGTTATTTGTTTTCTTCATACCTTTATGCGTTTTTAATGTTAAAAAATCAATACAAACGCTTTAAAGGCTGCTTCCCAGTTTATTTTAGACAATGATGTCAGATCTCTATGGATCAAATGAACCAATTTTATATCATTTTCATTTTGATTTTAAAAAATGTTTCAACTGTTAGCTAGCTAAGCTGTTGGAGTTTTAGTAATGATGTTTTTGTATATTTGCTAGCTTGATGAGCATCTTATCCTTTTTTGCGATATAGCTAGATTTTCAGAAAGCAACATATGTTTGAACGAACAGGTCGCGGGCGTCCTTCCTCAGAAGCTGAGCCTGGGACAGCTCTGACTGCTGGCTCACGCGCTTTCGCGGTTTAAAATATATAAATGTCTTCATAAATCTTTGAGTTTACAACGTTTGCCATTTTCAAGATGCTCTCGTACAAAGCAAATTATAAAACCTAAATATGTTTTTTCTCCTATTATAAATTTTTTAAAGTTTCTTTCTACGTAATTTTGCTTTGGGTTTTGATTTACTTATCGATTCCTTAATTTTGAATTTGAAGTATATAAAAAGAAATCTACAAAAGTGTGTGTTGAATTGTCATGCCAGGTCTTATGCACAATTTCGAGTCTTGAAAAGCATGCTTTCTTGTCAAAATATTTTTTGCGTTTCGCCTAACTTTTAGAAAGATTATTAAACAATTAGGATGGTAATGAAAGTTTACAAAAGAACAATTGTGAAAATGCAACATTTTATTTAGACAATTGTCAGCTTTGTTTCCTTCATTTGTTTACATTTTATTGATCCGGTTAAACAAGAAAAGCAGCATTAAAACTACCCAGTAAACACATGAAGTTAACCACAAGGCAAACAATAAAGTTAACTTGAACTTAACTAGTTTTACCCTCATAAAACTAAAGATGTCAACAACCATCTATTCACTCCAACCACCTACGAACTACAGGGATAAATTACATAGTGAGAGCAAGATATGCCGGTCAAATTAACATGCCATTGATAACTGTGAACATTTAACAACTTTACTAATGAGCCATTCTCTACATGGCTCCCCAAGTTACAAAGTAATTTTTTTAACAGAGAGCCACGAGCATTACTTATATTCATATTTACACTGGAACACATTCCAGTATTCATATACAATAAGCATTATTCGTTCAAGACAAACTAACTCTCTTTAAATACACCCCTTTGATCAAGTTCTCATCTGCCTACAACAACATTTACACTTCGGCTTTTACTGTCCGCGGACAAGTGAAGGCCTCGCATGTGCGCTAAGACCACCCGTGCAGCGGAACTGAATCATGCTTCAAGACAACAGGGTTACCAGTTTCAAAACAACGCTTGGAAAGGGTCCACTGAATTCAAACACACAGTTGTTTTCGAAAGGAAAAGCCATGACTGAAGGATGACTCATCCGCTCAACTCAAAAGCCGCAGACAACTCTTGCTGAGCCCCCAACAAAATGTGTACCTTGGTCAGAACGAGGAAGTGTAATTACACTCGAATGGTGATAAATCTCCTCAATGCGATGTTGAACTAACTGATAGAAAGAGATGTCACTACCTCCAAATGAAGCTCGGAATGCCAAACAGGTGAAAACACACTCCAGTGCAATGCAAAGAGGACCAAACAGGTCAACCCCAGAGCGGGTGAAGGGAGGCCCAGACAGAATTCCGATACTTAGTTGTCAGACACAGTATTCTGTTATACGTTATACGTGTTCATTTTTTTGCTAAATGTAATGTGTTTATGCTTTGAAAAAGGTTTAATTTATCTAGGCTAATAAAAACGTCAAAAGACGAAGTCATGCTGAGCACTGTGCTGAAAAAATGGTTGAAATCGGTCCAGTAGTTTTGAAGTTATGCTCGCACTGCCAAGAAGCACAAAGCGGAAATGCTCTTTTAGAAAGAAACGCTACGACGAGACTCTATTTCACTGCTCACAGTTTTTCTTTCTCATTTTTACCAACTGTGTCCAAAAGTCCCATAGGACTTCTAGATACAGGGACCAGAAGTCTCATGAGACTTCTAGACACAGTGTCTAGAAGTCTCTTTTATCCTACTAATGCCATGCCAAGCTCCGGTGCGGTATATTAGTTTACTGTTGTTACGAATAAAATGACTGGTGGTTAACCATGACTTTAGTGATACATTCGACTCAATCGGTTGTAATCCAAGTTTCACCGCCACAAAATTAAAGATGGCAAATACAAGGTGTTCACTTCAACAACCAGCATGTGAAAGAAGTACAGGGATATATTTATGACGAACTAAATGCATAGAGAGTGAAAGTGACACAGGTCCAAATAACACACAATTAACAATTGATAATTATTGATCATTTAAAAATTTTAATGGTGAGCCATTCTCTACACTACTAAAAAATTGTATGTGTCCTTCAAAATATCTGATGTTACGTTTTTACTAATGTGACTGTTAAATTAATCAATCAATTACCACTTAAGTGGTATCTACAGCCACTTCTATGACTTCACTATGAGTCTTGTCGGTCTAAGTAATTAGTTCGTTCTTTTAAATCAATTGCTTGTGATGTCGAGTCGAAAATTCGTCTTCTCTAATTACTTCGCTGGAGGTCTGTGTTCGGGGTAAGCAGACCTCCAGCGGACCCTGGCCACCCGGCAACTTCGGTTGAACGCAGACCTCCAGCGAAAAATTGTTTCTGTGGGTGTTATCATTGCTATTAATGTTTTTTTATTTTGACAGCTGTCAGGGAAGAAAATATGAGTTTAGAGAAGTTAAAACACGATTATGAATCATTAAAGACGGAGGTATGCATGTGTTTAGCTGAGAACTGTATTTATTAGAACAAGAATAAGCAAAAAAAAAAAATCCAATATTTTTTCTGGACATGCTTTCACGGTACTAAAACGAGCGATAAGACCGGTTTGTTTATTAGTCCCAGCGGACCCTTTCCATCTGCCTAGGACAGAAAGTGTCATAGGAAGACCGCAAGAGTCATCTAGGACTATTTGTTTATTAAACCTGCATCTTTGATAAGAGAGGAAATGTATTATTTCACACCCCTCGAAAGAGTGAGTAGGTTGACAGATGTGGTGATACAACAATATCAAAAGTTCCCGAGCATTTGATTTGTACTAGAGGTAGTCCCAGTGAACCCTTTCTATCTTCCTAGGACAGAAAGGCTTGCTGTCATAGGAAGACCGCAAGAGTCATCTAGGACTAGACTAGAGGGAAAAATGCCTCAGTCCAAAGTCTCCTTGACTCTCACTGTGATGAGGAAAAAGTTAGCGCCATCTGCAAAACCTGTAATGAGACATCAACTATTAGTTTTAAAACCAGATTTGGTCATTTGCAGAATACAATTTTGATAACTGAGAAGAATAATTCATGAAAATGGGATAACGCGCAAGGATACCAGACCAGTTGCAGGGGTCGTTTTTTTCGTCGATCGACGGAAATCCGTCGATTTTGAGCCGAAATTTGTTGTCTTCGAGATCAACTGAATTCTTAAGTAATTTATTTTTCACTTTTTTTGGGGGAGAGGGAGGGAGGCTTGGTACTTGCAGATACTGTTGTGGTGATTTTAAGTTCCCAGATTTAAATTTTTTGGGCTCGCGCCTACGGTTGTCGCAAATTACATTTGGAATTATCGGAAACGTTTGGCGGACCTTTAACGACAGATACATATTTGAATCAAATAGTGGAATTCCAGGCTAGTATAAGGGGATATGAGCCTGACATGCCTAAAAGCACACTTTTTGGATTTCACACTTGAAATGGCTTGCAAGTTCAAGAAATGCCCACGATTTTGACATTTTATTTCAAAAGGTACATTTGGCATTATCGGAAACGTTTGGCAGACCTTTAGCGACAGATACATATGTGAATCAAATAGTGGAATTCCAGGCTAGTATAAGGGGATATGAGCCTGGCATGCCTAAAAGCACACTTTTTGGATTTCACACTTGAAATGGTTTGCAATGTGTCTGCAAAAAGACTTTTGAGTGGGGTAAGGTAATACAATCAGTGAAATTGTATGGTTTCACGCAGGACTCAATTAAGGAAACTGTAGATGAATAATTGGCTTTATCAAAGATTTCTGTTAGGTGTGATCACTGCAATAATCTAATGGATACAAATTACCCGTAAATGAGAACTGTACAAAATAGCCTTTTGGTTTATCTTAGAGAGAATCTGACCTTTGAATCAATAAATGCTAGAATTGATATAAGTGGATTGACAGAACTGTGCTACCTTCTCACTTCTGATATTTTTTGGAATATCTAGCCTAATGTGCTTATTTGATAATGGCTCGTACGCCCTGTTGAAAAGGACCTGTGGGTCAACAGAAACATTCATTTTTGACGGAATAGAATCTCAAGGCCCATAAACCAAAATGTTCTTCATCGTTATTTGAGAGATTGCAACTCAGTTATACTGGTACTAGACAGGTTTCAACACTCAGTAAAAAATAATACAGAGAGAACAAAGTTTCAGAATATAAACTGTCTTCCTACAACTCCCCTTAAAATGTTTAAGAGCAATTAAAAAGGATTTTCAGGCAAAATAGGAGGTTATCATATTCACAAAGGGATATTACGAGATATACTCAGCTTTGAAACGTTGTTCTCGTCCGACAGTCTGAGTATTTACTTTGATTTGTTATCGAAATGCGCACTACAAAAGCCAGGGTGGTTCAATAAATTTTTCTTTATAAATAGTGATCCCAATCAACCGAAATGGTATAAATTTTACACATTTTCACCCAAACCCCTTTTCGATTTCAGGACCATCTACTTTCCGATCAATATAGATAATGTATATTGGATCGTACTCGTGGTTCATGTCAAAGAAAAATAATAAGTGTGTGCGATTGAACAGGCTCTAAACATGAGAAAGTTCTGGGCATTTTAACACAATATTTATGTCAAACAAGTTTAATTAAAAAATCTAGGCCGGAAAATTACAAGAGATGGAAAGTCAGATATTTTAGTGACAGGAAAGATTTTATTCCTCGAACAGATAATGCAAGTTGTGGTCCTTTCACCTGTTTCATGGCCAAGTGTTTCACGTATAATATGAAATTAAATTTCGATCCACTTTTGGCAAGACAGACCATAGCATATACATATTTAATAGTAGAATATGTAACGATAAGTTGATTTTCTTCTAATGTTGTTTTAAGGAAGTAGTAGCAGGGGATAATGTACATGTTGTATTGTTTATATAATGTCATCTTTGTCGTTTGTTATTTTTGGATATGAGTATAGCAGTTTATCAAGCTTTAGCTTTGCACTGCTAACACAGAAGAAAACAAAATATGGTCATCTTTATTTATATTTCTGTATTTCCATCTTACCGCAGAACAGAATATGTACATTCCACAGCAATATCAGATACAACAATTATATTGATGCAACATGTTTATCAAATATTACCTTTATGAATAACAATATTCTCCGAATCATTAAATAAACAGTTTGTTGATTTTTACGACATAAGTTCTCATGCACGGTACAAAAAAATATTGTCTTATAACATACAATTAGATCATTAGTACATGCTTCAAAAGTTCTTTTTACTAACCAGAATATTTTTTGAACCGTTGGAGAAATAGTTTTCTTTTTCGACATCAATGTTTACTTCTTGAAGGAATATTTCGACTCCCGCGAATTTTAAAGTAAAATCCTTATTTTCCGATACCCTTATTTTCTGATAGTTTAGTTTCTGATAGCTTCAGCGTAGTTGCGGTCTGCCTGTAAGCCAAATGGCAAAAACAGCTCATATTCGGAACAAAAGAAAATGAAACGTCAAACTATTTGATTAGATATTGTTAATGTTTTTAAAAATAGCATACAGGTTATTAAAAACAGATTGCTCTTTGATGCAGAGAAATTTGACATTGACGAGTAGACACAATTTTTCTGTCATTTCTGTCATTGTTATTCGAAACTCCCAAAGTGTGATTTGGTTTATCGTGCTCATAATATTAGGAGATTCTATATCCTGATCTCAAGAATCTTTTTTCTCAGTACCAAATTGTTATTTGACCATACAAATTGTGCGCTATACTTTATAATTGGGCTACTTATCTGTTGCTCCCTTTGTAAAATAACGTCATTGGTCCGAGTTGTGCGCCAAGATTAGCAATATTGATATAAATGGCAAGGTCTACTGTATGAATTTTGCTGTCATAAGCCAAATCACCCTTTGGGCGTTCCGAATAAAATGCGCAAAAACTCTGCGTTTTGATTAAGATCGGTGAAAATCTCACAAATCTCCAGCAATATAATATGTTGCACATGTTCATATCTGTTATATCCGTGTGTGAAAATTTAAATAATCGGACAAATACAGTAAAACCCCGGATATGGACACCCCTCTATTATGGACACCCCTGAATTATGGACAGCATTTTTCAGTCTGTCTTTAAACGCCATAGAGTTCTGTTATATCTAGACCCCTCTATTGTGGACACCCCTCTATTCAGAATTAGGGACACTCTGTTTATCCAGTAAGTACGGTTACACATTTAAAACTACCCCTCTATTGTGGACAGTCAAATTGCTGTCCATATTTTGTACGTTATGTAAACAACCCCTATCAGCTTGTTACTCGGTATTGGTTGTTTTTCTCGCTATTGTTATCTGTGGGTATTGAGTTCATTATATTGAACACAGTGCATGTAAAGACAGTAGGGCTTATTACAAAAGATGTGTGCTTAAGAGAGAAGCTTTATATGACTAATCCCTATCGACATGTGCTCCGTCTTTTAAAATGCATATAAAAGAACAAGTAATTCATTATCTTTATACTCAGTTAAGATGTTATGCAAGTCTGAATATCGGTGGTGTGAAAAGAAAACAGAAAGAACTTTCGCTATCTGACAAAGTTAAAGTAATCAAAGTTACTGATGGAAAAAGTGTGAGAAAATAGCCAAAGATTTTAGTTGTAGTTATCAGATAGACCAGGACCTCGAAATTAGGGACACCCCGCCATTAGGGACAAAATTATTCAGTCACTTTTTGTCCCTAATAGCGGGGTTTCACTGTAGTTTTGGAGACGCAGTCTGGACGACACGTTCCATTGCGCGAACAAAATAATCAAAAGGCTAAGTTTTAACACCATTCAGTGAACAGATTTAATGCTGCAAAACAGGCAAAGTCCCAAAAATACCAAAAGTTCTGCCATTTTGAAAGTTTTATAAAAATTTTTCAATGAATCACAGCACAAATATGACGCTGCACATCTTCAGTGTAAGTTTTATCTGTGTGTGAAATTTTATAGTAAAGCGACAAATAGTTTTGGAGATATATCCTTGGCACGATGTTCCAGTACTCGGGCAAAATTGTATGAAAGCTAAGTTTTACCAAATTTCAAAATACTGTCATTTTGACAATATGAAACAAAAAATAAGACGGTGCACACCTTCAGTACGTCTCTGTCCGTATTTGAAATTTTGAAACAATCTGAGTGATATTTTTGTAGGTTCAGCCTGGACACGAGATTGAAAATACGCCGTTTTGACTTTATTTTAGGAATTGGAATAAAAACATGACGTTCCACATGTGTTCTATCTATGTGTAAAATTTCAAAACAATCGGACCTGTAATTTGGGATACACATGGCTCGGTCACGCCTGCGGACAGCAGAACAAGCTCGTAACTCTATTCCTCCGTTAAATGTGGAATAACTATGAAGGAACGCCTCATCCCGGCTTTTCTCCAGAACTACTGCAGTGGTGTATTGCCCACTTAGGATGCGATAGTTCTCAAGCTCAACCCTGGCGTACAGTACAAGATTTGCATATACCAGGTTTATGTGCCAGTCACAAACATTTCCATGGGTCGACGAGCATATGCAGATTAATTGGTTCATTATTGGCAATCAATAATGTATGTCAGTATGGGACTGTTGTCAAGTGCATTGCATGACTGCGCTATGGCCGGTAATCTTACAGTGTGTGTGCGTGTGTGTGACAGGAGATCTGTGTAATGGGCGGTTTCATGAAATCGCTGCGACCACTGACAGTGTTGCTACATCATCCTTTATAAAAGGATTATCCTTTTTTTTTGTAAAAAAAGCCCGATTTTATCCTTTTTCTATCCTTAAATACTTTTTTGTATTTTTTAAAATTTTCATCCTTTTTTAATACTTCTTTCGGTTTTCGTCCTTTTTTATATTTTGATACTTTTTTTTATTTTTTTTTCCCGTTCAAAATACTATTTTTTTCTAATTAGTTGTATGTTTTTTCCTGCTAGAATTTTTTCTCACCCTAGTCATAACCCTTGATTAGGCCATAATATTAACCGCTCTTACACTGTGTGTGTATGTAATTTCCAACTTTTTTTGCATCGTCTATGGTTAAAATCAATACATCTGTAGAAAAAGGGTATTTTTATCATGGAATTGAAAGATATATTCCGTAAACGTAATCAATATCTTATCTCACTGTAAAATATCCAGTATTCCAAATGATGTTAAGTAGTTTTATTTCTTGAATGATTTCCAATAAGTTCAATCTATAATTTTAAGTTGCATGTCCCGAGGGACCATCGATAAAGAACGTACGCACCTCTTTTTTAGACCAGCCGACTGAGTCGGCCTGTTCTTATCACATCAATAGAGGGGTCTCCGTCGTCTGTATGTACATATGTATGTGTGTAAACTTTTACTTAAAAAGTTTTAAATTAAAATGCTTCTTCTCCCTCAGTTTTGATCGGATTCCTCTCAAATTTATACGAATGTTCTCTAGGTATACTCACTTTAAAATTTTTTGCGATCCGCCAAAAATTGGCTAAATGGGGGCAATTAAAAATATTTAGTAGTCAATTTTCAAAACGCTTCTTTTGGCACAATTTGACCGGATCCCTTTATAAATTTGTAAAGTACAATCAGGTATGCAAATATTTTTAATCGCTGTGAAAACGAGCATTATAAATTACAAAAAAAAAAAAAATGATACAGTATGATTAACATTAATGTTTTCTCGATTTTCAGCAAAATATGAATTTTTTTATATACTTTCTTTCTCAAATTTATCGTTTTTTATTCCCCACAGGGGGAATATATACGATCGACCGCATGTCGGTCTGTCGGTCGGTTTGTCTGTCTGTCGGCCTGTCATCAGGAGCTTGTTAACACGGTAACTTAAAAACTCCTGCAAGGATTTTCATGAAACTTGGTATGTAGCTTCTATATGGGAGCAAACACAGATCGGTATTGTAAATGGGCCAGGTCCGTCCAAGGTAAATGGACCAGCTGGACTTAGAAAATTTCAACTATTGATGGCCGTGTTTAACTGATGGGGGCCTGTGGGGACTATGTGGGCTTGCACACTGCTCTAGTTTATCCCTTTTTATCATTTTTTTCTTGATGACTCCATGGCAACACTGCACTTGCAGTTTCACGAAAGTGCTAAAATTTCCAGCGGTTTTATGAAATCGCTGAAATGAACGGCCAGGGGTTGCACGAAATCGCTGAAATTGTTTCATTTAATACAGAAATTTCTTATCTCAAGTTTTCAATGATTTTATTTCTTTCTGCTGTGCAACAACTGCAATCAATGTTCACTACTCGTTTACTCGGAATATTTGGTTTTGAGGACACCTGATTTCACTACAATGGTGCACGTGTCGTTTACATTATCTCCTGCTGTGCCGTGAACAAGTTCAAGACGTGGTCGTTTTACCATTCGCTCGGCTTGTAAAGCCTGTGCAGTCCTTGCACACTTTCGTTCGTGCGTTATATTGAGCATTCGAGTGACAACAGAGTCACTCATGTCTGAAGGCTCTTGAGGTTCCCATATCAAAGGCACATGTTTCCGCTCTTGTGACATGGATGTTTCTTAACAACTTGCAAAAAATACAAGTAGTGGCGGAGTTTCTTCTGCAACTGAGTCAACAGAACTTAGTACGCTGTCAGATCGGAGCACAGGTCACTTGACATGCTTGTTTTTTTCATTATTCTCATTATTATTTTACTGAATTAATTAATTAATTATCAAACGCATAAGTCACTTGACGGTCTTGTTTTTCATTACTTTCATTATAATTGTATTGAATTAATTAATTATCAAACGCACCTGGTTAGAAGATAGTGGTCATATCGAGCCATTATGGAAAGTTTTGAAGCGGCAGCTTTGACTTCTTCGGTAGTTTCGATTTTTTTCTTCGGGTCCATATTTCTTAAATCTATCCTCTTTTGATTCTGTCATTGTCACTTATCTATAAGAGCTGAAATAGCTTACTTAACTTTGGACTGAAAATACCGCGATTTAGATAATGTGCGATGGTATACTCCTGGGTCCAGAGTATCCGCACAGTTACATCAGTGATGGATTAAGAAATAATAAATCTACAGTGGAACCCACTTATCTCGAACTCGGATATCTCGAACACTCGGTTATCTCGAACAAATTGCCAAGTCCCGATGTTTTTTCCTTATATAAGTCTTATAAACTATCGGTTATCTCGAATTTTTTTATCTCGAACATATTTTGGGCTGAAAATTTTTCATATTTTTGACAGAATTTGGCAAAAAATGACTAGAATCTCATTACAAAACTCGAACTTCTCGAAGTTATCTCTTTATGATTTAAAGTTATAAGCACAGCGGTCAGATCAAACTTGAAAATATTGTTTGAATTGATATCAAAAGGCATACATCTATTGAACTTTCATGTAATAGAAACAACAATGCCCTTGTCAATCCTAGGTTGAGAACATGTCACTTTTCGATAACCTAGTAAAACAATAGATCAGCCTTGTGATTAATGTTGAAAACACTTACGTGATTTATTTGTGTATTTTGTGAATATCTTTTATGAACATATTGTATTTTAACAATTTTACCGATTTTATCAATAAAATATGAATTGAATTTTGTTTCTTTTACTATTTTATAAAAGCTTTCTTTATAAAAATTAAACAAGGTTATTAATATTTCATTAAACATCATATTTTTTAACTAAATCAGACACTTACAATAAAACAACTAACATATCCACAAACATATGTAATATCATGTGTTTATTCAAATATCTAGGCTAAGACAATCATCTCGAATTCAAATTTAGTTCTATCGGATATCTCGAACTTCGGATATCTCGAACAAATTTCGCTGGTCCCAGCCACTTCGAGATAAGCGGGTTCCACTGTACATTGAAATTACCTACCTGAATTTCATGTTCAAATACCTACTCGGTATTTGTTCTGTCCAATTTGAAGGAATACTTTTAAGATAAGCAGCAATTGCAGTTGACATGAATTGCAATTTATTCCACTGGAGTCGATCTGTCATGGATTACTGCCATTGCACTTCATAAAGCCACTCAGGCATTTGACAGATTGCAGTTCACAGTGATTGCAATTTACATAGATGTTATAGTGTATATTTCACTTTCATTCACTTTATTCACTTTCATTATAAAGTGTATATTTCACTTTCATTCACTTTCATTCACTTTCATTATAAAGGATTACTAAATTGCCTTCACACTGATTGCTGATTTGGTCTTTCCCGGACTTCAACCTGCTTAGCTTTCATATTACACAGATTCCCTGAACCGTCAGTGTGCAACAGAACACTTCATATTTCGTATGTCAGTTATCTTCAGGAGTATTTCCTTTCTGCCCCGTTTCGTTGTTCGTGAGGCGGCCAAAATGTGGGGATGTGGTTAAAAGAATGTATTGCGGAATATTTAACACTCGGGTTTTAATACAAGCCATGAGGATGTCCTTGTCGCAGACTGTTTCGGTTTGAAAAAAAGTTGAAAAACACCCGAAGCGTTACTTTCTCAAATTCATACGTTTCAGTATCAAGTATGTAAGCGGAAACTAGACAGCAAATGCGAAGCCTTGCAAATCTTGACAAAAGATTTAGACCAGAGCCGTCAGCAGAGGGACCAGTTCAAGCTGATGGCAGAACAAGTGCAGCAGCGGTATCAGGCTATCAAGCGCCAGCTGGCTGGAGTGGTAGGTTATCATTAGCGGACGGGCAACGTGTTGCGGATGGGTGGAATGGCGAGGAAGAGTGGACGCACCGGGACCTCTCAGTCCCGTCTTGTTCTTATGTACATTGTCTGCGGCGCGGGAGTTAGTTCTAAAACGAAGGCTTTTTAGCTCCAGCTTCTACAGAGGCAGCTTCTATAGCAGTTGTGAAAGTGTATGCGCATGTGCGTTTTTAAGTTGAAAAAAAAAAAACTATCCCCTCCTGGACTGTTTGCCTGAATGTCTACAAGTTTTGATGAAGGTGGCGGACATAAGAACCTACCAAAACCAATTATCTTTAAAATATATATCCTCTTGGAATTTCGTTTGCAAATAAAACATCCTCAAATTTTAGTGGAAGGTAGGGAGGGGGCATATGTTTTGGAGATTCTCTAAAAATTGGCGAAAACCCTTTTTTCATGAAATCTTTACTGCTTGGAAATTTTAAATAAATGTAGTAGGCATGTCAACCTACGTGGCTGCTTTTTTTATTTTTGTTTAGTTATTTATCTATTTGGTGATTTGCCAAAAATTAGCAAGACTGTTGATGAAAAAAAGATCTTTTTTTTTTTTTTTGTAATACGTCAAAAAATAGCGGAAATACTGGTAAAATACAATTATATTGAAAGCTTAACTAACACCAGGTATAGGGCCCTGCTCTCGAAATTTTCTTAAAAAGGATTTTAATGGATAAATGATGGAATACGTGTCCTTCTGGCTGGTGTTTGTTTAAAATCCCAAAAATTGGCGAATATATTACTGAAAATTGCTGAAAACTTAAAATCTAAATCGACACCAGTGAAGTAGCCTTACTGTCTTGAAATGTTATGTAAAGGTTGTAGGTATTAAAAACTTTCGGAAATATTGGCCCGTATCATCGGGCATCGGCGAATTCAATTACATCCATTTAATGTGCAGTATTTTTAGTAAGATGTATATACACCTACAGTTCCAGGCCATTATCATAAGAACTGCTCAGTAGGAATATATATATATATATATATATATATATATATATATATATATATATATATATATATATATATATATATATATATATATATATATATTGGGTTCTAGAATTATATTTTACTATACTGAATTTACGATTCTGCTATCACCAAGAAGCACTAAGGCGTAACTGGGGGAGGGTGAGATATCCGGCTACACTTTTATGTTAGGGATGAACCGTAATATGTTATCAGTAGTGTATGGTTATTTGGTATCAGTAGTTTGTTGTTATCCAAGTGTCTTTTCTTAAGCAGTGTTTTCGCGTGAAGAAAAGAATACGCTAGGGTAATCTATTTTTAGAATTGTTGAAAAGCAGGAGATATCACACTTTCCAGTCCGCGCTTTCGCAGATCGCTAGGAACAATAAACATCGTTTACTGCAGGATCCAAAGAGAGGTCTGCCGGAAGAAAAGAACGAGTTGGCGTCGATGAAGTCGCAGAGTCTGGCGCAAATGCTGACAGAGATGAGAGAATATAGTAAGACCCTGCAGTTCGAGCGAGACGATTTTGCACAGAAACTTGCCGATGCACAGGGAGACATCAAGGTAAAGCTGTCGTGAAGTATGGCTTCCGGTGTTCCCTTCCTGGTATACCGGAAAGAGCTCCACGGTCCCCCCACTGCCGCGTCATCACCCTCATTATTCCCCCCCCCCCTCACGGTCACCCCCCCCCCGGCCATCACCGGCATTATTCCCCCACGACAGTCTTCCCCGGTCATCAACTCATCATTCCCCCCCCCCCCACGGTCATCACCCACATTATCCCCCACGGCCACCCCCGGTCATTACCCTCATTATTCCCCCCACGGTCATCACCCTCATCAACCCTTCCCCCCCCCCCCCGATCATCACCCACCACGCCCTACCTGATTTCACATACCCAGACAAAAGCTCCCTCCCCCACCGCCTTTATTGCACAACAGGTGACAGCCTGTGCCCCCATCATTTATGTTTAGTGTGTTTATGTGTGTTTTTTAAGGATGGTAGTTATGTGTGGGTAGGTGGAAATGGAGGCGGATGGAGTGGGTATTGTTTATGTATCTGCGTGTTGCATTTATCCTTTTTATTGTTTATAAATCACTTATACATATGATGTATGTTTTTAATCGAAAATATTGAAAGAAAGTTAAAAGTGCTTGAGATGGTTTAGCATCTTAGGTGTTTTTAATGACAGATGTAATGTTTAAATAATTGTATTATTTTGTTTTAATCATGTAGCAATGTCTCGGGGTTTTCTGCCCCCTCCACTTTAGATCCTTCAGATAAGATTTATTTTAGCTACGTTGTGATTGGTCAGGATTTAATAGGGAGGCGCATGCGAGTTGTGCTCCATGCAAAAATGCTCATGTGGCTTCAGTCGCCTTGTACTCGCTTATGCCGCCGCGATGTAAACATATGTTCTGATGGGGCACTGATAAGCGTAAAATACACAAGAACCCTACGGGATTTTTCCCGGAGCTTTGTAGTTCCCATCCCTTTCATCCCCGGTGCTATGTCCAGTGTCCGCTCTTCGGTTGTTGTTCAAATTATACCCTGCGGGTGAAGGATCACCCTTATTTTGCTTTACGTCCATTGACGGTGTGACCCCTCTCACCCATTCGATGTTCAATACAATGCTGAAAAGATGCTTATCAAAATTAAGTTTTGATCAGACACAGTACAGCGGACACAGTTTGCGCCGGGCTGGCGCCACCTTTGCCTTGGCCTGTGGCCTTCCCGCTCAAGTAATTAAATCCCAAGGCGGGTGGTCATCTGACTGTTATTTACGTTACACAGATGTTCCCTTCGAAATGCGTTATAAATGTGCGAAGGTTCTCGGAATACACGCGAAATTGACTAATATTTAATATCGTTGTCACACTACACCTACAAGATTTTGGGTGGTAATGGAGAAACAAGTTTATATTTCAATTAAGGTGTATGGCTTTTGCAAGCGACATTGTTAGACATGTTTATTGAATGGCCAATACTTGTTTAAATAATAAAAGAAAAAAAGATACACCACCCCAAAACCACGCTCGTTTTTATTGTGTAAGGCTAGAGGCTTGGCTCGAATTAGGGACAGTGCTAAACAGTTTTAATGTTTAAATAATTGTATTATTTTGTTTTAAACATGTAGCAATGTCTCGGGGTTTTCTGCCCCCTCCACTTTAGATCCTTCAGATAAGATTTATTATGTCTCCCCGACCAAGGGGAGACATATAGTGTTTGTACGTTCTGTGTGTGTGTATGTGTGTACGTGTGTGTGTGTGTCTGTGTGTGTGTGTGTGGGTGTGTGTGTCAGTCTGTTGTGAACAAAGTGTTGTGTGCAAGATATCTCGAGAACGAAACGTCCGATCGACTTCAAACTTGATCGATTTATCCCTTGGTTAGGTCGGACGGTTCTATCAACTTTTGACGTACGTCACTTGATTAGGGCAGGCGTATGACGTCATTACGTAAAAATCTTGTGTGCGAAATTTCTCTGCCGCTGAACATCGGAGAAAGTTGAAACTTGGTGGGATTGTTGCTTGGTAGGTCCGAAAGACTCTACAGAATTTTTTCGCGAGTAGAACGAACGAATGCGGCGTATGACGTCATCACGTAAAATATGCATGTATTTTGAACAAGATCTTGTGTACAAAATATCTCGATAACGGAAAGTCCTATCGACTTCAAATTTTATATGAACATTCCTTGGGTCAGTCGGACGGTTCTATCAACTTTTCACGTGTGTCACATGATTAGGGCGGGCGTATGACGTCATTGCGTAAAAATCTTGTGTGCGAAATTTCTCAGCTGCTGAACATCGGAGAAAGTTGAAACTTGGTGGGATTGTTGCTTGATAGGTCCGAAAGAATCTACAGAATTTTTTCGCGAGTAGAACGAACGAATGCGGCGTATGACGTCATCACGTAAAATATGTATATATTTGGAACAAGATCTTGTGTACAAAATATCTCGATAACGGAAAGTCCTATCGACTTCAAATTTTGTATGAAAATGCCTTGGGTCAGTCGGACGGTTCTGTCAACTTTTCACGCATGTCACGTGATTAGGGCAGGTGTATGACGTCATCATGTAAAATATGTATATATTATAAACAAGTTCTTGTGTGCAAAATATATCGATAACGAAAAGTCCTATCGACATCAAATTTTATATGGATATTTCATGAGTCAGTCGGACGGTTCTGTCAACTTTTCACGCATGTCACGTAATTAGGGCATTTGTATGACGTCATCACGTAAAAATCTTGTGTGCGAAATTTCTCAGCTGCTTAACATTGGAGAAAGTTGAAACTTGGTGGGATTATTGTTTGATAGGTCCGAAAGAAACTTTAAATTTTTTTCGCGAGTAGAACGAACGAGTGCCACGTGTGACGTCATCGCGTAAAATATGTGTATATTTAGAACCAGATCTTGTATGCATAATATCTCTATAACGGAAAGTCATTTCGACTTAAAATTTTATATGGATATTCTCTGGTTCAGTCAGACGACTGTTTCAACTTTTGACTGGAAAAAAATTATGTGTTCTTAAGCAAAATTTCTCGACATCGAAAGTCGGATCGACTTTAAATTTGGTGTAGTTATTCCTCGGATAAGTCGCACGGTTTTGGTTAAACATTAATAAACTCGTGTAGAAAATCAAGAAAGGTGCATAACGTCAACACTGCTCCCCCCCCCCCCCCCCGCCTCCCCATTTTTTGGCTCCTTTGTTATCTAAGCATAGGTGTTATCTACGCTGGGGATTTCAGAAGATTCTCGAGTGCTCCTGCATTCTTTAGAAAGCTTCAAAACAGTGACAGCATTACTGTCGGTCCATTGCTATTTGTTAGTGCCTGAAATTAAGCTTTTTGTGCGTTTCTCATCTACGGCTGTTATGTAACATGTCACTCAGTCAAGGGTCAGTGTCAGTTGTGGTGCATGATGGAGTCGTTATCTTCGAGGTCATGGAATGCTATAGGTCTTAGCAGGTCTAGCTATTGATTTTTGTTTCGCGCATACTTGATTCGGTTGCCAAGGTGTTCTATATATAGGAGCTATTTTGTATCGATTGGCATTGTTTGCGGAAGCGGTCATCTGACATCTTGTGTTATGAGAAGCAGCTCACCATTTTGGCACCGAAATGCACCCCCCCCCTCTCCCACCGAGGTGCGTCATCTGATGCGCAGTTATGAAGAATGCCTTTCTAGTGCTATTTGGCCTATGGGAATGTGCGAAGACAAGGTAGTATATCATGGCTATAACTACAATTAGGATACAGACCGTTACCGTTGCCTTGGGTGAAAGGGTTAGAATTGTGTTTATAGTTGGACCTACATTAAATAGCTGGGGGGGGGGGGGACGTGTGGAGGATGATGGTTAGCAAAAAAAAAAAAACCGACCGCCTTCAAGACCTGGATAAAAAGTAAGACCCGTTTGTCGTGACCCCTTCCAGATTCGGGTAAAAAGACGTACGATAAAACCTGCCTGTCTTCACCAACTTCCAGACCCGGATAGAAAATGTAGCGTACAGCAAAACTACTATAGTGACCAACTTCAGATCTGGATAAGAAGGGCCTGCAGTAAAACCCGTTTTAGCGACCACCTTCCAGACTCGAATGAAAAAAGACGTCCATTTATATGTTTTAGTGACCACCATCTGTTTGGTTTAGTTTGAGTTCTTTTACAATGAATTAAGGTTATGTTTGCAGAAATGAATATTTTATTTCAGTAATTAAAAAAAACAGGATTTTTTTTTGGGGGGGGGGGGGGATCATGGGTTTGGTCGGGGAGACATTTGTTTTTTGTTTACAAAAACAAAAAACTAAGTAGGTATCGACTGAAAGTGTATAACATAAGCCTGTACTCCTTTGTTTTGTGTGCACTGGCCGCTCTAGTTTTAGCTACGTTGTGATTGGTCAGGATTTAACAGGGAGGGGCATGCGAGTTGTGCTCACTGCAAACATGCTCATGTGGCTTCATTCGCCTTGTACTCGCCAAGCTAAACGCACGCGCTTTCCCCCCACCACCCACATGCACCTCCTTGTTATTATTTCTTTAATGTATTTTATTAATTTTTAGCCGTTTAGAATGTCACAATTCATTCTGTTGTAGTTTGGTTAGTGGGAGAAACAAGTTTATATTTCAATTAAGGTGTATGGCTTTTGCAAGCGACATTGTTAGACATGTTTATTGAATGGCCAATACTTGTTTAAATAATAAAAGAAAAAAGATACACCAGGAAAAAAGGAATACATTTAAAACACTTAACATAAAAGGAGGAGGGATACGGCTTTTGTTAACAGTCAAATACGGATTTTTTAGACATCTTTATTGTTAAAGGTGTAGCTGTAAAAGCTCATGATATGCACAAAATCTAAAGAAATATTTAGTGTAAGATGCGCACGGACAATCACACATTCCAGGCTTGTCTTGGCCAGTTCATCGCTTTTCAGACTCTTGCCTCACAATTTCGTCCGCCCTCAGAACGTGTATCAGTCTGTTTGTGTTGTCTTTCTTCATGAAAATAATCTGATGATGGAGGGACATTTAACTGAGAGCCTGTTGTACGAGGACCAAAACTGGATATTCGCACTATCCCTTCAACACATCCATTAGACCAGCTCAAAACTTGGTGTAATTATCTTTCTGGAAGTTGTGAGATGGTGCTGTACTGGTAGTGAAGGCGACCGAGGCGTGTGTCCTGTGAGGTCGTAGCGTGCTGTTGTGGTGAAGGCGGCCGAGGCGTGTGTCCTGTGAGTCTTGGCGTGCTGTTGTGGTGAAGGCGGCCGAGGCGTGTGTCCTGTGAGGTCTTGGCGTGCTGTTGTGGTGAAGGCGGCCGAGGCGTGTGCCCTGTGAGGTCTTGGCGTGCTGTTATGGGGAAGGCGGCCGAGGCGTGTGTCCTGTGAGGTCTTGGCGTGCTGTTATGGGGAAGGCGGCCGAGGCGTGTGCCCTGTGAGGTCTTGGCATGCTGTTGTGGTGCACGCGGCCGAGGCGTGTGTCCTGTGAGGTCTTGGCGTGCTGTTGTGGTGAAGGCGGCCGAGGCGTGTGTCCTGTGAGGTCGTAGCGTGCTGTTGTGGTGAAGGCGGCCGTGGCGTGTGTCCTGTGAGGTCTTCGCGTGCTGTTGTGGTGAAGGCGGCCGAGGCGTGTGTCCTGTGAGGTCTTGGCGTGCTGTTGTGGTGAAGGCGGCCGAGGCGTGTGCCCTGTGAGGTCTTGGCGTGCTGTTGTTTTGAAGGCGGCCGAGGCGTGTGTCCTGTGAGGTCTTGGCGTGCTGTTATGGGGAAGGCGGCCGAGGCGTGTGTCCTGTGAGGTCGTAGCGTGCTGTTGTGGTGAAGGTGGCCGAGGCGTGTGCCCTGTGAGGTCTTGGCGTGCTGTTGTGGTGAAGGCGGCCGAGGCGTGTGTCCTGTGAGGTCTTGGCGTGCTGTTGTGGTGAAGGCGCCCGAGGCGTGTGTCCTGTCAGGTCCTGGCGTGCTGTTGTGGTGAAAGCGGCCGAGGCGTGTGCCTAGTGAGGTCTTCGCGTGCTGTTGTGGTGAAGGCGACCGAGGCGTGTGGCGGGCTGCTGTGGTGAAGGCGGCCGAGGCGTGTGTTCTGTGAGGTCTCAGCGTGTTGTTGTGGTGAAGGCGGCCGAGGCGTGTGCCTTGTGAGGTCTTCGCGTCCTGTTGTGGTGAAGGCGGCCGAGGCATGTGGCTTGTGAGGTCTTGACATGCTATTGTGGTGAAAGCGGCCGACGCGTGTGTCCTGTGCGGTCTCGGCGTGCTGTTGTGGTGAAGGTAGCGGAGGCGTGTGCCTTGTGAGCTCTTGGCGTGCTGAAGTGGTGAAGGCGGCCGAGGCGTGTGTCCTGTCTGGTCTTGGCGTGCTGTTGTTTTGAAGGCGGGCGAGGCGTGTGTCCTGTGAGGTCTTGGCGTGCTGTTGTGGTGAAGGCGGCCGAGGCGTGTGCCCTGTGAGGTCTTGGCGTGCTGTTGTTTTGAAGGCGGCCGAGGCGTGTGTCCTGTGAGGTCTTGACGTGCTGTTGTGGTGAAGGCGGCCGAGGCGTGTGCCTTGTGAGGTCTTGGCGAGCTGTTGTGGTGAAGGCGGCCGAGGCGTGTGTCCTGTGAGGTCTGGGCGTGCTGTTGTGGTGAAGGCGGCCGAGGCGTGTGTCCTGTGAGGTCTTGGCGTGCTGCTGTGGTAAAGGCGGCCGAGGCGTGTGTCCTGTGAGGTCTTTGCGTGCTGTTGTGATGAAGGCGGCCGAGGCGTGTCCCTTGTCAGGTCTTCGCGAGCTGGTGTGGTGATGGCGGCCGAGGCGTGTGGCTTGTGAGGTCTTTGCGTGCTGTTGTGGTGAAGGCGGCCGAGGCGTGTGTCCTGTGAGGTCTTGGCGTGCTGTTGTGGTTAACTCGGCCGAGGCGTGTGTCCTGTGACGTTTTCGCTTACTGTTGTGGTGAAGGTGGCCGAGGCGTGTGTCCTGTGAGGTCTTGGCGTGCTGTTGTGGGGAAGGCGGCCGAGGCGTGTGTTCTGTGAGGTCTTCGCGTGCTGTTTTGGTGCACGCGGCCGAGGCGTGTGTCCTGTGAGGTCTTGGCGTGCTGTTGTGGTGCACGCGGCCGAGGCGTGTGTCCTGTGAGGTCTTGGCGTGCTGTTGTGGTGAAGGCTGCCGAGGCGTGTGTGTCCTGTCTGGTCTTGACGTGCTGTTGTGGTGAAGGCGGCCGAGGCGTCTGTCCTGTGAGGTCTTGATGTGCTGTTATGGTGAAGGCGGCCGAGGCGTGTGTCCTGTGAGGTCTTGATGTGCTGTTATGGTGATGGCGGCCGAGGTGTGTGTCCTGTGAGGTCTTGGCGTGCTGTTGTGGTGAAGGCGGCCGATGTGTGTGTGTCCTGTCTGATCTTGACGTGCTGTTGTGGTCAAGATGGCCGAGGCGTCTGTCCTGTGAGGTCTTGATGTGCTGTTATGGTGAAGGCGGCCGAGTCGTGTGTCCGGTGAGGTCTTGGCGTGCTGTTGTTTTGAGGGCGGCCGAGGCGTGTGTCCTGTGAGGTTTTTGCGTGCTGTTGTGGTGAACTCGACCGAGGCGTGTGTCCTGTGAGGTCTTGGCGTGCTGTTGGGGTGAGGGCGGCCGAGGCGTGTGTCCTGTGAGGTCTTGACGTGCCTTTGTGGTGAATTCGGCCAAGGCGTGTGCCCTGTGAGGTCTTGGCGTGCTGTTGTGGTGAACTCGGCCGAGGCATGTGTCCTGTGAGGTCGTATCGTGCTGTTGTGGTGAAGGCGGCCGAGGCGTGTGTCCTGTGAGGTCTTGGCGTGCTGTTGTGGTGAAGGCGGCCGAGGCGTGTGCCCTGTGAGGTCTTGGCGTGCTGTTGTTTTGAAGGCGGCCGAGGCGTGTGTCCCGTGAGGTCTTGACGTGCTGTTGTGGTGATGGTGGCCGAGGCGTGTGTCCCGTGAGGTCTTGACGTGCTGTTGTGGTGATGGTGGCCGAGGCGTGTGTCCCGTGAGGTCTTTGCGTGCTGTTGTGGTGAAGGCGGCCGAAGTGTGTATCCTGTGAGGTCTTGGCGTGCTGTTGTGGTGAAGGCGGCCGAGGCGTGTGTCCTGTGAGGTCTTTGCGTGCTGTTGTGGAGAAGGCGGCCGAGGCGTGTGCCTTGTGAGGTCTTGGCGTGCTGTTGTGGTGAACTCGGCCGAGGCGTGTGTCCTGTGAGGTCTTGGCGTGCTGTTGTGGTGAACTCGGCCGAGGCGTGTGTCCTCTGAGGTCTTTGCGTGCTGTTGTGGTGAAGGCGGCCGAGGCGTGTGTCCTGTGAGGTCTTGGCGTGCTGTTGTGGTGAAGGCGGCCGAGGCGTGTGCCTTGTGAGGTGTTGGCGTGCTGTTGTGGTGAAGGCCGCCGATGCGTGTGCCTTGTGAGGTCTTGGCGAGCTGTTGTGGTGCACGCGGCCGAAGCGTGTGTCCTGTGAGGTCTTGGCGTGCTGTTGTGGTGAAAGCGGCCGAGGCGTGTGTCCTCTGAGGTCTTGGCGTGCTGTTGTGGTGAAGGCGGCCGAGGCGTGTGTCCTGTGAGGTCTTGGCGTGCTGTTGTGGTGAAGGCGGCCGAGGCGTGTGCCTTGTGAGGTCTTGGCGTGCTGTTTTGGTGCACGCGGCCGAGGCGTGTGTTCTGTGAGGTCTTGGCGTGCTGTTGTGGTGAAGGCGGCCGAGGCGTGTGTTCTGTGAGGTCTTCGCGTGCTGTTGTGGTGAAGGCGGCCGAGGCGTGTGCCTTGTGAGGTCTTGGCGTGCTGTTGTGGTGCACGCGGCCGAGGCGTGTGTTCTGTGAGGTCTTGGCGTGCTGTTGTGGTGAAGGCGGCCGAGGCGTGTGTTCTGTGAGGTCTTCGCGTGCTGTTGTGGTGAAGGCGGCCGAGGCGTGTGCCTTGTGAGGTCTTGGCGTGCTGATGTGGTGCACGCGGTCGATGCGTGTGTTCTGTGAGGTCTTGGCGTGCTGTTGTGGTGAAGGCGGCCGAGGCGTGTGTCCTGTGAGATCTTGACGTGCTGTTGTGGTGATGGCGGCCGAGGCGTGTGTCCTGTCAGGTCTTGACGTGCTGTTGTGGTGAAGGCGGCCGAGGCGTGTGTTCTGTGAGGTCTTCGCGTGCTGTTGTGGTGAAGGCGGCCGAGGCGTGTGTCCTCTGAGGTCTTGGCGTGCTGTTGTGGTGAAGGCGGCCGAGGCGTGTGCCTTGTGAGGTCTTGGCGTGCTGTTGTGGTGCACGCGGCCGAGGCGTGTGTTCTGTGAGGTCTTGGCGTGCTGTTGTGGTGAAGACGGCCGAGGCGTGTGTCCTGTGAGGTCTTGGCGTGCTGTTGTGGTGCACGCGGCCGAGGCGTGTGTCCTGTCAGGTCTTCGCGTGCTGTTGTGGTGAAGGCGGCCGAGGCGTGTGTCCTGTAAGGTTTTCGCGTGCTGTTGTGGTGAGCTCGGCCGAGGCGCGGGGCTTGTGAGGTCTTGGCGTGCTGTTGTGGTGAGCTCGGCCGAGGCGCGTGGCTTGTTAGGCCTTGGCGTGCTGTTGTGGTGAAGGCGGCCGAGGCGTGTGTTCTGTGAGGTCTTCGCGTGCTGTTGTGGTGAAGGCGGCCGAGGCGTGTGTCCTGTGAGGTCTTGGCGTGCTGTTGTGGTGAAGGCGGCCGAGGCGTGTGCCTTGTGGGGTGTTGGCGTGCTGTTGTGGTGAAGGCCGCCGATGCGTGTGCCTTGTGAGGTCTTGGCGAGCTGTTGTGGTGCACGCGGCCGAATCGTGTGTCCTGTGAGGTCTTGGCGTGCTGTTGTGGTGAAAGCGGCCGAGGCGTGTGTCCTCTGAGGTCTTGGCGTGCTGTTGTGGTGAAGGCGGCCGAGGCGTGTGTCCTGTGAGGTCTTGGCGTGCTGTTGTGGTGAAGGCGGCCGAGGCGTGTGCCTTGTGAGGTCTTGGCGTGCTGTTTTGGTGCACGCGGCCGAGGCGTGTGTTCTGTGAGGTCTTGGCGTGCTGTTGTGGTGAAGGCGGCCGAGGCGTGTGTTCTGTGAGGTCTTCGCGTGCTGTTGTGGTGAAGGCGGCCGAGGCGTGTGCCTTGTGAGGTCTTGGCGTGCTGTTGTGGTGCACGCGGCCGAGGCGTGTGTTCTGTGAGGTCTTGGCGTGCTGTTGTGGTGAAGGCGGCCGAGGCGTGTGTTCTGTGAGGTCTTCGCGTGCTGTTGTGGTGAAGGCGGCCGAGGCGTGTGCCTTGTGAGGTCTTGGCGTGCTGATGTGGTGCACGCGGTCGATGCGTGTGTTCTGTGAGGTCTTGGCGTGCTGTTGTGGTGAAGGCGGCCGAGGCGTGTGTCCTGTGAGATCTTGACGTGCTGTTGTGGTGATGGCGGCCGAGGCGTGTGTCCTGTCAGGTCTTGACGTGCTGTTGTGGTGAAGGCGGCCGAGGCGTGTGTTCTGTGAGGTCTTCGCGTGCTGTTGTGGTGAAGGCGGCCGAGGCGTGTGTCCTCTGAGGTCTTGGCGTGCTGTTGTGGTGAAGGCGGCCGAGGCGTGTGCCTTGTGAGGTCTTGGCGTGCTGTTGTGGTGCACGCGGCCGAGGCGTGTGTTCTGTGAGGTCTTGGCGTGCTGTTGTGGTGAAGACGGCCGAGGCGTGTGTCCTGTGAGGTCTTGGCGTGCTGTTGTGGTGCACGCGGCCGAGGCGTGTGTCCTGTCAGGTCTTCGCGTGCTGTTGTGGTGAAGGCGGCCGAGGCGTGTGTCCTGTAAGGTTTTCGCGTGCTGTTGTGGTGAGCTCGGCCGAGGCGCGGGGCTTGTGAGGTCTTGGCGTGCTGTTGTGGTGAGCTCGGCCGAGGCGCGTGGCTTGTTAGGCCTTGGCGTGCTGTTGTGGTGAAGGCGGCCGAGGCGTGTGTTCTGTGAGGTCTTCGCGTGCTGTTGTGGTGAAGGCGGCCGAAGCGTGTGTCCTGTCAGGTCTTCGCGTGCTATTACAGCTCCCCCGTATGATGATTAGTTGAAGAAGGATCGGAAGGATCAATTCAGCACTTATGATACCATATTGCACACTCAGTTATTCTTTTTATTTCAATGCCTGTGACCCCATTGCTAACGTTATTACCTCTCGGTTCGCCCGTCCAGTATGGCCTATGTGTTTTGAGAACCCAGAGAGTCCTGCCTGGGCGCTGTCCTTGTGAACTTGAGTGAAAATTCTTCATATTCTATTTGTCATGTCGAAAGATCCTTATTTAAGTTTTATATGTATTGTTGACGTGCTGGGTCTCAGACGTATTGGGTTGGTTGCTGAAATGCCAGTTACCGATGACGTCACGCGACGCCAAAGATTGAAGATTTAACATAATTGCTGTGTATGTGCTACGCAACCAGGTTTTTACTAATTCTAGGGTTTGCAAAATGTTGGTGAAAACATGACATTTTTTTCCAATTGTGGGCACAGCTTCTAAAACTGGTATTGTGTCATGCGTGCTCGTCAGTTAAATCCACAAGAAAAAGTGAGTGGTGTGATGACTGAGCTTGATTTGTGTGCCTGGTTTGGTTGCAGCTGTTGAGAGAGCAGATTGCGAGACAACGGGTAGGAACGAGCGACGAGGGGATGACCACGCGCCACTTCCCAGCGCACGAGCGCCAGGACCTGGTCAGACAGCTAGAGGCATCACGTGAACAGGTGCTACACCACAACACGGCCTGTCGCCCGCCAGTCATCCTAACCCCGACCCTCCCCCCTCCCTACATACACCCGGCGCACGAGCCTGTACCTCCCCCTCCCCCCATACACACCCGGCACCCAAGTCCCTCCCTGCCCCCCCCCCCTGCCCACACATCCGACACACGACCCCCACCCTCCCCCACACTCACATCCCCACACACACACCCGGCGCACGAGCCTCTCCCTCCGCCCCAACACACACACACCCGGCACACAACCTCCACCCTCCCCCACACACCCACGGCGCACAAACCTCTCCCACCCCCTTCCCCACACACGCTCGACACACGAGCCCCTCCCCCCCCCCCGACACACACCCGGCACACAAGTCCCTCCCTGCCCCCCCCCGCCCACACATCCGACACACGACCCCCATCCTCCCCCCACACACACATCCCCCCCACACACACCCGGCGCACGAGCCTCTCCCTCCTCCCCCACCCCCCCCCCCCCATCTTCGCCACACACACCCGACAACGAGCGGCAGGACTTGGTCAGGCAGCTGGTGCCACACCACAACACGTCCTGTCGAACGCCTGTCATCCTAACCCCGACTCCCCCCCCCCCCTACACACACCCGGCGCACGGGTCCCTCCCCCCTCCCACACACACCCGACAACGAGCGGCAGGACTTGGTCAGGCAGCTGGTGCCACACCACAACACGTCCTGTCGAACGCCTGCCATCCTTAACCCCTCCCCCCAACACACACCAGGCACCTGAGTGCTTCCCCTCCCCCACACACCGGGAACTCAAGCCCCTCCCTCTCCAACCCACACACCCGGCACACGAGCCCCCCACCCCCCACACAAACACCAGGCACACGAGCGCTTCCACCCCCCCCCCCGCACACACACCGGGCACTCAAACCCCTCCCCACCCACCCCCTACCACACACACCTGGCACACGAGCCTTAAGATTTGATCAGGCAGCTGGAGCCACACCACGTCCTGTCGAACACCTGTCATTCTTAACCCTCCCCCCCTTACACACCAGGCACTCAACCCCACCCCCCCCCCCCCCCCCACACACACACACACACACACTCGGCACACGAGCCTTTAAGGCAGCTGAGGGTATCACGTGAACACTCGGCACTCGGAATAATCGCTTATATCAGATAAACGCCCTACTGTCCCTTAGAGAATTGCCCATGGGATTTGCCGGTTTCGTCTGCAAACAATTTTTCAAGCTGCTACTCGCACAGTTCCGTTCCGATCGTTTGAAATTTGGCAGGAATATTCCGCGACAGATTGCCCACCAGGTCTACATTTTATTTGGTGATTCGGCCAAAATATTTGTAAAAAAATGGCTTGTATTTTCTTTGGCAATTAAGGGGAAGCATTTTGTTTTTGTTCTTTCTGTGTGTGTATGTATTGTTTGTGTCTGTTGTAGACACTTGATTTTGTTAACATTCTCGAACAAACGTCGGATCAGCCTCAAACTTGGTGGGATTATGTCCTGTATTGGTCCACCGTTTGGGATTGTATTAACCCATAGCGGAAATGCGTGACGTCACAAGGCGTCAACATGTGACAGTTGCATCATTGCTGTACTGTGGAAAGGAATGCCGGATTAGCTTCAGACTTGATAGGATAATACCTTGGGTGGGTCCGACGGTTTTTAATACGTGTTTTAGACATAGACTTCGTTAAAAGGATAACATATGGCGTCCAAACGTGACTGCAAACTCGCGGTTCACCAGTCTGTATGAATTTTGGAGAAGGTGGTTCGATAGCACCTAGATTGATGAGCCGGGGGTGGGGCATTTGTTTTTGTTTGCAAAAACAAAACGGCAGTGGCTGATCAATAAATATGTTTTACATGTCTGGGTGCACAAATGTTGGTATTCGCTGGCTTTTCTAGTTTAGTATCGCTTTGACCAAAATTGGCCAAAATATTGGCAAAAATAAATAAATTAAAAAAATTTCAGAGAAACACCACAGAGAAACGCTAAACCACAACAAATCCTGTCCGATCGCTTCGGAATTTGTGCATCAGAAGCTCCTGCAGCTTGTATGTAGTTTTTATGATTTGACCAATTTACCAGAACATTTTAAGTAACACTAGCACACATTACTACCCAAGTGACTAGTACTTTTTTGACAATTTGCCAAAAATTGGCGGAAATTTTCGCCAAGAACCAATTTTTGTCAGACGTATCTTCTAGGGTTTTCATTGAAACATTGTACAATTTGGATGGAAGGTAGGGTGCATAGTGTCCACCTGGCTATTACTTGTTTTGGCGATTCACCAAAAATTGGGGGAAATATTGGCGAAAAACGTAATTTTTTTGGTAAAATCTTAGTTAACTCCAGGAAAATAGTCTTATGATCTTGATTTTTAGTTGAAGGTAGCAGGCATTACTACCTACCTGGCTATCACTTTTTTTGTGATTATCCCCCGTGCAACGGAGGGATATAGTTTTGAACTTTTCGGTCTGTCCGTCTGTCTGTCCGTCTGTCCGTCTGTCACGCTTCAGTCTCACGCGCCTGCAGACCACATTAATGCATGGATTCGGTTCAAATTTTGTACACGGCTTCTCTGCACCCTTCCTCAGTGCAGTGACCAAGAATTTTCCGGATCGGGCAAAAATTGACAAAATGGCGGACTTTTGAAAATCGGCGCTGGACTTAGCGTATATACGGCAGTCTCACGCGCCTACAGGCCACATTAATGCATGGATTCGGTTCAAATTTTGTACACGGCTTATCTGGATCCTTCCGCAGTGCAGTGACCAAGAATTTTTCGGATCGGGCAAAAATTGACCAAATGGCGGACTTTTGAAAATCGGCGCTGGACTTAGCGTATATACGGCAGTCTCACGCGCCTACAGGCCACATTAATACATGGATTCGTTTCAAATTTTGTACACGGCTTCTCTGGATCCTTGTGCAGTGCAGTGACCAAGAATTTTCCGGATCGGGCAAAAATTGACAAAATGGCGGACTTTTGAAAATCGGCGCTGGACTTAGTGTATATACGGCAGTCTCACGCGCCTACAGGCCACATTAATACATGGATTCGTTTCAAATTTTGTACACGGCTTCTCTGGATCCTTCCGCAGTGCAGTGACCAAGAATTTTTCGGATCGGGCAAATATTGACAAAATGGCGGACTTTTGAAAATCGGCACTGGACTTAGTGTATATACGGCAGTCTCACGCGCCTACAGGCCACATTAATACATGGATTCGGTTCAAATTTTGTACACTGCTTCTCTGGATCTTTCCACAGTGTAGTGACCAAGAATTTTCCGGATCGGGCAAAAATTGACAAAATGGCGGACTTTTGAAAATCGGTGCTGGACTTAGCGTACCTACGACAGTCTCACGCGCCTACTGGTTAATGGATTGATTCGTTTAAATGTTAGACACTACGTCTACCTATCCTTCCACTTCTAAATTTTGCGTTGTCAACACGCAACAGCCTTACGCACACCATATCCCCCACGGGGGATAGACGTACTCCTCGAGACGTAGTCAAGTTGCCCGAAAATTGGCGAAAAATTAAACAAATTTCAGTCTCCAGGTAAAGTAACTCCAGGAAAATAGTCTTACTGTCTTGAAATTTTAAGTAACGGTAGCAAGCGCTACTACTAACCTGGCTGTTACTTTTTATTTTGGTGATTGACCTAAAAATTGGCGAAAATTTTGCGGAAAAACCAAAAAAAAAAAAAATAATCTGTAAAATTTTAATGGATTCCAGGAAAATAGTTTCATTGTCAAAAAGGATGAATTTTAGAAAAACTCAACAATGCTGCTCGTCACAAATTCGGCCCAGTTGTTTTGAAATTTGAGAGTAGTGTTCGCCCAGGAGATCTACTATCAAATTTGTATTCTACCAAAATTAGTAGCTTTCTTCTGTCACCTTTCTAACGTCCTCGCTTTTACGGCTGGGCACAACGTCCACGAATATTCTTGTTGAAATTGGTATGTTTTCCCCATTGAGGGAAACAATTTGTTATTGGGTGGGTCCGACGAGTTAGACTTTGTTAACAGGATAACTCGGATCAGCTTCAAATTTGACTGGATTATGTGTTGGGTGGGTCTGCCAGTTGCTGTTGTTCTTTACGCATCTTGGACAACGCGTGATGTCATGTGATTCAAAACGTGAAACATGCGTCATTGCTGTAACTGCAGAACAAAACGTCGGGTCGGCTTCAAACCTGGTAAGGTAATGCATTGGGATGGTCCGACGGTTCGTGTTGTATTTGACTTACATAACGCGACGGATGACGTGTTGTGGACACTTATGTTGGTTAACACGAAAACTATGGAACGACAAGTCAGGTCAGCTTCAAACTTGGATATGCCTTGGATGGGACTGGCGGTTGCTGTTGTATTTGACGCAAAATGATTGCAAACTAATTAAAGACATGTTGATGAAAGGAAAAAGTCTTATAATTCTGAAATAGTACAAAATTGTCAAGATCAAACTTCCTAAACCAAAGCAGGGACAAGGAGGGGTGGGGGGCTGTTGGGGGATGCTTTTTTTTGTTTATAAAAAGCAAAACCGCAATGGCTCGCTAATAAAAATGTTTAATATGTTCGGGTACACTGATGTTGCTGTGCATTGGATGCTGTAGTTTTATTTCAGTTGACAAAATTGAATTGTATAAATTGCACTTTCTCACATAAAGTCTTCGTAAATGTTGGATTTTGACTACGTGTGTAATTATAAGGGTGAATTTCTTAACTTGGGTTGAAAACTTGACCGTAAACATGCGTGAGCAGAATGATAGCTGGTCACCTGGCCCAGAGTCAGCACTTTCGTACGGGCCAGCAACTTCATGATGCTGCATAAAGTATTTTTTCCTGACAAGTTATCTCAAGCTTTTGCTTGGGCGCACTTGTTTTGATTGGTGTAGATGGCGCAGCTGGAGAGGGACATCCAGCAGGTGCTTGACGAGAAAGAAGACCAGGAGACGGAGAGGGATGTCTACAAAACCAAGTACGAGAATCTCAACAAAGAACTTAACTACATTCTGAAGGGAGACGAGAAGCGGGTTGTGGACATCGACGCTCTGATCACGGAGAAAAAGTTAGTGTACCGCGCTCGTGGCGTCACAGCGTGATGCGACAGCGCTAAGAGTAAAAGCCACTGAACACCCTTCTTAAACACTCTTCTCCGGAACACGGGAGCTAGGTCTTGCATTAATAAGAATGTGAATAATTATAATTCCCGAGTTTTTCTCCTTGGAAAGTTTAAACTGAAGGTAATATCTAAGTATAAGAGGTAATCTTCACCACTGGAACAATGCTCAATGCGAATTATCGTACTTGCTAAATCTGGCGAATGGCCGTCAGTTGTTGTGTTTGGGTGTCAGACAACTCATCCAAAAAACCAACCATCCAAAACGGTTGGACAACTCATCCAAAAACTTTGGACATCTCATCCAGAATTTTGGACAACTCATCCAAATTTGTAGAACTTTTCTGTTATTTGTCTTATTGACTTGAAACATGTTATAGACACTTATCTTGCAAAAGTATTGTTAAGGCATTTCTGAAAGAAGGGGGATGGGGTATTCTCAATAGATTAATATGGTACCCTAGTAGCCTCGCTCCGCACTACTTTTTAATTGCACTTAATACTATACATTTTACACTGTGCCAAATGTCAGCTGTTAATTGCAATCAAACAAAACAGTGCTAGCCCCATACAACGCCACTCGAGCTGAGTCGTTCACCTCACTGACACTCTAGAGTTAATCTGCTGGTGGGGAAGACCAGAGTCGTTCAACTCATCAGCCGCCATTGGTCATGATCTTAACTGGCACGACCGCTGACAAATATAAGAAGGGCTGTCAGTGCTGAGTTATTCGACTCGTTACAGAACAGCAAAGGAAAGCAGCATTGGAACAAACAGAGAACGAAAGTAATGCGGATAAACTTTAGACAGCGTCTGAGCACTCAACCAAAACACCATGCTTGTTGACAGATGTCTGTCTAACAAAAAGGGCCTTCGTCCTCGACAACAAATTGTAAAAGGTTTTGAATGCGAATTGTTCCAACATAGAAAGTGTGGATCTGGCATTTCTCAAGACGTGTACAACAGAGCCAAGAAGGGTAAGAATTTTATGTTATAATATTTCTGAAAAATCACCACAGTAAGTAGTTCTCTAAGTAAGAATTTCAATTGCAGTTATGCTTTAATACTAAGTGTTTTGATTCTTATCTTTTCTCAACAGGAAAAAGGGTCCTGGACTTCATCTGTTCATTCTGTAAAGAACGCACCCTGCACCACGATCGAGATGGGATAATGGAAATCGGCACGCTTGTCATTCGCTTTGATTTCAGCGCTTACGGCTGTAAGTCAGTAATACGATTGAGGAAAACCAACGCCAGTCCCAAATTATTGCAATTATTTATGTAATCAGTTCGATGCCTTAATAAATTACAATTATTCCTGGAATCGGGTCAATGCCTTAGTTGAATATTGCAATTGAAAATAAGTTACTTCATTCGCGTGGAGTTTAATAAGATTATTGCACATTTTTCTTGTTATTGTTTTAATAATTAGTGTACTTTGTTTCACAAGGGGCAGCATTCGTGCCTAGGGCGGAAAGCACCCCCGCGACGGAAGAATTTCATGCACGATAGATCAGTGCCTTTGCCAGTGATTGCAATCTTAGATCCGCCGATGGCCCTACCGAAGGCAGAACACGCGATCCCGTCGTGACCGAGGAGAATGAGAGAATCGCAACCGGGATTGACCCTAATCCGGAAGAGGAGGAAGTCGAGGATGTGGCACTTCCTGAACCCCCGGTTATCGAGCGCAACGGATCCGACGAGGGCCAAGACCAGCTCGCCGATGAATCTTCAATTACAGATCCACCACCTGAGGCAATACACGAAGACGGCGACACTGGGCCACTACCTCTCACCTGGAGATCCAGATCCCAGCGCGGGAAGCCGAAACACACGTACATTATCAAGTAAAAGGGAAGAAAGGTACAACCTGTCGATGCAGCATTTGGGGTCGAAACAACTTGTGTCCTGTCACTGTGCACCAGAAGGGGAACGAGTTTTTAATGCGCAATAACCACTCCCTTGGAGCTGTTATGGGCACAATCGCAAAACTGGCAGTTGAGAGAGAAGTGAAAGATTTACCAATCACCAACGTGTTCCGACCCGCGTCGTCTATTGTTGACGACATATGGACACCCATGCTCATGGAAATATACCAAAGCCGACCAACCTTGTGCGTCCAGCGAACCGCAAGCGTCAGCAGCTTCGTCCACAAGAGCCATCCGATCTAGATTTCAACTTCAGAATGGATTACATACCGGATGATTTCCTGAAGAGCGACATAAAGGTCGGTGACCGCAGACACATCATTTTCGCCACCGACCGGCAACTAGAGCTGCTTGAAAATGCAAAACACTGGTACCTGGATGGGACATTTCGTGTGGTTCGCCAGCCATTCATTTTCACCATCCATGCTTTTATCAGGAGTGAAAAAGCAACCAAGCAAGTGCCTGTTGTCTTTGTGCTTATGTCGGGAAAGCGTAAGCACGATCATGTTGCAGTACTGCAGGAAGTGCTCGTGTTAGGGCATTGCCGGGTGTGCAAAGTGATGCTCGACTTGGAAGAAACTGCTTGGCGAGCGCTTACTGAGGCATTTGCCAAGGTCGAACTCGAAGGATGCGTTTTCCGTTGGGGTCAGGCAGTGTATTGGAAGGTTCAGGAGCTTGGTCTGGCGGTATCTTACGTGCGCGATGCTGGCACACACGAATACATTCGGAAGATTCTGGCCTTGCCCTATCTCCCGCGTGATTCTGGCCTTGCCCTATCTCCCGCGTGATTCTGGCCTTGCCCTATCTCCCGCGTGATTCTGGCCTTGCCCTATCTCCCGCGTGATTGTGTAGCAGACCAGTTTGTCCGTCTCGAGGCTTTCGCCAGCACATGCCATACTTCCCCGCACATGGATTGAGAGCACAATCTGGACTTCTGACGCTTGGAGTTGTTTTTTGTCCTTCGTACGGACGGACAATGATGTCGAGGGTTGGCTTCGTCGCCTGAACCTGAACAACGCCGGTGTCGCCCTCTATTCCCTGATCCCAATGTTGCACGCAGAAGCACGCCTGTTGCCTGTCCAGATTCGGCTGATCTCCGAGAAGAAACTTGCTCGCTTTCAACGCAAGGCGTACAAAAATCTCCAAAGACGGCTCTTTGAATACTGGGGCGAATTCAATGAGCAGCATATCACAGCTAGCCGGGTTATGTGACGATGTGCCAGACTGATTCCGAGCCCATTTGAAGATTTTGATGTATTGGACAAAAATGTTTGTAACCATGCCATGTCATTATTTTCCAGTAGTTTTCCAGCAGATATAGCAAAAACGACATCGATTAAGGCGTATTTGGCGTTTTCACCATGTAATGTCATTGTTTTCAAGAAGGTTTGCAGATAAAACAATAAAGACGTCGATTTCAGCATATTTATCCTTTGAACTTGTGCTGTATTAGACAAGAGACTTTTTAACCATGTCATGTTTTGATCTTTCTAGTAGTTTTGCAGATTTATAAATAAAGACGCCAATTTTAGCGTAGTTATCATTTTGAACTGGTGCTGTATTAGACATCGATTTTAATGTGTTCCGATGCAGCAATGACGACATCGATTTTAATGTGTTTTTTTTTTCTTTGCAAACTGTTTGCAAAAGTTTTCGAAGTATTTTGAATAAAAACATCGATTTCAATGCGTTTTTCTTTCCGAACCGTTTGCACAATTGTTTGAAACTGTCTAAGACACAGTGTTCATTCAGTAAAAAAATTGGATGAGTTGTCCAAAAAATTGGATGAGTTGTCGAAAGAATTGGATGAGTCGTCCAAAGTTTTTGGATGAGTTGTCCAAGAATTTGTGGATGAGTTGGTTTTTAGATGAGTTTTCCTTCTCCCGTTGTGTTTCAGTGTGCAAAAAGTTGGCCCAGTTGTAGCGTGCTGTCGTTGTAGGACTTGCCGATTGTCGTATATTACCTATATGCCAGCCGATGTGTTGCCGCAAAGTTAATCTTTGAATGTTGCTCTGCCATACAGATATCTACAAGAACGACTGTCCCAGATGGAGGAAGAGAAAGGAATAGCCCAGGCTACTGCCTTGAAATATAAGGTAACTTCTCGTTTTTGACAACAAACAAGTCAAAGATATAACTGAAACGATCTAGGGGAGACAAGCATTGCGGCTTTATTCCGTGACAGCTCGTGCGCAGTGTTCCTGTTGTCTTGCAATACGCCTTTTTACACTTGGGGATTTTCAATCCCCATAGTTTATTGAATTCGTGCGATTCCATAGGGTGTTTTGGAATGATTCCTTTTTTCGCCATAACCTTGTCACGCGAACTCCTCTGAGACAGTTAGAGCCATGACGACCGAATTTGACCGAGATATTTTGGCATGTTTAGTTTGCCCACCTTATTTTTTTTTCAGAAATTGATGACTTTTAATTTTACCATTGAAGCCCACATATAAGGGTATGCTGGGTATCAGTACATTATATTGACCTCTCCACTATCGACAATTACGTGACAGGAGTTCCCACCGTGATGAAAGTTCCTAGGTGTTTTCTGGGAGTTCCTGCTCAGATAGTGGTGATAATATTTAAAGTATACTATAAGAGTAAACAAGTTATTCTTCCATTTGTTGAAATATTAATCCGATATCAGGGTTGAATTTGAGGGGTGGGGAGAATCCGGCATGCCTAATTACCAGAGTCATCGGTGCCTGTATACACCACTTTTTTGGGGATTGCAAATTTAATTATATATTATCACAAATAATATTATCAAAGAAGCGCTTTCGTGTATTTTCATCTTTATTCTCCATTTAGAAAGTGATACCAGGTGATGAAAAAGCGTCCAATTTATACTTAAAGTTAAGAATAAGTCTTATGCCCCAACTTAATTTACCCGAGATTTCACATCTGGTTGTTTTAAGACTTAAATAAAAATTAAAACAAAAGAGATGTGGATTCGTTTCATTCCAATGCAGCGGCGATGTGATTGCCATTGGTTAATACGACGGGGATTAAACAATCGGATTAACCTTGCTAATTTTGGTTATCGTAGAGTCGGATAGTACACAGAGGATAAAGGCGGTTGAATTGTGCGTTTGATTCAGCAGCAGAAAGAAAGATAAATGGAGAAAATAGGGGAAGCTAGAATGGCTAGTGGAGGGGGCGGGATCAAGGGACAGAAAGAAATAAAAACGGAAAAAGTACGGGGAGGGGGAAGTTGGCCTGGGTGGGGGGAAGCTGAATAGGGGACAAAAATACCAGGGGGGGAGAGAGCCTAGTCCAGCCTCATCCCCGGGGGGGGGGGGGGGGGCTGTACAAGGGAAAAAATAAACTGGCCCTTGATGAGCGGATGCAGGCCTGTACTTACCTCAATGGTACTGTTTTATTGGCAATTTAGATTGACCATTGCGTAACTTTTAATTTGTGGTTACCGTTATAGAGCATTTTAGACAAAAGGAAGCAGAAGGGAATTCTCAAGCTGGGCCAGTCACGCAACAGCGGCTTGGTGATAAGCCAAAAACAAGGTCAGTCATTTTCCTGTAGATTTCTTGTGCTTTGCAATTGAACGGATTAATGCAAAGAAAAAAATGACTAAATCCACGTTTGTTGTTAGCTTGCCCAAATGAGCTTCATTATCTGAGAGGGGAAAGATAACATACTTTGCTTAATTTGGTTCGGGTTCGATTCCACGTTTCTGCTAGCCTCCAGACATTTGGGTTTGGATAAAGAGTAATACGCCAGTGTTTATGATAAGAACATGCGGTCAGACGTTGCTATTTTGGTTATGTGTGCAGCTGGGGTGTGTTGTAGTGAGTGAGCTCTTACAAGGCAGGATGACGCAGACACCACAGATGATGGCGGACCTGCAGGCCGTGGCCTCGGCGCTCCTCGACACCGTCAACGACAAGAACCTGGCGCTGTCACACCAGCGCAAAACAAACAGGTACTACTGATTGGAAGTCGTGGAAAACCTTCGATCTGACATTCATTTGATTGTAACGTATTATGTCTGCCCGATCAAAGGGGAGGCATGCAAGGTTTGTACGTTCTCTGTCTGTGTATGTGTCAATCCATTGTGAACAAAATGTCGCGTGCAAGACACCTCGAAGACGAAAGGTCGGATAGATTTCAAACTTGGTGTGTTTTTTTTCCTTGGTGAGGTCAGACGGTTCGGCTTTTGACATGTGTTACATTATTGAAGGCGTAGGACACCATTACGTCAGGATCTTGTGTGCAAAATTTCTCGCTGAACATCGGAGAAAGTTCAAACTTGGTGAGATTGCTGCTTAATAGGTCCATAAGATTGTTTTAAATTTTGTCTTGAGTAGAACGAACGAGGACGGCATATGATGTGATTACGTAAAATTTGTATATATTTTGAACAAGGTTTGGTGTGCAGATTAACTTGGTATGATTATTCCTTGGATAAGTCGCACGTTTTTTGTTAAACATTAAACTCGTATAGAAAATGAAAATTGCGTAAAAATATTACGCGATATATTTTGCAGTCGATGAATCTAACCCCCCCCCCCGCCTCCACCTTCCCCATTTTGTCGGTTCATTTGTTAACTAAACATAGCTATTAACTACGCCGGAGATTTCAGTGTTTTCCAGAAGATTCTCGACTGTTTCGGCATTCGTTAGACATATGGAAAACAGTGGCACTACAACTGTTGATCCATGGCTGTTTCTTAGTTTGCCTGTGCGACCTTTTTAGCCCCCAGCCAAATTTTGGCTGAGGGCTATTGCTGTCGATTAGTCTGTCTGTCCGTCCGTCGAGCCGTCTTGCCGTCCGTTAACATTTGGGGTGCTATATTTTGTACCCACCAAAATAGTTAAGTTTCCTGGTCGGATCGTTTTCAAATTTAATACAGTGAAAGAATATATATTGAAGGTTTGCAGTGTCAAGGTTTCAGTTTGATCAACTAAAAATGGTCGAAATTATGGCCCTCTGAACTTGGGCAATTTTTCGTGTATTGCACTGTCATACAGACGACTTTGTACGCATCACTTCGACATGAACAGTTTGATATAAAGCTGTGAAACCTTACACTGTGAAAGAATATATATTGAAGATGTGCATCGTCAAGGTTTCAGTTTGATCGACCAAAAATTCTCGAAATTACGGCCCTGTGAACTTTTTCGTGTATTACACTGTCATACAGGCGAGTTTGTACACATCACTTCGACATGAACGCTTTGATATAAGGCGTTGAACATAAAGGCGCTGGCTGGGGGTTTTGCATCTCTGATGCCTGTGTTTGTGCGCTATCATGTACAGTCATTACGTAACATGTCACTCAGTCAGGGGTCAGTATCAGGTGTGGTGCATTATGAACAGGTTGGAATGTGGTTAAGTTAAACACCTGATTTGCATGTTTATGGCAATGTTAGTTTTTCAAAAGGTTTTTGAAGGATTCATTCGTTAAATGGATTCGCGCTGGAGAGATGAGCTTTTTTTTTTTTTTTTTTTTTTTTTTTTTTGATGCTACGTTTGATACATGTTTGATTATGTCTGCATAGAAGACTCTTTTATTTCATTAAAAAGAAAAACAGAAAATGGTTATTGGGAAATTATGAGTTTAGTCGGGAAGACATTTGTTTTTGTTTACAGAAACAAGAATAGTTGTCGGTTGAAAGTGTGTGATATAAGCCTATACGCTTATGCTTTGTGTGCGCTGTCCGCTCTAGTCCGGAGCTCCCTTCTACCGGGCGGCTTTTGCGAAGTAAATTGTGTAGAATGAGTTTTCAGTGCTGCGGCCGCGCTTCGATGCTCCTGACAACAGCTTAGTTCTCTCTAGTTATGGAAAGAATGTAAAAAAACCTATTTATATTCTTTGAGTTATGTCTGCGGTCGCTACGTTCCGCTTAGTTTTATACAGCCTGATTTACGTATGTTTGTAAACCACAGAGCCATTTCTCCTGAAAGCTTTTACTTGAGTATGTTCAACTTTGTCTCGACAGTACCTTGTGTGGGTCGGGCGGAGTTTTTTTACTTTTCTTAATTATCTGGGGATCTCTAAAATTATTCGTAATTCGGTCAGTAAAATCGCTTCTTGACCGAAACCATCAACAAAATTTCCCAGGCAATTACTCACTGTGGTCCGCTTAATTTGGGAGACTGGCGGAACGCTTTCAGTTTTTTTGCCGACCAGAAAGTACTTTTGTCCAATTTTCAGTAACTAACCACATGCCTGTCATGTTTCTGTGGGTGAAGAAGAGTCAGTATTCTTGAGGTCTAAAGCCAAAGTATGTCACGTCGATCTTGGCTTTAAAACAAATAGCAACGGAGCAAACAAATAGCAAAGAATCCTCTCAATGATCTGCAATGATCTGACCGATTGCTTTAAACCGATGATTAAAGTTTTAAGTGCGCCATCATAAGCGGCCTCAGAGTTGTCATGAAGCTTTCTCCCACACTTAGTGGTGAAAGACCTGCGCCAGAATAAACACTGCAGAGGCATCTGGGAAGGAGGGTAAATGACTGCAGGGGTGGGTCGTAAGATGTGAAGTGGATAGACAAGTGTTATATGTTGAAGGGATTTTGGTAAATAGCAGGAGAAATTAATTCGCCGAAGAATTACGTGTAAGATTTCAGATAAAAGAAGACGGTTGTAGTCCGGATATATTGGACTGAGTGATTGTAATTTAACCGTTCCTTCGCCACGCCCCCCCCCCCCCGCCATTCCTTCCGGAGGAATTCTTAATTAAGTCCTGATGGACACAACACTCTTGGACATTGTTATTCATTTATTTGCTCAGAATTCTAGGAAATCGCGTGTCGGAGCTGGAGAAGAAAGTAAGAACCCTTGAGCTCTCTGGTCTTTGCACTACACCCGGTAAGACACTTCGGTTTTAAGCTAAACACGTAACTGACAGTGAGAAAACGAAATAAATACACTATTTTCTCTTTAAGTTGCTGGTGTAAAACAGCCGGGAGTTTGACTTGTTGAGAAAGTGGAATAAGAAGCATTTTATAATTAATCACACACGGACTCCCAGCATCGTTGGAATGAGCGCTATCTAGCCGAATTTCCAAGCGAGTATGTGAGAAGACATGATGCGAATCAGCATGAGCACCAAGTGCCGCTGTGAGATCAAATTTTGACCTCCACAGACTCTTCTTCCCCGGTGAAAAACAGTTTATCAAATTTTCACCCCCTTTATCAAATTTTCACCCCCCCCCCTTCCATTAATACATAGATTCGGTTCAAATTTTGTACACGGCTTCTCTGGAACCTTCCGCAGTACAGTGACCAAGAATTTTCCGGATCGACCAAAAATTGACAAAATGGCGGACATTTGAAAATTGGCCCTGGACTTAGCGTATATACGGCAGTCTCACGCGCCTACAGGCCACATTAATACATGGATTCGTTTCAAATTTTGTACACGGCTTCCCTGGAACCTTCCGCAGTGCAGTGACCAAGAATTTTCCGAATCGGCCAAAAATTGACAAAATGGCGGACATTTGAAAATTGGCCCTGGACTTAGCGTATATACGGCAGTCTCACGCGTCTACAGGCCACAGTAATAGACGGATTCGTTTCAAATTTTGTACACGGCTTCTCTGGAACCTTCCGCAGTGCAGTGACCAAGAATTTTCCGAATCGGCCAAAAATTGACAAAATGGCGGACATTTGAAAATTGGCACTGGACTTTTTATATATACGGCAGTCTCACGCGTCTACAAGCCACATTAATAGACAAATTCGTTTCAAATTTTGTACACGGCTTCCCTGGAACCTTCCGCAGTGCAGTGACCAAGAATTTTCCGAATCGGCCAAAAATTGACAAAATGGCGGACATTTGAAAATTGGCACTGGACTTTATATATACGGCAGTCTCACGCGTCTACAAGCCACATTAATAGACAAATTCGTTTCAAATTTTGTACATGGCTTCTCTGGAACCTTCCGCAGTGCAGTGACCAAGAATTTTCCGGATCGACCAAAAATTGACAAAATGGCGGACTTTTGAAAATCGGCACTGGACGTTGCGTATATACGGCAGTCTCACGCGTCTTCAGGCCACATTAATAGACGGATTCGTTTCAAATTTTGTACACGGCTTCTCTGGAACCTTCCGCAGTGCAGTGACCAAGAATTTTCCGGATCGACCAAAAATTGACGAAATGGCGGACATTTGAAAATTGGCACTGGACTTTATATATACGGCAGTCTCACGCGTCTACAGGCCACATTAATGAATGGATTCGTTTCAAATTCTGCACACGGGCTCCCTGGCACCTTTCGCAGGTCAGTGATCAAGCATTTTCCGGATGGGACTTGACAAAATGGCGAATTTTTTAAAATCGGCGCTGTACTTAGCGTACCTACGACAGTCTCACGCGAATACTGGTTAATGGATTGATCCGTCTAAATGTTAGACACTACGTCGACTTACATCCTTCCACTTGTAAATTTTTTTTGCGTAGTCAACACGCAACAGCCTTACACAAACCATATCCCCCACGGGGGATAGACGTACTCCTCGAGACGTAGTCAAGTTTGATAAAGGGTGAATATTTCAGAGAAATTTTTATCAAATTTTCACGAGGATGAGAATTAAGCATCTAATTTTCTGTTGGATGAGGTTTCGGTGGGGTGAAATTCGATGCTAAACGTGCGAAGGCGGCGTAACGGGGAAACACTTCATCACAGAGTGATGCCAGTAAAAATAGCGTTATTGCAGGTCATGTGGCTGGTTTGGACAAGCTGAAGCTGGAATGTGAGGAGATCAAGAGCTTGCTTCCTGGGCGGCTAGGTGGTGAGCAGGCCGAGTCTGATGACAAGGCGTCAACCACGGTACGCGCACCACCCGGGCACCGGAATAGGAAGAAGGCAATGATCGAACAAAGCCGATGTCTCATAATGTAGTATAAGGATGAAGTCCTATGTTTGACATGTTATTATATAAAATAGTGACTGCATCTCGTATGAGGTTGAAAACGAACGAGAAAATGTTGAGAATAAATATTATGCCTGCATAAAGGATGGAATTAATGGAGTGTGGTATTTTAGAATGATGCGGATGACGTAGGTTTGTCTTGTTTCACTTATAGGAAGGTGAGAGTAAGGACACGTCACCGATGTCCAGTGCTGGTACCACGCCACGTCACGAGCCGGGGAACCAGGCCAACAGTCTGCTGCTACAAGACTTAGATTTGCTGCCCACAAAAGACAACAGCAAGGACGTGACACAGCAGCAAGGTATCCGTCACGCACACGTTTGTAGCGCACGCGCACAGCTTCTTGTTCCGCATATATCAATGACAGTAGACCTTCACCAAAAAATAAATAAATAAACGAAAGGTTTCGAGGTAGAGTGGAATGTTAGAGGGGTTAGTCATAAAAATGATGCGCTGTTACAGCCTCACTAGTGATCAGCTTGCTATTTGACATTCCAGGTGACACTGCATTAGGAAGACGTAATATCCTGCAGGCGTCTGCACAACTACGCCACGACGCCAGCGATAGTCCTGCTTGCTTTATCAGTGGCAACCTTCTGGACAATGCACAAACCCCATGTGATGCATCCTATGACGGCTTAGATTCGACAAAATACGGCGGAAAAGACAGTGCTAAGCTAGACGACCTCGCCCAAGGTGAAGAAGCCTTTGATCTTGACTTTGAATCTCTGCCTACAGAAGAATATGAACATTTTATGGAGGATGTGACGTCTCAGGGTCTCAAGGATTCCGGTAATTTAGATTCCGAATTTCCAGATACTTCTTCTCAGTTACACGACCTAATGGAAACCATGACCTTGAAAGTCACAGAAAAGTCACGCTTTGAAGCTCAAGGTGATGAAGCAGGTCGTGAAGTTGATTACGACAGCCACGAGTGTAAGCCAGTACACACACAGGAATCGACCGACAAAAGTCCTTTGCTGCAGGATCGAGAGAAAGGGTCGCGCCCAGCGACAGACGGCGCCCATGTGGGGGTGTAAGCCCTGGTGCGCAGTAGGTCGTCCAGTACATGTACATGATGTCAGAGTTTGTGTTGAACAATTCTCACCCCACGCCCTTCCCCGGGGGTGTCCGCCAGTGAGATGACATCTCGTGACGCCATTTGGTGACATTTGTCTACAGGTCTTCATTTCACCAAACACGTCGCAATAGACCATTGCCGCTGTGTGAATGAATGAGTGCTTGTTACGAGTGAAGTCCCGAGAGCCTCCATGAGCCAGTGTGTGGCCGTGAGAGACCTTGTCTGTGTCGTTGTATGTCCTGCATGTCTCAGGGCATCAGCCCCTGAGAAGCTACGACAGTAAGCAACGCCCCGCCCTTGTTTACGGAAGGCGGGGAGGGATGAGGGTGCAGGCGTAGGTCACAAGGTTTCTGTTCACAAATCTTAATTTGCGATAAACTACTTCAATTCATCTATCATTTGACAGGTTCAACTGTTTTGTTTACATTATTTCAAAGGGTGCGAGTACAAATGTCTGAATGACACTTTATTGTTTGTATGTTAAGATTATCAATTAAATGACTTTTAAGACGTGGTTGGTGATTTTCCTATTGTCTTTAGCTTGTTCTCAGTTTTAAATCCGTGCTTATTTTCAGTCCGTTGTCAGACTGGTGAGTAATAGAATTTCGTTATCCTGTCCTTATGATTTCCTGTCCTAGACAGGATCTTATCGTTGAGCGTGAATGAACATATAATTCTTAGGCTCGTATAACCAGCCAGACTGCGGAGACTTCGCTTAAAGTGAACGTCTTAATCACTACAACGCAGATCAACTGTCAGAATGGAACATTTTATAAATGCTCTTCCATACATTTCCAGTAGTGAATAGCGTGTCCAGAACAGCTCTCACGACCTTGCCCTTGGTTTGCTGTTATTGATTGTGGTTGTGTCCCCAACCGAGGGGAGGTATTATACGATGTGTGTGTGTCTGTCGTGAACAAACTGTGTACACGGGTCTGTGGACTTTTGACGCGGTTACATTGGACATTGTATAGTCTGTCTCCCTTGGCCGGGCAGATATAGGCTGACTGTGCGTTCTGTGTGTCTACGTATTTTTGTGCGTGTGTCAGTCTGTTGTGAACAAAATGTTTTATACCCCACAGGTGGGGAATATATGCGATCGACCGTGTGTCGGTCTGTCATCAACAGCTTGTTAAAACGATAACTTAAAAACTGCTGCAAGGATTTTATGAAACATGGTGTGTAGCTTCTACGGGAACAAACACAGATCGGTATTGCAAATGGGCCAGGTTCGTCCAATGAAAATGCACCAACTGGACCAACTGGAAAATTTCAGCTCTTCATTGCCTATTGTTAACACGATATCTCAAGAACAACTGCATGGATTTTAATGAAACTTGGTATGTAGCTTCTATGGGCACTAACAAGGATCGGTATTGTAAATGGGTTGGGTTGGCTCAAGGCTAATGAACCAAATGGACTTCGAAATTTACCAAATCCTGGAAATTATTCAGCATCTAATGAGTTTGTTGACGCGATATATCAAGAACAACTGCAGGGATTTTAATGAAACTTTGTGTGTAGTTTCTATGGGAACAAACCTTATTGATGGCCATGTTTGACTGATGGAGGGCCTGTGGGGAATATGTAAGCTATGCACACTGCTCTAGTTTGTAGAGTTTTATCTCAAGAACGGAAGGTCGGATCGACTTAATACTCGGTCTGTTCATTGCTTGGGTAGGTCGGACAGTTCTTTCAACTTTTGACGCCTGTTGCTTATTAGGGAAGGCGTATGACGTCACTGCGCAAAAATATTGTGTGCAAAATTTATCAGCCGCTGAACATTGTAGAAAGTTTAAACTTGTTGGGGTTGTTCCTTGTAAGTCCGAAAGATTCTGTCAAATGTTGTTGCGAGTAGAACGAGCGGGTGCGGCGCATGGCGCCATTACGTAAAATGTGTGTATATTTTGAACAAGGTCTTTGACGTCAAACTTTGGATCCCTTGTTTTCCCTTGGATCTATCGGACGGCTGTATCGTGTGGCAAAATTAATGTTGCTGAATGCGAGGAAAACATTTATTTTTTGTTTATTGATTGATTTTTTCCAGGAGCGGATGTATAGAGAGGCATCCCAGGATTAAGAAATATTGCTTGTAATTACGTAATGCAAGTTTTTTATAGTATTCTGGCGGTCATTCCTATTAATAATTTTGTGTGTCCTTTCAATTTTTCATTAAAACTTTTGATTTGCGGAAAAGGAAAATTTGTTTTATTTGTGTAAAAGAAAAAATTGGGAACGGGGTACTGCAGAACCATGTATTTGGTCGGGAGACACGTTTTTGTTCACAAAAACAAGAATTTAAGTAGTCTCAAGTGAAGTATTTGATGAGTTCCTGTACTCTGTTTTGTGTGCACTGGCCGTTCTAGTTAATGAAAACGTATGACATCATTACGACAAATTCTTGTACGCAGCATAAAGGAATCAAATGTTCATAATTACTGACGTCATCACATCATACGTCGAAGGACATGGGAGTCGATTATAAGCATGTCTAATTAGTGATGGTTTTAAGTTCTCTTTTGAGACTTTTCCTCGTGAAATAATCCAAAAGAATTGTGATGAAATCTGCATTATTTGTAATCATGTTCAAATTTGTGTTCAATACTGGGTGTAAAACTGTTATATAGTGACATTAGGAAATAAAACAATTTGTTGATTTTAATAACGGGTAGTTTTATTTCTTGACATACATATTGAACAGTTTGAGTTTGAGACCATCCAGACTTTGTTGGGCTGGACTCGGCGAGTTGCACTTCCATCGAACGTACTAGAACAACTGTTTTGGCAGTTCACCCAGGTTTTCGAAACTGGCGACATTTCTAAAAGAAAGGAAACAAGACCGCCGAGTGACACCGTCCATGTGACATCAGGGAAACAAGACCGCCGAGTGACACCACCCCTGTGCCATCAGGGAAACAAGACCGCCGAGTGACACCGTCCATGTGCCATCAGGGAAACAAGACCGCAGAGCGACACCGTCCATGTGCCATCAGGGAAATAAGATGCCCACGAACAGTGTTCAGCCAACAACAAAATCACCCACATTTGGTGGACAGATTTAATTTTATTGTTAAATATTTTATGTATCCTCAAACTGAATTTCATGTTTGGCAGCGTATTCAGTACAACAGCGACATACAGCAAGTTGCAAAGGTGCCCTGGATATTTTAATTTTTGTATTTATTGATGAGAGAGCATGCTACAAATACTATAATGTTGTGAACATGCACTTAAAAAACTCCACCGGAACAATAACCGAGTGAAGTGTGACTTCACGACGACATGCTATGGCCAGTGCAGATGCTATTTATAACGGTTCCAACGCGTAAAAGGCAATTGTACATATAATACACAAGAAGGAGCAACCGAATTTACGATGTCACCGCTGTCAAAATGCCATAGCCATTTTACGGGAGGAAAAAAAATAAAATCGCAAAAAATTGAACCGTCTCGAAAAAAAATCCGAGTGAAAAAATTGCACTAAAACATATTAATCGGGAAAGCAGAAAAAGAACTGAAAATGGTCTTTCACAGAATAAACTTTTTGCAATTTCACACAAGAAACACTTAAAATTGGAGTTTTGTCCAGATTAGTTCTCAGGAACTATTAGACCCAGTCGTTTAAAACTTTACACAGTACCAATATACATATTGCAAATGCGCAAAGTCGGATTATTTTTGAATTTGGGCAGAAATTTATGCATCCACAGTTTGACAAAAATTGATAAAAGAGGGTTGTCTGGAAAAGTTATCGGAAACCAGAAGGCCCATCCTTTCAAAATTTTACACAGTGAAGATGTATATCTGGTGCAGGCGTGCAACGTCGTATAATTTTTGTAATCGGGCAAAAAAGGAAACATAGTCACTGTGTCAGAAATGGACAAAAAACTTCATACTTTACATGGAGACTCGGGTTTGTTCAAATTATAAAGACGAGTCTGTTCAAGCTTTACACAGTGACAATATGTACACTGGAGATGGGCAAAACCTATTATCTTGAAATCGATCAACAAATGACGCATCGTTCTTTTTTTCTTTTAAACTGATGCCGTTGTTGGAATGAACACAAGCTACGTCCTTCAGACGAGCACCACATTAATGTGAGGATGCAGAAAACAGTAACAATAGGATTAAAAGTTCCGTCAATTATCCGCCGTCTTCTGGAAAAAATTGTGTGCCAATTCGTGTCTTGCACCTGGGCACCGTCACCTAACCGTCTTGTTTGTCTCACTTGAGGCATTCCTAAACCAAATTTTAGGAATATTCAACCAAATTTGAGGGAGTAGATAGCTTTTCGGCTTTCTCCCCGCGAAACCAAAAAAAAAATTTGCGAATCGAAAAAAAAAAGGATGTTATGACGACACTTATATTTCATATTTTTCCAAAGTTTGGCAACGATTATTAAGAATAATAATAGAACAAAACGAGGAGGAATCGCATTTTTTCGGTCAGATGGACGGACATTTTTTTCATTGCACCATGCAAAAAGTTCACGGCGCACACTGATTCACAGGGAAGGGGCGGAGGGATCGGTGGAGGCAAGCTGCGGGACTTTTAAGATGATTGTACCAAAGCTGTAGCAGTTATTGCAAAAGAAGTTTCAAATTAACTTATATGTAAAGCAATTTTAAATAATTTCAAATTTTTGGTTAAAAACTCGCTCCAAAACTTTTTCTTCACAAAAATGATCAGACAAATTATGAGAAGCGGATTCTAGAGCAACTTTCTATGAAGCTGAACTCACTCAAGCCAAGGGACAGACGACCACTACCCCCGCCCCCTCCCCTCCCCTCAACGTGTTAGAATAGACCCAGGTGACCCATTATCACGTGAACTAAAAAGAACTCTCAAAGCAATACGGGCTGTCGTTTACACATATAAACTCCCAAAAGTCAAGAACTAATGCATTCTCGAAGCAAGACAGGAGGGCTAAAAAGCTGATTTGTTTTAACAACCTCCGAGACGCGGGATATTTCCTTAAGACTGACCACTAAAAAGAAAAATAAGTAAGGCAACATGTGTATGGAAAAACGAGTCTGACAACGACATGTAAAGTATTTTATTATTATTCAAATTTGCAGTGATTTAATGGACAGCATAAGGAACATATGAAAGACAATGCGGCCTTCCAAATCCATTCCACTGCCTTCATATCACAGTCAGAAGCATGAAATCACGGAGGGGCGCCGCGATTCCTGGGCTATAGCACATGTTACACGTGTTTGTTTCGCAAGGAATACTGTTGTCTATCACAGATAAATAATCAAAAATAACTTCACAGCAAAATAATATCATCAACAAAGGCACACGACTGACAACAACCGGAAGTGCTTACGCCGACAACACCACTTAGCGCGGTTAAGTTCAATATCAAGCTTTCCATTCTAAATACAGCTGAATCACATTAAACCAAAATACTGATTACATTTCGGTTGTTGAAGTTTACCTATGCGACTGATCAAAAGGGATTTAACAGCGAAATTGTTCAATGCGTGAATTTTTTATCCTAGTTATTTTTGGCTCAATCCCCTGACGCCACATTTTTAAAAATACAGAGGGCGCCTATTGAATCCAACACCACTTAATCGCCCTATCGATATTTTTATGTAACAGTGAACTAAATGGGACTGTATTGCAAAACGAGACTGTTGCATGGTAGATAGATGCCCGGCTGTACACGACACACCCGGTTGTACACGTGACGCCCGGTTGTACACGTGACATCCGGCTGTACATGTCACACCCGGATGTACACTTGACGCCCGGCTGTACACGTGACGCCCGGCTGTATATGTGACATCCAGCTGTACATGTGACACCCGGATGAACACGTGACGCCCGGCTGTACACGTGACACCCGGATGTACACGTGACGCCCGGCTGTACACGTGACGCCCGGCTGTATATGTGACATCCAGCTGTATATGTGACAGCCGGATGTACACGTGACGCCCGGCTGTACACGTGACACCCGGATGTACACGTGACGCCCGGCCCTACACGGCGGCTGTTCGCGGCACCTGGTACTCCTCGCCGCTGATCCTCGGGTAGTTCGTCGGCTTGGTCATGCGGCCCATGAACTCCGCCAATTTTTCACTCTCTCTGCTACTCTAAATAAACACACAGCAATGTCAAACATTCCTTGAAACTGTCAACCGCGTATAATGCAACAAGTTTTTGCGTAACAATTCGCACTCCGCCTCACAACCTGCTATTGACAGATTGTAACCGAACAACCTGCCCATCGGAACATGAATGAAACCAAACGACACCGCCTTGTCTCTTTTTTACAACATGCAACAGAAAATGTTTGTCATCAATAAACGTTGCAATTAACGAGGAAATATACATATCAATGTAAAATATGTTCAGAGGAGGTCCGGATAATATTGAAAATTTAATGAGAAACCTCGGAAAGTATCCTGAAATTGCAGGAAAAGCTTTTCACAAACAGATTTTGCCGTCTGCATGGATTCAATGTGTTATTTTAAATGAACTCCCAAGCAAGCTTAACTTGCTCTTAATCTTTTCACAAAGTATCGTTTCGAAAAAGCATGTGGATGTTAGTTGACCGTTTGGGATTGGAGTTAGCATGTGAGTGTTGATTTTATGGGATTGGAGTTAGCATGTGAGTGTTGGCTGACCGTGTGGGGTTGGAGTTAGTAAGTTGGGGTTGACCGTTGGGGTTGGAGTTACCATGTGGGTGTTAGTGGACCGTGTGGTGTTGGAGTTAGCATTTGGGTGTTGGCCGTGTGGGGTTGAAGTTAGCATGTGGGTGTTAGTTGACCGTGTGGTGTTGCAGTTAATATGTGGATGTTAGGTCACCGTGTGGAGTTGGAGTTAGCACGTGGGTGTTAGTTGGAGGTGTGGTGTTGGAAGCGTGTGGGACTACCTGATGTGAAATCCTCGCCTTATCGAGCATGGATGAGAAAGCAGCAGACGGTCCGGCCACGGCCGCCTCATTGACGGGTCTGCTCTCAGCCAGCAGCCCGCGCCGGAACATGAACGAGGCCATGTCGTCCATCAGGTGAACGCCAATCTGTCGTTAAAACTTCATATATAAAGACGTACTCTTCTCAAAGAAGGGGTTTAGGGAGGCGGTTAGGATTTATTATTTCTTAATTATCTGTAGTTATTTATTTGTTTGCCGAGGAAAGGACAAATATTTAAAAAATACCAAGAAACAAAACTAAGACACAAAATACCAAGAGACAAAATTTTTGCTACTTGTAAAACTGATTCCAAACATAGTTCAAGGAAGACCAAAAACCACAACTGCGATGAGAAGAAAACTCAAAGAAAAGTAGCCAAAAATTAGAGTTTACAGACGGACGGAGGGACAGACGACACAGGCTCCACACGATGGGTATAGCACATGTGGCCAATAGCTACCTATTCTAACAATAAGACCATTTCTGGCATCAGTTAAAATAAATAAACAAGTTTGTCCAAGGACAAAGTCCCAGCTTACGAAAAGCAATAAGACCAATTCCAGCGTGCATGAGTAAGGGAATTTTCCTGAAAAATTGGGCTTCAAAAGATGAGACGGCAAAGAGCTAGCCCAATAATTAATTTAGCACCGGACCAGAACAAAGACCGATAAATGCATGCAAAGATTTCTTTCCCAGAAAAATGGGAAACAGATTTTTTGTATCTCTGGTAGACTGGATAGTCTGCCATAGATACCTTCAAACAACACTCGCATTTCGGACCAGTGCGCAAATTTATGTAACTTGCCTTGATGCGCGGTTCTTATTCAGACAAGTGCGCATGTTTATTTAATTTTGCGTAGATGCGCGGCTCCCATTTTGGAACAGTGCACATGTTTATTTAACTTGCGTCGATGTGCGGTTCGCATTTCTGACGAGCGCCCATGTTTTTTTTTTACCTTTTGTGAATGTGCGGTTCTTATTTCGGATCAGTGCGCACGTTTATTTACCTTGTGTTGATGTGCGGTTCTTATTTCGGATCAATGCGCATCTTTATTTACATTCTGTTGATGGGCGGTTCTTATTTCGGATCAGTGGGCATGTTTATTTACCTTGTGTTGATGTGCGGTTCTTATTTCGGATCAATGCGCATGTTTATTTACCTTGCGTCGATGCGCGATTCTTATTCCAGACCAATACGCATGTTTATTGTACTTGCGTTGATGAGCGGTACTTATTTTGGACAAGTGCACAAGTTTCCATAGGTTGCCTTGATGCGCGGTTCGCATTTCGGACCAGTTTGCATGTTTATTTAACTTGCGTTGATGCACGGTGCTTATTTTGGACGTGTGCCTATGTTTATTTACCTTGCGTTGGTGAGCAGTTTGAATTTCGGATCATTACGCATGTTTATTTAACTTGCGTTAATGCGCGGTTCGAATTTCGGACCAGTGCGCATGTTTATTTAACTTACGTTGATGCGCGGTGCTTATTTTAGACCAGTGCAAATGTTTATTTAACTTACTTTGGCGCGTGGTTCGCATTTCGAACCACTGCGTATGTTTATTTAACGTGCGTCGATGCGCGGTTCTTATTTCAGGCCAATGCGCATATTTCTTTAACTTGAGTTGATGCGCGGTTCTTATTCTGGACCACTGCGCATGTTCATTTAAGTTGCGTTGATGCGCAGTTCTTATTTTGAATAGTGCGCATGTTATTTAAGTTGCGTTAATGGGCAGTTCGCATTTCGAAAAGTGCGCATGTTTATTTAACTTGCGTTGGTGCAAGGTGCTTATTTTGGTCCAGTGTGCTTGCTTATTTAGCTTGTGTTGCTGTGCGGTTCGCATTTCGGACCAGCGCGCATGTTTTTTTTTAACTTGTGTTGATGCGTGGTTCGCATTTTGGACCATTGCACATATTTATTTAACTTGTGTTGATGATCGGTACTTATTTTGGACCGGTGCAAGTGTTTATTTAACTTACGCTTATGTGCGGTTCGAAATTCGGACCAGTGCGCATGTTTATTTAATTTGCGTTGATATCCGGTTCGCATTTCGGACCAGTATACCTGTTTCTTTAGGTTGCGTTGATGCGCAGTTCGCATTTTGGGACAAGTGAGCAGGTTCATTTAACTTGCGTTGACGCGCGATTTGCGTTTCGGACCAGAACGCATGTTTATTTAAGTGCCGTCGATGCCCGACTCGTATGTCTATTCAACTTGCGTCGATTCATGGTTCTTTCTTCGGACCACTGCGCATGTTTATTTAACTTGCGTTGATGCGCGGTTCTCATTTCCGACCACTGCGCATGTCTATTCAACTTGCGTCGATGCGTGGTTCTTTTTTTCGGACAAGTGCGCATGTTTGATTAACTTGCGTTGATGTGCGGTGCTTATTTTGGACCGGATCGCATGTTTATTTAACTTCCGTCGATGCCCGGTTCGCATTTCAGGCCATTGACCATGTTTATTTAACTTGTGTTGATGCGTGGTTCTCATTTCAGACCAGTGCGCATATTTATTTAACTTGCGTTGATGCGCGGTTCGCATTTCGGACCACTGCACATGTTTATTTAATTTTCCTCGATGTGCGGTTCGCATTTCGGACCACTGCGCATGTTTCTTTAGGCTGCGTTGATGCGCGGTTCGCATTTCAGACCACTGCGCATGTCTATTCAACTTATGTCAAAGCGTAGTTCTTTTTTTCGGACCAGTGCGCATGTTTATTTAACCTGCATTGATGCGCGGTGCTTATTTTGGACAAGTTCGCATCTTTATTTATCTTCCGTCGATGCGCAGTTCGCATTTCGGACCAATGCGCATGTTTATTTAACTTGCATCGATGCGGAGTACTTAATTTGGACTACTGCGAATGTTTATTTAACTTGCGTCGATGTGCAGTTGTTAAATATGACTACTGCGCAAGTTCATTTTAACTTGCGTTTATGCGCTGTAGGAGGAGATTCATTTAATTTTTTTTTTTTTCAAAAATTCCGAAAAAAATTCAAAAGTTTTCCAATTCACTCAAAAAGCACAAGCCGTATGCATGACCCCCTAGAGACGGCTCATATCGAAAATAAATGAAATCTGATAAAAACTGTAGGAGGAAATGCATTTTGAAATTTTTTTTCTTCAACAATTGTCTCATCGACTGAAAAAGACAGGCCATATTCACGACACCCTAAGCATGCCTCAGCCACAAAATAAATGATGTTTGATCAAAACTGCTGGAGAAAATGCATTTTGCGGTATTTTCATCAAAAATTCCCCCCGAAATCAAAAATTCCCAAGTCGAGTCAAATAGCACAAGCCGTATGCGAGACCTACCTAAGGATGCCTCATAGCAAAAAAAGTAAAGGAAATCGGATAAAAACTGTAGGAGGAAATGCATCTTGAAGTTTCTCTTCAAAAATTCCCAAAAAATACAGAAATTGTCGGATCGACTAAAACGCACAAAAAAAAAAAAAACTGTAGGGGGAAATGCATTTTGAACTTTTTTTCTTCAAAAACTCCCTAAAAATACAAAAATTGCCCGATCGACTAAAAAGCACAAGCCGTATCCACTCACACCAAAAATAAATGACATCGAATCAAAATTGTAGGGGTAGATGCATTTTGAATTATTTTCGAAATTTCTGCTTCAAAAATTCCCCAAATATACAAACTAAAAAAGCATAAGCCGTATGCACGACCCTTTAGGGGTGCCTCATACCAAAAATAAATGACATCGGGTCAAAAATGTAAGAGGAGATACATATTAAAATTTCTTTAAAAAATCCCCAAAATTTCAAAAATCACCCGATCGACTAAAAAAGCACATGCCGTATGCACGACCGCTTAGGAAATCCTCACACCAAAAATAAATGACATCGAATCAAAATTGTAGGAGTAGATGCATTTTTTTCAAAATTTTTGCTTAAAAAAATCCCCAAAAATACAAAAATTGTCCGATCGACTAAAAAAGCACAAGCCGTATGCACGACTCTTTAGGGGTGCCTCATACCAAAAATAAATGACATCGGGTCAAAAATGTAGGAGGAGATCCATTTTTAATTTTTTTCTTTAAAAATTCGCCAAAAATTCAAAAATCACCCGATCAACTAGAAAAGCACAAGCCGTTTGCACGACCCCTTAGGGATGCCTCACACCAAAAATAAATGACATCGGATCAAAATTGTAGGAGGAGATGCATTTTGAAACAAAGTTTACAGCGAACTAACTAACTAACTAACTAACTAACTAACGGACGCCACCCGCAAACCGATAGGAATACCCCAGCTTACGTGTAACGTAAGTTGGGCTAATAAAAATAACAGCCAGATGGACATTTCTGCTCCCTACATTCAATCAAAATTTTATAACGTTTCCTCTAAAAGTTTAGGAGGTTTTTACGCCTTTATGATAAATGTCCGCATGTTTTCGGCGAATCGCCAAAAAAGAAAAAAAACTAGCCAGTTGGACACTACCTGCAATCAAAATTGTAAGACATTTTCAATAAATTCCCAGGAGGATAAACGTTTTTAAGAAAATTGGATTTTGATCAATATTTTTGCCAAATTTTTGGTAAATTACCAAAAAGTGACAGGCAGATTGGTACAGATGCCCGATACCTTAAGCTTAAATTTTACGACAAAAAGGCTATGTACCTGGCATTAGTTATGACTTAATCTTTTTTTGCCAAAGTTTCAATCAATTTTAAACACTGTGTTGTTTAAATTAAGATTTCTGAAGCAAATAAGAAACCACATAGTTTTTGGTAGGGTATTCCGGAATAGACTACCGACAATTCAAATGTCACAGAAATCAAAAATGCATCATTTTTCTTATATCAAAGGGTGAAAATAAGTTGAAAAATGTAAATTCTTATCTTTTGGCGAAAGGAAAATAAAAATATTGAAAGATTGAATTTACATTTGGCTGTTTATTAAAATATCGGTAGTTCAGTATTGAATAACGCATTGAAATTTAAATTTTTAAAAAATTTATTTAAATTTTCAATAATTTTTCACATTCTTCTATTTGTAAGGCAAGAAAATAAGTTGGTTATACAGTCTGCAACATAAAATGATGAAATAATGAAAAAATCGATTTCTGTGCCTTTGGATTTATCGGTAGTCTATTAGTCTATCGGTAGCCCACCAGAAAATATTTGGTTTCTTATTTGCTTCAGAATTCTTATTTTAAATAATATGGTGTTTTAGGCGAATCGCCAAAATACGTGATAGCCAAAAAAAAAAAAAAAAAAAAAACTGGGGGGGGGATGGCACTAATAACCCCTTTTATCAATTCAAATTTTTAGACGTTTCCACTAAGATCCTATACGGAGATGGGTTTTAATAACAATTTCCGCCAATTTTTTGTAGATCGTCAAACAAAACTAATAGCCATGCCGGTACTAATGTCTGCTACCTTTAACCGAAAGGTCAAGACAGTAAAGCTATATCCCTGGCCTCAGTTAAAATTTTACTAAAAAAAACTTCGCCAATATTTCCACCAATTTTTGGCGAATAACCAAAAATGTAATAGAGAGGTAAGTTTTAACGCCTGATATCTTTACTTAAAATATCAAGACAGTAAGGCTTTTTCCCTGGTGTCAGTAAAGATTTTACAAGAATTAAAACAGCCAGGTAGACATTTTTGCTCCCTACATTCAATCAAAATTTTATAACGTTTCCATTAAAATCTTAGGAGGTATTTAGGTTTTAGTAAAACTGGTTTGCGATCAAAATTTCGGCCAACTTTTGGCGAATCACCAATAAAGACTCACCTCCTGGCGTGGCAGCGCTTCCTCCGCAAAGTGCTCCTTTTTGTGCACATCATATATGTGTTTGCACTTAAACACGACGGGGCGCTCGTACTTCTCCGCATGCAGCACCTTGTCTATGACATCCGGCGGCAGCTTAGGCATGCGTACTGTGGCGTCTTTGGTTTTAGCCTCCTGCGCATAGGTGGCGCCGGTGTAATTCTTGCGTTTGGGAAGGTGTTTGGGCATCATGGTGTACTCGTCGTGCGGATAGTGGTCGGGAAGCGCGGGCTCGTACGGCTTACCAGGCACCTGCACACACGACAGCGACTCAAAACACTCTCAATATGCACACGAAAGACTCTCCCTTAGCCCCCCTCCGCCACCCCCACAGCACACCCGGGATTCAAAGCCCCGTGACTGTGCATACGACAGACTCAATAACCCTTCCAACTCACCCCCGATCCCCACCCACCTCAATGTGTACACGACAGACACACTTAAAACTTCCTGAATGTGCACAGACAATATGGACACGTCAGACACTGACTCAAAACCACTTCAATATGGATGTACTAAATGTATGGTGAGGTCCAGCTGCCATGTTTAGCAGTCAGGTTCGGGTCTCCTGACGTGGCAGGCGGGATAACAATCACTCTGAGTGGTGTCTTAATATCACAGTCTTAAGTCCGGCCAGCCCTGGGGCGTGACTTACGTTTGTTGTTCTATTCTTTTTTATTTATTTATCTATGTACTTTTTTTTTTATTTCTAAGGTTCGGATTTCGATAACAAATGTATCATATTTATTGGTTATTAACACTGATATCCGCTGCGTTGTCATAGAAATAAAACGAGCCTTGGCAACTCCACCCCCACTAAGCTCCATACCTGATGCTGAACATCTACCCAAAATTGTGTAATTACAGGTTTCTCTTTAAAGGGTATTTCATTAGTCACAGATTATGTACTGAAACAGAATGGCAGACAGACCTTGGTGGATTTGTTCCACTCGATGGGGTTGTACCAGAGCGAGTCGGCCTCCTGCTCGTCGGGTGCGCTCGTCTGTTTGGTTGTCTCGGACACGGCCTTGACCTTCTCCGCGTCCTCGCGCTGTGACGCAGCGCTCCCGTAGCCGTCGTGCTGCGGCGACATGAACTGCACGGCAGACAGACACACCACCGTATGGAAACGAACAGGAAGAAATTCCCGCACAAATAAAAGCTCGCTATTCCACGCAATAGGTACTGAGTGTCGTACACATATGCCCACCGCTTATTGCCCTTAAGTAACATATGGATACACCTGATGCACCACGCTAGTTTTCAATCCCTCTCTCCCACTCAAACTTGTTTTTCAACGCGTGTTTAAGGTATAAGATCAACTCTTTCTGAGTAAGGTTGTTTTTATTAAACAAATGCACATCAGGTCTTGTCCCTACAGCACTCGCTATTTGACTGGTGCTTGACCGTACCCCTTACAGCTTTGATGACAGTATTTACCTTCTTCCAGTGATCACTGATCACAGTATTTACCGTGCCCTGAGCGCAGTAATGACAAGATTTCCTGCCAGCACTGATGGTATGATTTTACCGTGCTCCAGACAGGATTTTACCGTGCCCCTTCGAGCACTGATGACCACATTTTACTATGTTCCACCGAGGACAAGATTTTACCGTGCTCCGGGCAGCACTGCAGACAGGATTTTACCGTGCCCCTTCGAGCACTGATGACCACATTTTACTATGTTCCACCGAGGACAAGATTTTACCGTGCTCCGGGCAGCACTGCAGACAGGATTTTACCGTGCCCCTTCGAGCACTGATGACCACATTTTACTATGTTCCACCGAGGACAAGATTTTACCGTGCTCCGGGCAGCACTGCAGACAGGATTTTACCGTGCCCCTTCGAGCACTGATGACCACATTTTACTATGTTCCACCGAGGACAAGATTTTACCGTGCTCCGGGCAGCACTGCAGACAGGATTTTACCGTGCCCCTTCGAGCACTGATGACCACATTTTACTATGTTCCACCGAGGACAAGATTTTACCGTGCTCCGGGCAGCACTGCAGACAGGGTTTTACTGCTAGAACTGCTGATTAATGACAGGACTAATGAGAAGCTTTTACCGTTCCCCTGCGAGCAGTGATGACAGGAGTTGAGGCCGGCTCCTCCTGGATCGGGCTTGGTGCCCGGACCCTCGCCGGCGGCTTTCTCTTACTGTTTGCTTTCTGCACACTCTCCTTTGGAGCCGTCTCGGCTTTGGCTCCCGTCGCTTTCGGTTTGGCGGCTTTCTCTTTAGGCGGCTGCACAATACACATGCAAGTGAAGTTTACCTTTTTTTACTCTATGCTTTTTTCTTGACTTTTAGTCTTATTATCAGCTCTCAGTTCGAGGACTTGTTTCAGACAGTTCGCTAAAATAGCTAGAACATGCCATGTACAGAGAAATCCCTTTGTTAAAGAAGCAAAGAGTCCATCAAAGAATGACAGACCTGGGGCTTGGGAGGCTCGGGTTTAGTGAGTCCGCGGCTCGTCAACCATTCATTGAAGGCCATGTCGCCATAGAAAGCCTGGTCCTGTTTCAGCTGCTCATCCTTTTCAATCTCCTCCAGGACCTGTTAATCAGACACAATGACACGTCCAAGCAGATGATATAACGGTAAGTCCCGCGGTCACACTTCTTGTGCTTCTCCGCCACCCCACACGCTCAAAGCACCACAGACGTGTTTTGATTGTTTATCCTACCCACTCCTCACACATACGTCCACCGATTATCACGGGAACAGGAACACTCATCATGACATCACAGAAAGCATTCACTCTCATGCTTCTTTAAACATGCCAGTCACTCTCATATCCCGATAGAAACAAACTATATGAAAGTTCAGCCCAGCACGCTGTAACACAACTGATACTCTTATCTACTAAGTTTTAAGAGTTTGGTAAAATCTGATCACATTCAAATCTAATATAAACACCGTATTCTTTAAAATAAGAATTCTGAAGCAAATAAGAAACCAGATATTTTTTGGTAGGCTGTTCCGGAATAGACTACCGATAATTAAAATGTCACAGAAAGTAATAAAGCTTCATTTTTTATACCAAAGGGTGAAAATGAAAATTCCTATCTTTTCGCGAAAGGAAAATGAAAAATATTGAAAAAAAAATGAATTTACATTGTTTGTTTATTAAAATGTCGGTAGTTCAGTACTGAATAACCTATTGAAATTTAATTTTTTTTTAATTATTTGTATATTTATTTTTTCATACTTTTCTTTTTGTGAGGCAAGAAAATAAGTTGGTTATACAGTCTGCAACATAAAATGATGAAATTATAAAAAAAATCGATTTCTGTAACATTCAATTTATCGGTAGTCTATTCCGGAATAGCCTACCACAAAATATCTGGTTTCTTATTTGCTTCAGAATTCTTATTTGCTTCAGAAAGTAAAAGAAAAAGAAAGGAAAGGAAAAGAAAAGAAAAGAAAGACACAAAAAAATTACAATCCTGAATCACTACATCGGAAAAAAAGTATCCAGACATAGAAATAAAAGTGCGAAAAAGTATGTCTTCAATTAATTTTGGACGTGTGTAAAAATCACTCTTTTTACACGAATGCCCAACATCTGGTTGGAATCATAAACGTAGTCATTTCTACTGTAAATCACGGGATAGTAAGGATTAAATGTTTGCCTAACCCAAACACCCAGCGGCCTCCATAAACGAGATGGACTATATTCAGTACGCACGGATGATACTCATCTCGCACCTGTCCTCCACTTGAAGCACATGGCTCACTGAGTAAGGAAAGCGCGAATACCCTGGAGTATATATAAATCCAAAAATTAGCTGTCTTTCTGCTAATGCCTAAGTCAAGAGCTAGCAATCATTTGAGGGACCGTCCGCAGCACAGGGGGGGGGGGGGAGGATAACAAAGTATCCACAATATTCGAGGGAGAGAAAGAAGAGGCCTTCCTTTTGTCGAAGAGCCATACGACAAAGTCGGGATGAGCTGAGCCGCTGTGGCCACTGGATCCAAGCCGCCCTTCACGCACCATACCTCAAAAATGTTCCATTGTGAAAGGTATACTTTCGGCGTAGGGTCAGCACAGACCATCTAACTACGTCGTAGGACCTCTTCCGAGAAGGGAAGCTTGTCGCAGAGAAATATACAATAGGAAGTGGATTGGGGTGAAGTTAAGTGGGTTTGTTTGTTTGTTTGTTTGGTGTTTAACGTCCCGTTCACCAACTAAGATGGGTATGTTAGGACGCACTTGCTAAAGAAACAAGTGGGGAAAAAAGGAAGATTGAGGAATCATTAAAAGAAGAGCTAGAAAGAAAGAAATTCCGATCAGTCGCCTCTTACGCCTTGCACGAAACAGAACGCAGTTTCCCCCATCCCACAGTTAAGTGAGGCAACCGTTAACCATTCTAGCCGCATTGGAATGATTTGGTGAAGTGACGAGGGAGCTACAGAAGTAGGGGGAGCTATCTGGCCTCTGCCCCGACAAGCAATCAGCAGAAACCGCTGGCATCGAGGCCCACTGATTCTCCACAGAACTTGGCGGAGAATGAATGTCAGAGAAATGACGTACAGAAACTCTTGCAACTATGGAGACACTATCAAGGGAGAGCTATCAATCTGGCACGACAGCTGTCAGGCTCTTGCCCAACAGCATGGCCTGGTGTGCTAACCAACGGGATTGTTGGCAAATCCGTTACAATGCTCCGGGGCAGGGCGCCCATTCAGTTTATACTAGTAATCCTTTCCGAGAGACTAGTTCGGTCACCACGTGCCTGACCGGCGATATGCCTGGGAAAACTACGATGTCCTTCCAGCTGCAACGAAGTAGTAAATCTTGTGCCACCACTGTCAACTCAGGAGACTGCTTTCTGAATATCACCCAAAGTTTGTTTGTTTTGGTGTTAGATGTCCCGTTCAGCAACTGTGAAGACTATGTTGTGACGCACTTGCTTAAAAAAACAAGTGGGAGAAAAAAGGGAAGAATGAAGAAATAAACGATGAGCTAGAATGATTGATATTCTAATTGATCGCCTCCTACGACATTCACGGAACAAACAGCAGTAAGTCTATTCTTAAGATTCCCCCAACCCGCAGCAGAAATCATCTTCGGTAGTTAGGCTGTCGTGGTGGGCTTCCACTACCAAGTGTTGGAGCTGGCAGATGACATGGAAGGTGCACACAACTGTCCACATGTCGAAAATTTGGAGGTGCTTGTGTTGGATGTCCTCACCCCACGCTCCTAACCATGTCTGTCCATCCCAGCGTTGTTTGATACGGCGGAACATGTGAAACTACCGGAATGGAAGCAAGGCATCTGAAGGACCCGAAATTATAGCCGGTTTACAGATGGCTTTTACATGCGTTTGGTTTCCCATGGTTGTAAATATTACTGAACAGACTATGCACATCCGTAGATCCAGTCCTGGGGGATGAGAGGGATGTGCAAGGAGGAATGAAGCTGGCACTTTGATAGTGTCCCTAGGACGATGTTCTTCTACCGTTGTTAATGCGATGCTGAGAAATTGTACCTGAAAAACATCCGTGATGGGGGGGGGGGGGGGGCTTGAACACTGGACTAAGGTGGACTCGAGGAGAACCGACAGTGCACTGCTATTCCCTGTGGAGACCCGTCGCTTCGGATACCTGTGAAATGGAGATGGAGGCACCTCGGAGGGTTTACCAAAAAATCTTACACTGGAGTTGTATTGCTGTTGTGGAACTGAAGCGTCCTGAATTGACATCGCCAGATTCAGTGTCTGGCGGATGCTAGTCCGAATGATTTCAGTCTCTGGTACCTTAAACACTCAATCTTGGTTCTTTCTACTCGCGTTATTCCTCGTGCTTCCCAAGGATTCAGTCCCAAGATCAACTGCATTACAGCTTTCTGCCTGCTTTGCTAGTGCGGCACACAGAATTAGGCTCGTGCTTGTACAGGAAGTGACTGCACTCCCTCTTCTTGGCGGTATCAATCTTACTGTATGTCCCTGTCTCATGGATAAAACGGCATGAAATCCCTTTATGAACAATGTGCATGTTCACACGAAGAAGCAATCCATTCAGAACAGCAAAACAGCGAAGGAGGAGGATTTCTTTCCCGTTGTGTGAAACAAGACTTCTAGTTGTTTCTTGTTTATTTTTTCAATACAGGGAACGGAAGAAGATATCCTCCAAGTTGAAGCATAGGCTCTTAGTCACCCACAGGTTATCCTAAGCATAGAGAATGGAACAGGACGTCATCCTTCCCGCTACGAGGATAGCCTATTAGCTGCCTCCTGGTTATCCTATGTCAAGGAGACAAGAGAATATCATCCCCGTGGTGAAAAGAATAACACAGTTGTCTCTTGGTTATCGAAAGTAAGGAAGTAGAAGGAAGCTATCCTCCACCCTGTGAAGGGAAAGTTTGCAAGCTGATTCCTTGTTATTGTACGGTAAGCAAGCAGACGGCAGAGATATCTTTCCCGTTGTCAGAATGATAGTCTACTTGTCGTCTCCTGGTTATCCTAATAATGGACTCAGCTAACCTTGTACCGTTTTGGTGATGTCAGATACCATGTGAATTTGGCTATTTTTTTCACAATCGGAATGTCATCGTACTAACCTATGGTAGTACAATCGTGGTAGTAGTAGTAGTAGAATAATAATAAAAATAAGTTTAATTATATAATAAACTGCTTATAACGCTGCATTTATAATTATGTATCTACCGTGACAATTCTGTGCGTTTTGTTTTATGATCCGATACACAAATGTAAGGAAATTTGTGTATCGGATCATAAAACAAAACGCACAGAATTGTCACGGTACGAAACTTGAAAAATAAGTAGAAAAATATGAAAAAGTATGTTTTGGCTCAAAGCTACAAATACTTTATGTAGTATTGGCCTATATACGCACACGAACGCTTCTATGGGAGGCAGAACAATAAATATAGCGTGTAAAACCTTCAAGGAAGGCAATGAAAGAGTGCTCCTTGAGTGGGGCTCGAATTTACAACCTCTTGCTTTAGAACGCTACTACTATACTAATCTCGCCTCAACACATTACAACTTGTGAAGAATCATCAGGTTCTAGCATTTTATGATTTTTCTGCGATTCGACCATTTTAAGCCAATATTTTGGCAAATTTTGGCCAAATCGCCAAACAAAATACCAGCTGTGTGCAGTATTACACGGGAACATTCCTTCCATATGTCAAAACAAATGCAAAGCCTAATGCAGGAACTCCGGGGGAACATTCCTGTAAATTTTAATGCAATCGAGATTTGTAGGGAAAGTAATAATTTTTGTGTTTTCTTAAATTTGGCCAATACTTTGGCCAGATCGCAAAAAAAAAGTTTTGTGGAGGGCTACCAAGGAAACACTTCAAATTTCAAAAGAATTGGAACAGGAATGTATGGAGAGGAGCAGTTTGAAAACTGTTCACACAAAAACACACGTAACAGACGACGGATACCCCGTAAGAGATGGGTATAGCCCACCTCCCTACGAAAGTTAGATGGGCTAAAAAAGACTCGAGAGGCCCAGTGTCACTGAAATATACAGAGTACAGAGAAGTTTAAATGTTGTCAGTCTACGTCGGTAAGTTCCAAGAACAGACTCACTTTGTCTATGTTGCCTGATTTCAAGTAGGACACAAAACGGCATTTTTTTTTTTTTTTGCACGATGCGTTCTTATTTCAAACTAGAACCTCACTTCGCTAGCGAAATGTTAAACACTTGACAAAAATTAAAACGCAAAAATACTTCCTTCAATGGGTTATTTCTTGAATAATATATTGCAAACAACACAGCTTGAATATGTCTTATAAGCCGAGTAGTGTTTGGTTTCTGTTGACTTAAGGTGTTATTATTGACTGGTCTAGCATACGCCGTGTTAGCTATTTACGCAGTGAGAGCTCGCACAAAGCTCACTGTGCAACTGCGTGTGATGTGGGTTAAATGCTACGCATTTACTTGCAACAAAATACACTCTTTTCACATGGCGTTTTAACAAAGAAAACGAAATCAAAGACGAAAATAAAAAGTGACATGCACATGTTCAGATCAAGCTCTTCATAACTCCCAAGTTTCATGGTCGTAGGGCCCATAGTGTCAGAGGAGAAGACACAAAAAATCGGAAAAAGTGTCAAGAAGAAAAAAAAAAGGACGAATTTTGCTCGCACAAATTCATATAACCCTTGCAAGCCAAAGGCTTGTCAAGTGTTAATAACTGTTAAATGTATCTTTTCGGCACGACTTGCCATTAAAGCTTTGGGTGCAACTTGACTTAGGTCATCCTGACCATTCCTTATAGAGATAACCAATAAGCCCGTACCTGGTCTATAAACTTTCTATCAGTCTCGTGTACCCTCCACCAACCCAAAAGTTCAGGTATAGGAAAAGCGTAGCAGACAGTTTTGCTAATACATGCCGAAAATGATTAGTTTTGGTTTTTCGTCACACCTTTTCAAGAATGTGTGGACAAATACTACACTTGCACGTCTTTCAAAAATTATACGATGTTTAAAATTTCAGCATCCGAGAACAAAACGTTTACTTCGAGATGACTTTCATGTAATTTTTTTATCACATTTGCACTACGCCTAATCTGGCCATTTTTTTTTTTTTTCAAAAATAAAACAACGTTCCACATGTCCATGCCAATACACAGATGCACTGTAACATTTCAGACCCCAGTCACTCACAGATTCCGAAAACTTGTTCGAACCAGTTACAATCTGGAATGAATTTATTTAACTTTTTTGTGATTCTCACCTGGGGAGTTTTAGCGGAATAGTATGAGAGCATATCGGATTTTACGATGCAAATGTAAAAAAATAGTGAACATAATAATATACATCAATGACGTTTCTCTGCGTTTAACCAGAAATATACAGCAGGCATGATAACGAGCAAGCTCACAGATCAGCTACTCATTTAGTTTTGCAACATATTAATTTCTTTACACTATTTGAAGATGTTTTGATAGAAAAAAAAAACAAGTCTTAAAAAAGTGGCCAGTACACACCAAGAACAGTGAACCCAAACATTCGAAACACTTTTATTAGCCGTTGACATTTTGTTTTTGCGAACAAAATCAGATGTTTCCCCCGTACCCTTTCTCCCAGGCCAATTATCATCGTCCATCCCTCCTTTTACAAAGTATTATTTGGGCACTTTTGTACTAGTTCAAATTTCAAAGATTTCAATCTACGTCTTTTTTCACCCCGGTCTAGAAGGTGTTAAGGACAAAAAGTTTTACGCTACGTCTTTTATCCAGACCAAGAAGGTGGTCGTTACAAATAGACTCTACTTTTACGTTTATTCGAACAGGAAGGTTTTCTCCAGAGCGATCACAAGTTTTTCACGATTTCTTGTCATATGACGTCACGCGTTTTCCAATATACGTCAAATACAATGCCCACTAGGAGTTTTTCAGTCGCATAATGTCCTGCTTCCATCATGTACATATTTGTCAGATTCACTGAGAATTTCAGTAACTTCTCAACCCCTGACTTGACAGGGTCACTGTGACATATATAATTCAGAATTTTCATTCACACAGTTTTCGAAAGCGTGGACCGACAGACGGATGTTCTCTACTCCTACGCCCGAACATTATTCGTAGAAGCGATTAAGAGGGTGGGCGATCAGATGTGGGTGGAAGTAGAGGAAGACCAATAATTTTTTATTCATCTTATAATGATCAATTCAAACCAAAAACTAAGTTTGCCTAAATAATTTTATATTTTGTGTATAATTTAAATTAAAACAAATGGAACGGAAAGGTCTGGTGCATAGTGTGAACGAACAGAAAGGCAAAGTGTGCAGTCGATTGATATCATGGTTTTAAAATTTAGTATTCTGTTTTACCACACTGTGAAATAAGACAAGAAAGTTAAAAAAAAAAAAATAAAAAAAAAAAATGAATGACTATCTGAAGAAAACAGCAATTTTTACCACCATTTCATCCAACTGTAAGACCTGCAGATAACACGCAGTTCATGAATTACAACAAACACTGAATAAAATCAATTGAGGATGGATTATGTTAGTAAGAATATTATGAATTTTTCCAGTATTATATTTTTTAGGTTTGCACCAACCAACTTGGAAAATGCCTTCATTCAACTAATGCCTTTGCCACTTAGGTTAGTTAAAGTAAATCACTTCATGAGTAACCAGTTACAGCTGAGGTACCTACGATACTTACAAAGTAGCTTAGTTTAGTTTCCTTTAACATTTAATTAAATAAATAAACAACGAGAGATTATGAGAAGCGGATGACGTGGTTAATCTAATATTTTCACAAACAACCCCCCCCCCCGCCCTAAAAAATAAAGAAATAAATAACAAAAAAAAGTTTTAACTAACCTAAATGCCTGTTTTTAAGTAGCCGCATTTAAACAAGTTTCTTCTATTTTGCGAAACCACGGTCTTTAGTTAGCTCAGCTTTGGAAAACTCAACTTATTTGTTACCACTTTTAAAAAGTAAAATGTGACAAAACAAACTACTTCGATGAACACTGTTTCAGCTGTGAGAAGCTCTTTTCTGGGGAAACTGATACTGGTAAAGCACTGACGTTTTTATTCTACTACGCAGAAACCCACAGTGACCGACAGCTTTTAACTGCTCAGCGTCAGCTTCTCACACAGCAACGTCATCACTCTCCGTTCTTCGTGAAACTGTTTACAGTATTGTTGTATTTTTCGTAGGAGAAAGTGCTCAGTTTTACTCGTAACTATGATCACCGTGGTTTCTTTGACAAAAGAAACAATGTTGCTTAAATCAGGCAAATTAAATGAGGTACGTAAATCAAAACGATTTTCTTTTTTTTTTTGGGGGGGGGGGGGGGGGGTACCTTTGCTAAAGTACTAGTGCGTGATTTTCATAAATAACGTTTTCTAAACTTTTTTTCAATACTAAAATTAAAAAAATTACGGCACCAAATTTTGTATTTTTTCCCGTAAAGAAAATGAAACTAAGCTACTTTGCAAGTACTTAACTGAGCTTGGTACTTATTAAGCGACTTACTAAACGAAGGAACTTAACAAGTAAACAAACAACTAATCTACTTTAAAAGTACATCAGCTGAACTGAGCTTTTGTTCAAGTTAGTTAGTAAAAACCTATGAAATGACATATGAAATGTCAACATATTCAGTCACATAATTTGTTCTCATTCTATTTATTACAGTCCTTCTGTTAATGCACATGTAAAAATGCAAAACACACTTTTTAGCTCGCGACGTTATAATCAATATGACTAGCTTTTCATAAAAGATTTAGGATATCAACTGAAGTACTCTCTTAAACTGATCAATGTACCACTACCAGTTTAGATCACCGTAAAAGACTGATTATTACCACTTTGGATGATTCGCACCAATGACTAATTTTCTATATTTACGGACTACTAGTAATTTTTTTCATATTTATGAGCCTGTGTATCGTTAGATATTTTACTGCGGCCTAATGGAAGAGGCGTTTAGGAGGGGGTTCATCTCTCTTGAAAACTTTCTTACAGCAAATACTCAAGAGCCTTTATTCGTTTTAATTCACTCACAAGAACTGACAATAATCACCTTGATTGACAGACTTGTTGGAGAACATTTTTTACCATACTTTTTTTGTTTTGTTTTGTCTTGTTTCTTTTTTTTTCACTTTTCTATCGTTTTCCCCACTGCACTAATTTTTGTACCGCAATGAAATAATTTAGAGTTACTTCTGAAAGAAATATTCGAGGTAAATTTCCTCGCTTTCCATGTGGGACTTCAGGGTAGATAACTCGTAATGTAGCGTGACGCCGTGACTTCAGGGTACCGGTAGATAAATCGTAATGTAGCGTGACGCTGTGACTTCACGGTAGAAATATCGTAACGTGGCGTGACGCCCTGTCATAGAAGCAACGCTAGCATTGCCAAAATCGTCTTAAATTGTAATACAGTGAAACCTCGTTATATCCAAGTGATAGAACGCAATGAAGACCCTTTTCTAGAGCAGCCGTTTTCCCCATGCTGGTCTAGTAACACGAGTAGGGCATGTCCGTCCTTCCTATGTGCAGCCGATTTCCCCGTCCTGGTCTAGTAACACGAGTATAGGGCATGTCCGCCCTTCCTATGTGCAGCAGACTTCCCCGTGCTGGTCTAGTAACATGAGTAGGCCATGTCCATCCTTCCTATGTGCTCATGTAATCTTAATTCAAAATGCTTCTTCATCTACAGTGCTGGTCGGATTGCTTTCACATTTTGTATGAATGTTCCCTTAATAGTCCGGCTCTGTTGAAAAATTACCTTTTATTTTGGGCTATCAGTAAAAACATTGGCCATGATGCCTTTTCAGCAATTTTAGTGAGTCAATATTAAAGACGCTTCTCCTTTAGTTTTGAACGTATTGCTTTCAAATTTTGTATGAATGTTCTTTAGTTCGGTGATCGGATATCGGAAAAGATTAGCCAAACGGCTGCATTTTTTTCATCTTTTTATGATCAAATACTTCTCTCTCCCACCCACCCAGTTTTGACTGGCGAATTTTATGAATAATTCCTACGTCATTCAGATGATTCTTTCTGCAAAAACTTGACTAGATAAACCTCGGCACGTCACAGCATGCTTGGCCATTCTTGTTTAACTATAAGTTACCTGCAGTCACCGATATCTTGAAGCAAATTTGCCTGTTCCGACAAGTTCGAGATAATGAGATTCAACTGTGGAAAGCAACGGGTCGAGTTGATTATGGTACACACAATTCAAAACACCCCCTGTCCCCTGCACACACAGATGCAAACATCTACCTGTTGCATTTTAATCTTCTGCAGCTGGCTCATCTCTTTTGCGAGAAACTGTTTGCTTTGATGCCAATTTTCTGTCGCTAAAATCCTACAACAATAAAACTAAAACAGTAGGGTTAATACAACAACATACAGAAACAGTTATCACTGACAACAGAGTGCCCCAGACAGGAACAGTTATCACTGACAACAGAGTGCCCCAGACAGAAACAGTTATCACTCACAACAGAGTGTCCCAGATAGAAACAGTTATCACTGACAACAGAGTGCCCCAGACAGAAACAGTTATCACTGACAACAGAGTGCCCCAGACAGAAACAGTTATCACTGACAACAGAGTGCCCCAGACAGAAACAGTTATCACTCACAACAGAGTGCCCCAGACAGGAACAGTTATCACTGACAACAGAGTGCCCCAGACAGAAACAGTTATCACTGACAACAGAGTGCCCCAGACAGAAACAGTTATCACTGACAACAGAGTGCCCCAGACAGAAACAGTTATCACTGACAACAGAGTGCCCCAGACAGAAACAGTTATCACTGACAACAGAGTGCCCCAGACAGAAACAGTTATCACTGACAACAGAGTGCCCGAGACAGAAACAGTTATCACTGACAACAGAGTGCCCCAGACAGAAACAGTTATCACTGACAACAGAGTGCCCCAGACAGAAACAGTTATCACTGACAACAGAGTGCCCCAGACAGAAACAGTTATCACTGACAACAAAGATTTGGTTGTACGATTGTGTTTTCCGCTACCCGATTTTTATGCCACAGTGCTGAATTTCATACCGGCAACGTTAGTTGTAAACAGTTTGGTAGCAGCATACATTTATTTCTTCAAATTTGTAGTTCTTACATCTGTCATTTTTTCTATAAATTGTCTTGTATGCTATTAGTTATTTTTTTTGTATATTGTATTTTTCTTTGTAAATTGTATTATGGAAACTGATTCATATCGAAATTTTCGAAGCTTGGTCTTACAGTTAAAAACATGTTATCATTTCCAAATGCAAGCGCCCATTCAGTGCGCGTCTTATGGAAGCTTCCCTAAGGGGTGTCCAACGTGGTGTTATTCTGAATTTTATGATGTTATTTATAAATATCTTAACTTATTTTAAATCCAATTTCAGTTTGCTCATTTATAAAACATGGAAGAGTAAAGAAGAGGTGCTTCATCGGTACAAGTTCTTACCTAGCACACTTGCGATGCCCCCACAGCTTGGCAAGGTCGATGGGCGTGTGGCCGCGGTCATCTTTCTCCCACACTTTGCCGCCTGCTTCAATGAGAGACTTGAGGCACTGCACGTGACCCTCGGATGCCGCCTGGTGCATCGGAGTTATGCCATCGTCGTTTGGCCTAAAACGCAAACTCTGCACCTTACACCACCAATACCAACAACTATTCATCGATTCAAAATTAGAGCGCTCAGTGCACACCAACATCAGCGTACCCGAACATGTCTAACACTTTTATTGGCCAGCCATTGCTGTTTTGTGTTTGTAAACAAAAACAGAATTATGACTTTTTCCCTTATATAAGTATATTTGAATATATATACGCTGTGTCCAGAAGTCGGGTTGCGGAACACCTTTCCCCATTCCTGAAGAGGGGGAGGGGGAGGAACGTAACTTAATCTGTGGGCATCTTAATCCCTAACTTATCTATACGTCTGAGTTAGGTGACATGGAATGTGGTCACTCTAAACTGGGCTTACACACTATATCTTTTTAATCTTGGCCTGGAACGTGGTCACCACAGAGGTTTTACCTAAAGTCTTTTTTTTTTATTAGGGTCACGACAAGCAGGTTCTACTGTTCATCTTTTTTATAGGATTGTAGAATGTGGTCGCTCAAAATAAGCTTATCTGCACTTCTCATGTCCAGGTCGAGGAGGTTTTAGTGTACATCTTTTTATCCGGGTCTTGAAAGTGGTCGCTACAAACAGGTTTTACCGTAGTCATTTTTTCTATCCGGGTCTGGAAGGTGGTCGTTTCATAACCAATTCCCCATTCCATTAGTGATTTTTTTTGTTTACCGTCACACCACATCCCTTCCGCCTTCCATAACCCTTATACTGCTTTCAAATCAAATACAATAGCAGCCGGTGGATCAACCCAGTGCATTATTCCACCAAGTTTGAAGTTGATCCGACTTGTTCGACAGTTATTGTGTTAACGAAGTCTAGTGGCCAAAACATGTAATGAGATCATATGACGTCACGCGTTGCGCTATACACAGCAAATACATTGTGAACTGTCGTGCCCACCCAAGGCATCATCCTGCCATTTGTCGAGCTAATTCGACATTCCGCTCTGCAGTTACAGTAATGACGAAAGTGTCACATTTTGACGTCCTATGACGTCACCCGTTGGGAAACATATGTCCATACAATCTCAACAGCGAACCAACCCAAGGGGGACGGGGAGGGGGAGGTGGGAGGGGCAAGTGAAGGGAAGAATAACTGACTTTTTATATACCGATTTTCTCAGCCACTTCAGATTTTTCAACCTAACTTGAACCTTTGTAGCTTAAAACTGCGCCCTGGGGGTAGTTTACTCAGCGCCAGATTTGTCATTCAATATAAATGAAATACCGACATATATTATGGTACTCACACTGATGGATCAGCTCCTTTAGTCAGTAAATAATGCAGACTTTGAAAAGCTCTGCGACCGGTCTGATTGCTGATGCACAAGTGGACGGGTCTCCAGCCTGAAATACACAACCCGTTGCTTTATGCCACAAAAACGTGCGTCGTTTTTTTTTTTCGCAGTCGAGATTGGTAGGTTCTCCAGCCGTGCGGCGTGTAGCAGTCAGACCCTTGTGCTAACATAACCTACATGCTACTCTCAAAATACAGTATCTCATAATCGTATAACCGCAATGTACAAACCACACTTCTTTTGTTGTCTTTCCTGTTTGTTTGAACTTTTATCAATGAAACAAGATTCCTTGCGTAGCCAGGGATAACATTTTCAGCCCGCCACCAAAATATACAAAAGTTTATTTTTACCTGGTAGTTTGTGCTTGTTCTTTGTAATGATCTGTTACACAACACGTGTGGGTTTCACTAATAAACAGTACGAACCGTTTACCATGCGTGCAGAATGACAGCGCATCACACCATCACTGGCGCACGCCGCTCGATTTCTAGCTTTAATTTTAACTTGATTAAATAAATACGTTGATGCGCATGGTGTAATTTTTTGGTTGGTACATAATTTTCAAAAAATATTTTGGATTTAATTTGATTTGGTTCAAGTATTTGTGCTTCGTACAATTTTACTTTTGTATATTTTCATTTTCTATGTTAATGGGACGATAAATAAACTGACTTTCCGAACTGGCGTGTCTGAAAAATAAGAATCAACACTTCACCCCACCCCCGTTAAAAGTGAAAGACCTGCAACCTGAACAAGAGTTCTACTGCTGTTTACTGCATTATGACTACAATCATTTATCGTTTAACTTGGATATAAGGTTACCTTTGAAAGGATCTAATACGAAATTTTGTATGTTCTGTGTGGGATTTCGTCCTTCACTACTTCCGTTTTTTTTTTTTAATTTGGAAAACAGACAACCAAGTTGTCAGATATTTTCTACAACGACAAGATTAATCGAAATAACCCAATCCACACCCCTCGTTATGTTGTGATCGAGTATGTGTTGTTTAACATACTGTGATAAGGCCATGGACCACAATTACATTTCCTGGTAGAACATAAACCCGCAAGGGGTAAAACAAAAGCAGTACCGCGGTAAATGTATTATTATGTAACACATGTGCAGCCAAATGTTACTGTAAAATAATCACAGTAGGTTGGATTGTTCAAGGAAAAAAAGTTTTCTGTGAAATATTTGTTGGGGTTTTGTGTAACGAGGTTTTAAAAATGAGCGAAATTGAAGAAGAAATCTGCCAAAACTGGGGAATCCCTCGGTTGCTGTTTTCTACATTGCAAAATATCCAATCGAAAGATCCCCATAGTTATTTCTGTTCTTCTAAAGGTTCAGTACATCTGATTTTATGGTTGTTTTAGAGCGTGCAATGCTTTGGAGAGTGCCAGAAATCAAAATGGTATACAGAAAGTCCATGTAAAATTAATTGTGGTCAGTGGCCAAAAGCCAAACGCCAACAGCAATCGCCATATTACTTACATTTTGGGAGAGAATACTGAAGCAGCAAACGAATAACTATTTCAGTTTTGGTGACTCGCGATTGGGTGCCAGTAATTTGACGCTTTGAGGGCAATAGGTACTGTGTGAATTCACGTAACCAAAACCGCAGTCAGTTCTGTGAATTTACCAAGTAGCATAAGGGTTATTGTTTTAAGGTGTAATAACAATCAGTTTTGAATATTTCTGTAATTTTGTTAATCCCACATCGGCCAATCATCTATGACGAAAAAAAATGCACGCTGCCCTCAAAACAAAGGTAAATATAGTCGCGGCTAAATTAATACATGAGAAGTACCTGTAGCGCTAGGTGTGTTGACATCAACTTTAAACTTCTCAACCAGGAGCTTTAAACAGTCTACTCGACCGTGTATAGCGGCTTAATGAATCGGCGCTAAACCCTGAAAAAATCAAACGTTCTACATTAGACGCCAGAGGCAGCTGTTTCCCGCTGTCGCGTTAAGTGGGGAACTGAAGAACAGAATACAAAACTGAAGAAAAGAATACAAATGCTTTCAGTCGTACAACTTGAATGTGCTTTTTAGTCAATTTCGGAGATGAATCTGTGAATCGACTCATCGCTCATGAACTTCCAGTAAATATTTGTATAATAGCAAGAATATCCAGGAACATTGTGACCAGCTGAGATCTAGTAAATCGCCCCATCAATAAACTTGCATACTCGCCAAAAAGTGGTTGCCATATTGTTAAACCCGGTTGTTGAAAATTCGTACAAATTTATACAGGAGTCCGGTCAAAATTATGAGAGAAGAAGCATTTTAAAAATTGGCTACTAAATCTTTTCAAATGCCCCCCTAACCCGTTTAGCAAATTTTGGGCGGATCGCCTGAAAAGAAACTGCAAAACAGGACCGCCAAATAAACATTTATGAAAAATTCAAAGACAGGTCGATCAATATCGTGGAAGAAGGGCTTTGAAAGTTGGCTAAAGAAAAATGCCGTCCCCCCCCCCCCCCCCTCCCCCACCATTTGGCCAATTTTTGGTAGATCGCCAGAAAAGCAACTTTTCAAGAGATGGAAAGCCACTAAACATTACGCAAAATTTGAAGGCATTCCGATTAAAATTTTGAAAGAAAAAAAGCCTTTGGAAGATTGGTTACGAAAAAATTTCAGCCAAGTTTTGGCGGATCGACAAAAAAGTAAATTTTGAAGAGAGAACAATCGAGCGAACAACAGTTCAAAACTGGATCGAAATCCAATCAACATGGTGGAAAAAGAAGCATTTTGAAAATTCGCCACTAATTTTTTTTAAAATGAACCCCATATAGGCAATTTTGGCGCATCACAAAAAAAGTAATTTTCAAGAGAGGACCGCTTATTGAATAGCTTCGCAAAAATTTGAAGACAATCCTATCAAAATTGTGATGGAAAAAACTGGCTGTTAAACATTTAAAAAGTGCTCACTATTTATCCAGTTTTTGATGGATCGCCAAAAAATTCCACGGGAGGTCTACCCAGTAAATATCAAAATTTGAAAGGAATTTGATCGTAGGAGTAGAAGCATTTTGAAAATTGACCCTACCCCCCCAAAAAAATTTAAAATGCCCCCCCCCCCCAGCCATTTTTTTTTTGGGGGGGGGGGGAGGATCGCAAAAAAAACCCAAATTAGAAGGTAATCCGATCAAAATGTCGAAGAAAAAACCTTTGGAAAATTGGTTACGAAAAATTGTAAAATACGCCGAAACTAGAGTCTCATTGAGACAGGATCCCCGGTGTAAGGTAAATCAGTCCCGAATTCCCCCAATCACTTTTTCTCCGATTTTAAAAAATAATACGACGGTGCACATCTACAGTGCATATTTTCACTGTGCATGGTTCCACGTCCGTACGACCATGGTTATATACGAATTGGTGCGGACAAAGCATCGCACAATTGCAAGTATGTAATAACCAATGTAAAGCTTAATAAAGCTTAATTCGGTTATCATTTTTTTCTTTTTTCTCTTTTTGTGCTTTCGGGAAGTTTTGGCTCTAAATCCATTTGGGGACTTATGGCTGGGGACTTAATGGTCCGAGACCGCATGGCCGGGGACGTTTTGTTCTGGATTCCAGTTCGACAAATTTTGCTTTGGAGGCTTCGGCCCTAAATTCATTTGGGGACCCTATGGCCCGGGCAAAGCTTAATAAAGCGTTTATTTAAACTATCATACCTTTTTTTTTTTGCTTGCTTTGGGAGGTTTTGGCAATAAATACATTTTGGGACCTTATGGCCAGGGACAGTATGGCGGGATAAAGCTTAATAAAGGCCATTATGCGTTTTTTTTTTTTTTGGGGGGGGGGAGGGACGTTTTTGCCCTAACTTCATTTGCGGATCTTATGGCCGGGGACGTACTTATGGCAGGGTACTTTACGGAACCTCATAGTCTTGGACATTTTGTCCTGGATTCCCTGACAGATTTTACTTTGAGGACGTTTTGGTCCTAAATTATTTCGGGACCTTATGGCTGGGGACACTTTGGCCAGATACCTTATAGCCGGGGTAAAGCTTAGTAAAGCATTAATTTAGGTTATCATATGTTTTAGCTTTGGGGATGTTTTGGCCCTAAATTCATTTGGGGAACTTATGACCGGGAACTTTGTGACTGGGGCGTTTTGTCCTAGACGTAACTACGACAAATCTTGCTTCGGGGATATTTTGGACTTAAATCTATTTGGAGACCTTATGGTCGGGGACCTAAATGACCAGTCTAAAGTTTAATAAAGCGTTAAGACAGGTTGTCATAAGTTTTTTTTTCTTTTGCTTTGGGGACATTTTGGCCTTAAATTCATTTGAATACTTAATGGCAGGGGACATTACGGCCGAAGTAAAGCTTAATAAAGCGTTAATTTAGGTTATACGTTTTTCATTCAGGGACATTTTGGCCCTAAATTCATACGGGGACCTTATGACCGGGGACGTGTTCTGTATTCCACAAATTTTGCTTTGGGGACGTTTTCGCCACAAATTCATTGCCGACCTTATGGCCAGGGACGTTATTTTTTTTTTTGGATTCCACTACGACAAATTTCGCTTTGGGGACGTTTTGGTCATAAATTCATTTGGGAACGGGTAGTGTGTGGCCGGGGATGTGATGACGTTATGGGTAACGCTTAATAACTCCTTGATTTAGGTTATCATACGGGTTTTTTTCTCCTTATGGGAGATTTTGGCCCATTTTCGGACCTTATGGCCAGGGACATTATGGCCGATGTAAAGCTTTATAAAACGTTAATTTAAGTATAGCATGATTTTTTTGCTCTGTGGATTTTTTGCCCTTTCCATTGTAGGAACTGTGCTCCTTTCTGTCCTGGGAAGACAGAATAATGACCCGCTGGGATTTACTAATTACTAGTCCTAGATGACTCTTGCTTTTTTCCCAGCAAGAGTCATAGTTCCTATAATAGAACATGTCATTGATCTCAATTTTGTCTATCTCGGCGCACGACTGGGGTCAATGGTGTTATTTTAAAAAGGGTGCATCACATAAATTGTCCAGTTTTAAATTATGGTAAAATAACAATTTGGTACTGAGAAAAATATGTGTTTTCTTTAGATCAGTATCCCCCATTATCGCCCACAACAACACTGAATCTACAGTTGCAAAACCACTCTTTACTCAAATTTGGTAGTTAGGCCGAGGTGGAAAATAATGCATCAGGATAATTCTTAGTGTGCTCGATGTCTTGGAATGTGCGCCGAAAGATTCATAGCCTCGAAAGTTGAGATCAATGACAATCTCTGTTACAGGAACTGTGACCCTTTCTGGCCTCGGAAGACAGAAAGGGTCCACTGGGACTAACGGATTACTGGCTATGTAAAAGCAAGGAGCTGAAGTGGAGCTATGGTAACTTAGTTTATTGGAATAGCCGAAACACATAGAAATACAGCCCGTTGCTCACATTTCTATCAAAATTTATGGTTCCTTTCTGTCCACGTAAGCTTTGCCTTAACCATTCAACATCGCCTATTGCTGCTGCCATAAATTCATCTTCGGCGATTTTCTTTTCTTGTGTGACAGTTTTCCTTTTGACAAGGCCGTGCTTTGGAGATTCTGTGACTGACATCCCTACACTTTATAAATCTTCTGTCATATGTCAAACTTATCTTTAATATTGTGCAAATTCGAAGATTATAAAGACTTTGTCGTTTTATGTACTCATTTGTTCGTTTGTTTACATGTTGCCATTTCCGTTTCGAAATATATGTTCGCACCACAGTGGTGTAAATATAACTTTAAACTTTGTAATTTGTTCGCTGGTAATCGGCATTCAGTTGTTTAGAAACGGAGAGTAGAAAAGAGAAACTAAATGTTTTGCAAGCTCAGCATGGATCTACATTTATTTGCATGTGAAAAAGCAAAATTTATATTATGTCTTGGTGTTTGAAATGAGTTCAAAGTGAAATATTATTGATAGTTTTACAATTATCCACCCTTGGGTATTGTTTGCTGAATATGTTCTATCTGGTCATGTGACCATGTGACGTAATAACCAAGACGGCTTGAATGTAAATAAAGATTTAAACATAAATCCAGTCGTATCATTCCGTAACACAACATGGTGGCAGCGGTGACCACGCCGAAAGAGATATGTAGGTCCAGTAATTCAGCTCACTCGCAAATTTAGTGCATTCAACGCCACAAACAGAAGAAATGGCAACAAACGCAATTCCCAAATCAAACGTTCGATTTCAAGAAGCCGGAGAAGTGGGGCTGATGGTATATCCGTTTTGAGCGGTATCTAGATACTGCCAAAATAAATGATGATTACGAAAAAGTAAACACCCTAGTGTACTGCACACATAATTTTGTCTCATCACACTTTGTCAGTAGTTTGTCAAGAACTTGTCAGTTGATTGTCACTTTGACAAGTTTAACCTCGTCAGGGTCTTGGCAAGTTTTTGACCAATGCCTCGTCACACATTGACAAACACTTGTCGCTATCTTGTCAGAAACTTGTCACAAATTTGTCAAGTATTGCGTCACCATGACGTCACATCCTTTTCAAAACAAGTGAAAACACGCAAACATCCTTTTTGAGATTTCTTAGGTTTTAATGAATATTACGAGAAGTTTCAAATTATCACGTCTTAAAAACATGTTTAGTGGATAAACCATGATGTAAGTGAACACGTCATATTCTCTGCATGTTTTGAAATAAGTTGTGATGTTTGTAAAATGCTTGTGAAATTTCTGAAAATTGTCGCAATGAATAATGTATACTGTGTACTTACTGGTATGTAATCAAACAGGGTGAATGGATTCGATTTTTTTAATTTTTAATATAACAAAACCTGATGGTATAACTGTCAAAATAACAACTGATGGTATAAATATCAAAATCTGCAGCTTATGCGTTCGTAAGTAAACCACCATGTGCAATATATTACATATTACAATATTACAAAACCTCTTAGCAACTTGTCATAAAATTGTCGGAAACTTGTCACAAGTTCGTCAACCTGACCAATTTGATGTGAAAGGACTGTCCTGGGAATTTCATGCCTTACGATACATCCACCTCTAAAACTTTTAGAAAGTAACCCAATTCAGTCGTCATTTCAGATATCAGTGAATAAATAATATCAGTTAATAAATAAAAAATATAAGAAATTTATTGATATAATATATCATTAAAAATCAGATATCGAAATGAGTAAAAAGATCCTCTTTGTCACAATATCATTATAATATTCCTGACTTCATTAAAATTATCAAATGGCATATTAAATTTTTTTGAATGTCTTGAAAATATGCCTTTTGATAATTTTTCTTTTGAGGCATTTTCAAAATGTTCCTTCTCCCACAATTTTGTTCTGCCTTCCAATTTAGTCCGAATGGTTCTCAGGTGAATCTTTGTTTTAAAAAATACTTGTTGAGTACTTGGATAATTGTCGCAAAAATTAGCGCAATGGATCCTCAGTAAGAAGGATACCTTTCTGTGCCTTTTCTGCTTTTTCTGCTGATGTGAGTACACTTTGGGTACGGTCCCACACAGTGAAAGAGGTAAGAGGGTTAGTGTTGTGTTGAGATCCGTGCCGATATTAGATGGAAGTGGGGTGGGTGGGATGATGGTTGGTCACGGTGAAAATGCAGGTGCTATGATAAATCACCTTAAATCGATTTTTGCCAGACATGGAATTCCGAAAATTTTAGATTCCGACAATGACGGACAACTGCAGAACGATGCAAGCGGAAATGGGTGTGCTGAAATAGCGGCAAAAACATTCTAAAACCTCGTGAAGAAAAATAAAGACCCTTATAAAGCACTTCGCAATTATAGGTCAACTTCCCTCCATAACGGACATACCCCTGCTGAACTTTTATTCGGCAGACGGCTGAGAACAGCATTAGAAAACAGCCCCACACCTACTGACACCCCGCTTGCAGCCACAAGACATTAGCAGAAAATAAGAAGTTTACAGCAGAAAATGAAATTCTATCATGATAGCAAACACAATGCTAAACCCCTCTCATAGCTCATACCAGACCGGCCGGTACGTATTAGAGATAACGGAAAGGAGGGGGTAATTTCAGCTTCCAGAGAATCAAAGATTTTACAAGCTAAATTTCAGTTGCCCATCTCCACTTAGGGACACTTGTCGTAGAAATTCGAAACGCATTAATTACCCTTCCTCTTCCCAATCAAAACATTGAAAAAACTTCTGGTGATAAAGCGCAAAATCAAACCAGCCCGTGTAAGAGCTCAGATATTTCTCATGTTAATCGAAATCAAAAAAGCTGTTAGAGAAGAAAAACACCTGCACCTGATACTTGTTCCAAAGATAAAGGAGAGAAAACATCGTTTACTACGAGGTCAGGAAGGACAACGAAGAGACCCATCCAGTTGAACTGGTAAACAAACTTTGGACTACCGAATGGAAAATACAGTTTGATGTTAATCGCTTGTGCAAATAATTCTCTTAGTCAGTATTTGTTATTTTTTGCTAATCTAGTGTTTTAAAACAAGTTAGTTCATATTGTATATATTGTTTTATCTATTGTCGCTCACTTAGTAGACTCATCACTTAATCGACACCGGAAGTAAAAAAAAGGAGATGAGTCAGAATTGGGTAAAGTATTTTCGCATGCTAATGCTTCTTAATGTTCTTTCTGCTATTATGTTTTTTATCTTTTAACAGAAATATACTTTTATCGCTCTCAGCGGAAAATATTTTTTTATGTGAATTCAAACCAGTAAAATGTTTAAAAAGTATTGGAAGTTTAATAAGTATTCTTCGCATGAAATAAAATCGTGTATTGTTTCAGTAAAGCAGTATCTAATTTTTTTTAAGAAAAGGAGATGTAATATTATTGATAGTGTTACAACTATCCAACCTTGGATATTGTTTACTGAATATGTTCTATCTAGTCATGTGACCATATGGCCAAGATGGCCTGGATATAAAGATTTCAACATAAGTCTAGTCGCATCATTCCGTAAAACAACACAAAGTGGGCTGCAGTTATTTACAATGAACCTTCATGAAGACATCTGTGAGCACTCTCTCAAATGAAGTTTTGATCATTTTCTAAGCATAGCCGATATACACAGGGTGATCAAATAACTTCGTTAACACTTGCTTCTATATTGCTATTATTTCTCTTATACCTGTCTTAAAATAGCACGGTATCGCTCTATATCATCACACTGATTCGAAAACACTATTGTAAAGAGGCAGTGCAACGTACTTAACAGTCTTACTGTTGCAATATATCCCCAATGGCTCCAAAAACAAATCGACAATACTATCTGTTCTACACCCTACAATACCCGAGTGCGGTACAAGGGAAATGAAACAAAGGAGAAGAACCTCTTGGAACTAGAAAAAAAAACAAGAAAACTCCTCAGTATTCATAGCACTTTGCTACCGGTCCTTTGTTCAGCATATGTCATATACTCAGCAAAAGCCGATAACATGACCCCTATGCAATTCACCGTGAAATTGTTGTTTTTTTAATTCATAATGCCCTCTTAGCAGGATCTCAAGAACTTATAAATGACGGTTACGTGCTTAAAGAAAATTATTGTAATACTGACTATTATGGATTATTTTTTCCTCAGTACTGGATACATTTCAAAAAGGTATGCAAAAACTCAAAATTGAAGTTTACTTTATTTAAAAAAAATCCCCCAAAACGATATAAAACTGTTTCATTTTAATTCGCTGGTTCAGAAAATGAAAGATCTCTGCACAGCACATATGTTTCTTTTCCCAACAAGGTACATTCGGGAGCATAATGAACTAGATATAAAAAAAATTATATTTGCAAGCTAACTTGGACACAGAGATTGCTTTCTTTTGGCAGTTATATCAACTTTACAACAACATTAAACATTTTATCAGTTCATTTTGCATAGGCAACAATATTTTGACACTGATCAAGTACATGTTTAAGCATCCTTTAAGCATATATTTATGAGTGCAGCTTAAAGGCATACGTTACTGCTATCAAACAATAAAAACTGGAAAGAAATTTACAGCTGAGAAGTGTGTGACCAATTTTTTGATACCTTTTTGTTTTGCGCATGACGCAACTAAATCCGAAATAGCTGCCAAAATTAACAAATAATTATAACTCTTCCTGCTTAGAAGAAACAAACACATTTGGATGCCATGCCATAGAATATTACTAATTAACCGCAGCGACCCTACCCCCAGCACTTGTCATACTCACAAGCCTCATCTGGTCTGACAATAACCCCTCTTTCTCAGTTTTTTGTGGATACGCATGGTAATATATACGCTACCAAATTCCATGGTGAAACCTTAATTTAAAGAAAAACTGGGAGAGCATTAAATGGAGAAAGTTTGAAGGGCCCAAAGTTTGAAGTTTTACATACGAGGTAAGAAAATGTACTTAAGCACTTAAGATCATCACCTTAAGGCCTTTTGGACTTTTATTTTGGCAGAGCCTTTGAAATATGTCAACTGAAACTGAAACAAATGTTTGTCATAGCTGGTGGTGGTGGTGGGAATTGAACACCCAAAGCATACGAACTGGTGAACACACTGTCTACGAGACATTGTGTCGGAAGGACAGAAATAAAAGAAAATGAATTCATTAAAATCTTTTAATTCAGCGCGGTCTCACCGCGAACTGTCCATTCCAAAAATAACAGCAACATTGAGCTTGGTTTCACCAAAAAAGTCTATTATTAACAATGTTACATGTTCGAACACAAGTACTGGCAGACTCATGTCCCCCTCTTTCTTTTCATAAAAGAGGTGACATATAACATCACTAGCCGAATGCGGTGTAGCAATATATGCCAACCCGTCACAGTATCGTGTCATGCCACGTGCAGAACAACATTGTCAAAAAACCCGACATAGTACAAGACGCAACTGTACTGAGTCGACACAACGTCGGTTAAGTGATGGACACAGCTACAGTGAGGTCGGTTTAGGGCTAAACCTTACATCCGCAAACACAGAATCTACTTTGTCGCCTTCTTCTTCTTCTTCTTGAAGGTCTTCTTTCCGCCAGATTGCTGAGACGTCCTGTAAGAAGGACTATCACGAATCACTGATTCAGCAGCAACAAAAGGACCAAGATATGCAAATTAGATAACGTATCAGTTGTGTATTCTCGCAAATAGTGTTTAATAAAAGTGTTTGGAGAGGCCCAAGTAACTTGGAATATATCACACGCTGACACCCTTTAGCACTGCGCAATGAGATCGCTCCATGTCTAACCTAAGGCGCTTTAATTTTTGCTCAATTTGCTTAAACGTACCTAAGCCAGTGGTTGAATGTGCGTCTTGTCCAGAAAAGACGGTAATGGTTTTAGGACCACCGCCTCCCACGAACCATTAACTTGACTGATAGAGTTTTGCAATGCGTGTTATCCCCCGAGGCGCCTGCCCGACGCCAGGGCAATGACGAAAGCACACTTCAGTGCAAGTAGTTTGCATGAAATAACAGAATGATGGAAGAATGGAGAAGCGAGATATTTCAAAACCAGGGACAAATAACAAGGCACCACTGTTCTGTCGGAGAGAGGACGCATCAGTTGAAAAGACCTGAGTAAATCCGACAATGCATTATTGGCAGATAAATCGTAACCAGATGAACGCTTCAAGATAAACGTGGCAGCCGAGAGGTATGTCATAATCGCGCTAACCAAAACTTTCCTGACTTCTAAAAGACAAAGAACGAAATCGGCTACTGCTACCTCGGTTGCTGCTATAGGATCAATGTCTCTATCAACACACCATGCCTCAAAAAGTCGCCAATGCCACAAATAAACCTTATTTGTGGACCCTCTCCATCCCCTGAATTACCCTCTGTGAGAAACACTTGGTTTTCATGAAGAAAAACTTATGCACCATAGTTTCTGCAAACAACTGCGGATTTGGGTGATAATAATTTCAATGAGGTTGATGCAGAGTGTCAAACTCCAGGAAAGACTTTTGACACACGGTACCCGCATCAACGAAGGAAACCAAGACAGTTTTAGAAGATCTGAAGCTATAAGCAACAGACAGTTTGATTCCTCGTGCCAAATCTTCGTGAGAACTTTCAGCATTAGAGAGGACGTTGGAAACGTGAATAACACCACTGGAGGCCAACGGAAAAATAATGCTGTTAGGCCCGGACACAAAGAAATGTACACGAAATGAGGCGATTGGCGAAGACATCGACCTAGGGTGTCCCCCATAGAGACTGAGTTGCAATCCATTGAAACTTATAATCTGACTCCCACACCGGCTGAACGGGAAACAGGCGGTATCTCTCCTGGCGCTTTCCAACCCGGCGGTTTCCCCCCGGCGATTTCCCCCCTGGCGGTCTCCCCCTAGGCGGTCTCCCCCTGTCCTTCTCCCCCCCCGGCAGATTCTTTAAAACTTACATCAGCAACACTTGTACATTTCAATCTTTTTTTCTTCTTCCCCTCAAACTTGCTTTCCTTATTGATGTATGAAGACAAAAGGGTTATTGATGTTTCTTTAATCTGTTCAATTAAGTGATTGATATATTGAATTTTTGACCGAATCAATGAAACGTCGGATCTAGTGTTATGATCATTGCATGCACAAGAATTGCAATTGTTTATTAGCCTTCACCGCCAGAGTAGGCTACTGATAATGATGTTTTCCGGAGTAGTTTGGTTTATTTATGGATATCAGATTTGCGTCCGGAGAACGTAAATGGCTGTATAAAAGCTCACCAAAAAGTGGCCAAATTACCACATCAAGATGGAATTCATTACGACTATACGAGGAAAGCAGTAAGGTGGTGACACAGTAAAGCTGGTGATCTGTAAAATAAATTTCGTGATCGCATTTGAAAGATCAGTTTACAGTAAGTGTTTGATTGTAATTTCGTAATTGGATTTTAAAGCAGATTAATTTCCTAGTGATAATTATGTAAAAGTAGATGAAAGGTGAGGTTGAAAATTAAATAAGGAATAAAATGTACAAGTTTTTGCTGATTCAAGTTTTACTAACTAAAAAAATTTGCCATGGGGGGAGAAGGACGGAGGGGAGTCAGCCTACGGGGGGAGATCGCCAGGGGGGAGTTGGCAGGGGGGAGTCCGCCTGGGGAGACCGCCTAGACCCGCTGAACGATCTCGCCCATTCTGGAAGCCAGATCGACCAGAGCGTTCAAACTACCTGCAATGTGTGACGCTTGAAAAATAAAACCTCTGTCGAGAGCATGCAAAGAGAACCTGCTTGGTGAGACGGGACAACGTCATGAACACGAGCTACCCTGCTTGGACAAATAAGAGACCACTGTCTGATTGTCCACCAGAAACTGAATGACGTGACCCTTACAAAGGTAGAGAGGAGTTGACATGCAAGAAATCCTGCTTTCATTTCCAACACATTGATATGCAACGTGATCTGACCACTGCCTCTTCTAAGTTGCCCCTGGAAAAAGAAATCACAGTTGCCGCAAGATGAGTGGGTCTGAACCTGCCTTGATGGGGATGGAAGGGAGAAAGGCACACCTTTCAGGAGATTGAACTGACACGATCAGTCCAGATCCCTCACAGCTAATAAGGAAAGTCGTACTCGATTATCTGGCAACCTGCCGCGACTCAGCGCCTTTATAACTACACGAGGAAACTCGCGAAAATGACATCTGCCCAACTCGACTGTCTTCTCGACTGTCTACCAACAGGGAGACTCGAGGCTTAGGAGAGGATACTCTCACAATCAGAGTTGACAGTTTTTTAATAGATTGTGAGTGAGAAACGCTCTGGCTCTACAAAATCTAAAAGTTGGCCGGAACACTATGCGTTGATCCGACACCAACGCAGACTTCTTGTAATTGACCAATTGACCGAGGACATTGTACTATTTGAAGAGCGGGGCCAACTGAGATGGAAGGACATGCCTGTCTTTGCCGACAACTACCAGTCGTCGAGATATTGGAAAATGAGCAACCCAACACGTTGACCGCAGGGTTAGACTACCTTCACAATCTTGGTAAACAAAAACGGTGCTGTCGACAAACCGAACGGAAGAGCAAGAAACCAGCAGTGTTGTTCATCTATCCTAAAGAATAGATAACAGTGAGAAGTATCGTGCATTGGAATGTGAAGATATGTATCAGATCCACACATCGGATTGGATCCACAAAAATGGCCCACATGATTAATTGTGGAGTGACCATCTTAAATGATTTGAGATGATTGAACTGATTGACATGTGACAAGTCCATGACAAGGCGCCGACAAGACTCGACTGAAAAACCCTTGAGAGCCCTATATGCATCTTTTCTATGGCTTTCTTGTCTGTCAGTACTTTGTGTTTAACACCAGTTGCTTGTCTGGCCGGTGCTCGTAGGACGTGATTAAACAAGGGTCGGAAAACTTGGCTAGCGGCCGAAGGATTTGATGACCCGACCTGCCTGTTGCAAACGGTAAAGGTTACCCTGAACGCAACCAACGGATTATGTGTTTGGAGCTCCTAACGCTTGCCAAACATGCCAAAAATTCTTTAGCCTTTCTCCTACGGGTATATTTGTGCTCGACTTGAGCAATCTAGAAACCAATTCTTCGCAAATATTTTAATTATCTGGTGGAGATCGACGTGTGATCTCAGTCAGATACTTGAACTGGTTTCTACCTCTGCTTTGTAGGGAGAACATTCTTTCTAGTGTCCACCTAAGGCTTCTTGACTTGCGGAGTACAAGCTGGCGACGGTCCGACCTCTTCTTGGTCGTTGGCGCAGGCAGTACTATTGACTGCCGCTGCCTAGACCTGCATCCATGTGGGGTCATAGCCTTGCGCATCAACCCGTCATGCGACTTCACCCTAGCTGCCTCAATGACACCTTTCAACAAATCGCATGGAAAGAGTTCTGGCTGTCAATCTATCTGCGCAGAACGAAGTCTCCCAGCGTCCTTCGTGCTAATGTTGGAGTGTTGCAACGCTTTATCACGGCACAGCACTAACGAGATGAGAAGATAGGCTGTAAGCTTGATTAGATCAGATGATGCTGCCACTACCGAGTCGGACACGCCATCAAACAGCGCATTTGCTTCAGACTCTACAAATTTCCTCAGCGTCCGAAAATCCCCGTCATGAAATGATAACGTGCACAGACTCTTACTGGTAACCAATTTCCAGGAATCTACATTCGGTTGTGTCTGTAACACACCGTCGTTAGATTGGTAGGTAGATGTCTTGACATGCAACAATTTATACGGGAGCAGACGCGACCACTGGGGCGGTCTTGCGTCTTGCAGCGACTGAATTTCATACGTCGTTGCCTGCAACGTTACCGTAGATAGCCCCATAAAATCTTCTCTCGGTGGTCGTTTGCGACTGGGCTGCAAAACAAAACGAAGGCCTTTTGACTTGCGGCTTCGACGTAGTGAAAGAGTTCGATGAATTGCCCGCTATGAACTTAATAATATCCCTAAAGCGAAAGGCAGTCGAACTCAATCCACAGCAGAAGTTTCTTTCCACTCATCCTGCACGTTTTAGACGCCTGACGGGTTGGGAGTACGCACAAGTCGTAACAGCTGATAATCCTCTGACGTGATGACGCAAGGTGAAGCATGATATAACGCTGAGTGTGGTAAGGTAGTCATTGATCCTCATGGGACAAAAAGCGACAGAGGATGTGACACGGAAGTCATGACTGGTTGCGAGGGTGGCTTATGTGCCGTCATTTCCGTACACGGAGTAGGTGAGATATGTTCATGTTCGGTTATCTCCAGTTGTTCGTCCTCTCCAGATGAGGAGTGCTCCTGAGAAAGTGTTTTATTGCTGTAGCTATGTTAGCGTCAGTTTCCGTTGCAATAGACACCTCCTGTATAGGCACCTCTTGAACAAGTTTACTTGTCTGTATCGTTAAATCGTTGAATAGCGGTGTTGCTACGACCGACTGGATGAATGCCTGTATGGCAGGAGTCGAGCTTACAATGCGCGTACCCATAGCGATGTAACGTCTGCTTCATAAGGATCAGCTAAGTCATCCGCCGGTGATAAAGTCTGCTGTAAGGCTGATGATTTCTCAATTTTCGAATGCTTGCGGTTCTTAGCACGAACTGGAGCTGTTTTTTTTCTTGTTGCAGCAAGAAGAAGAAAAGTTAGTCCTCCAGATGCGTACACTAATCGCAGATATTGTCGAGTTGTATGCCCCAACTGTGTAGACATGCTGTGCACCTGGTGTGGGGATCACCTGCCCAATTGATGTGAGCACAGGAGTCGAGCGTGTTTGATGCGAGCACAGGAGCACGGATTCGACTGTGGATGTACAACAGAAAGAAAGCTACGTAAGTATGCAGTAATAACTGTTGTTGTTGTTGTATAAGTTGCTAAGTAAAACATAACACGACTTGAACATTTCATATTACACTCCAAAGAATTATGAAATTCTATACAATCCCGCTAACACGTAATTGAAACGCTTTGCAAGCGAAATGTGACATGCATGACTCGACACTGACTCGATACCCGTCGCTACAGCGAGCAGCACGTGACATAGTTGCCGCAGACACGACCAGTCACAGTGGCGACCCTGTGATCGACAAGTACGACTCGTCACGTGGTCTAGTCGTAGCAGCACCGCCCAGTCACAGCGACGACTGGTCGTAATCACGAATCACAGATACGACACTTGGCTGTCAAGATCAATTGTATGATCGACCTGTCACGTGATAGTCACCGCTATGGGTCATGACAGTGACAACCCGTTGCAAGCACAACCATGATAGCAATAACTCATCACATGATCGATCCCTCACTTTTACGGGTAGTGGCAATGACGACTCGTTGCATACACGACCGCAATAGCAGTTACCCTTCACATGATCGGCCCGTCACTGTCAGGAATCGTGACAGTGACTGCTCCCTGCGTGATTGACCTGGCTCCGTCACATGATGGGCCCGTCACATGATGGGCCCGTGACGACCCGTCACATACACAACCTGGGCCAGTAGCGATTCGAAACGCCCTGTCATGGCCCCGTGTCATGGCAAACAAGACCTGGACCATGTCAGAGTTACGTGTATTTATGTAGCAATTATACACAGACCCTAATTAAATTCAACACCCGCGGTGAAGCTGGAACGAAGTCTTGTACCGTGACACGTGATCGATGCTTACACCGTGTTGGTGATGCAAGGATCCAACACAGTGCCGAGGTGGCATACCCATCGCAGGCACGTCGCCGCTGTGACGACCATGTGGACAACTGAGTTGCCGTACCAGAGATGGGAATGAGAGGCTGTACTACTCTACACATTGTCAAGTCGTCGCGACACATCAGCGATTGCATAACTGACACAAATTGAGATAGTAAATAACTTGATTCCGTTGTTGGCGAGTTTGCATGTGTACCATTTTATTCCATGGGTAAGGTCTCCAACAAATGTGTCTTAATACTTTTCTCTTGCTGTTGCATTTCACGCAGTAAATCCGTTTCATTGTCAGATCCAAACCGTTTTTATTGCGCGTTTTTGCCAATACTAAGCCTTCTGCCTCTCCCCACTTGTCCAGCTTTTTGTCTCTTTGCATCCTTCTCCTCAGCAAGCTCTTCATGCTTCATGAACCGTTTCAATGCAGATATAAGTTCTGTTCCCGTACGTGCGCTAACAAACTCGTCACGAGAATGTTTCAATGCAGTTTTCACGCATCAATTCCTTGAACTGATATGCCGAAATGTGCTCTCGGGCGTCCTTTTATACACCCAGATTTTCCTGCGAAATTTTGATTTCCAAGTTCCCAATTTCGTAAAATTTTCCAGTGGGGTGTCCAAAAACCAAAAATGTTCAGAATTGTCTGAAACGGATAAATAAGCAAAAATCGCAAAATTGCCCTGGGGGTCCAAAAACCAAAAATGTTCAGAATTGTCTGAAACGGATAAATATGCAAAAATCACAATATTGCACTAGGGGGTTCAAAAATAAAAAATGTTCAGAATTGTCTGAAACGGATAAATACGCAAAATTCGCGAAATTGCCCTGGGATGGTACCACATACTATCAGGCAATTTGTATATACCAAGACCTATTTGTGTTCATAAATTAAATTTTGGCTATAATTTTCTCTCCAAGGGAGGGGAGGGAGGGGTCCCCACATACCATCAGGCAATATGTATATACCAAGACGTAATATGTGTTCAAAAACTACAATTCGCCAAATTTTCCCACATTATCCTCCTTTTTATACCCGATTATATATGCTATCAATATGGACAGCGGCTGTTAAATTTCAGATCAAAATGGTTAGATAAAATTAGAGAAATTTTATTGAACGTGGGAAATGTGACCTGTTAGATTTCCATGTATCAATTGATTGGTTTCCAACATACCGGTTCTTTGAAAAAAAATAAATCAGAGATCTACTAATTTTGAGTAGCGCTAAGTCAAAATCTGACCGTTATTGAAAATTTAAGACATTGTATGTTAGAGAAAAATATGTAGATACACTCAAACTCACCCGAGAAATCACTTTAACAAAATTTCTGACATCGAAGCTGAAACTAAAGATAGAGACCGCGCGGTATGGTCCTTTGCATGTCCTTAGAAATGAACTTTTTGTAATTTATGTAATCTGGGTGAACTACCATCTGAATATCATAATATCTTTTCGTGTTTGGAAACATCCTGAGCGAGAGATAAATATATCCCCAAGAACTTCACAACTTGGAAAATCTTGTAGAAATTCGTTGATAACATATGTGCAAGATTTAGCTCTGAGTTTGCTAGAAGCAATGAAATATTTCAAATAACTATGTTTTATAACACTTACAGCGCTGTTATCTGGCAGTCCCCCTTAAGCGCACCAAATCCTTAACTTTCAAACTGATTTGGTGCAAAAACAATATAACTTTTTGAGGTTTGTGTATTTCGAAATTCCAGCGATAACACATATGTATAAACACTTACACACAAGTCAAAGGTTTATACTGTGTTTATTAAAATTCATATAAATACATGTTTATATTTCATGAATAAAATTGAAGTTGTTGGTTTTTATTATGTGCCTAGATGTCCGCGTACAAAGAAATGATAGAAAAAAAACGAGCATGCAGTTTTCATAGGCCAGATTGAATGGTTCCCCCCTATAATCATATTCATAATGCGATCATATGTAAACAGTAAGCAAAAAAGAAAAATAACACGTGTTTTTTTGGACTTGAAAGTGAAGAAAAAGTGTGTCTGATTGAACTGCAATCGTCCTCAAAATCGACAAATGAGTTTTTACTGTGACGATATTTACAGCACAGCCTGAAAACGAAACGTCATCTAATTACAAATGTCATATAATTACGCCATTTGTGTATTTGTTGCGTTGTTATTTCGCGATTTGAGTTGAAATGAGTTACTTCTGTTGAACTGACAAAAATAAGAAGGAAAGTAGGGTAAAAGTGGGGCTCCGAAAACAGGAAGTGACGTCATAATGACGTCAGGAGGTGTTTTCGGAGCCCCATGGGGTTCCGAAAACAGTGACGTCATATTGACGTCATATTGACGTCATATGGACGTGTTATTGGCGTGATATGGAGATCATATGGAGACCATATGGAAATCATATGGAGATCATATGGAGGTCATATGGAGGTCAGATGAACGTCATATGAACGTCATAATGACGTAATATGGAGAGTGGGCGGCCATTCAAACGGGCGGCCATTCAAACGGCATTCAAACGGGCGGCCATCCAAACAACAAAATGACACCCGAGCACTCGAGCACCCGAGCACTTCAGCACTCGAGCACCCGAGCACTTGAGCACTCAAGCACTTGAGCACTTGAGCACCCGAGCACTCGAGCATTCGAGCACTTGAGCACTCGAGCACTCAAGCACTCGAGCACTTGAACACTTGAGCACTCGAGCACTTGAGCACTTGAGCACTCGAGCACCCGAGCACTCGAACACTCGAGCACCCAAGCACTCGAGCACCCAAGCACTCGAGCACCCTAGCACTCGAGCATTCGGACAGCAAAGGGCTCATAGAGACACCCGCCCCCGGCCAGCGACCTGTAAGCATACACTATCTATGTGGGTGACTTGGTCGACAGGACCCCCCCCGGCTCATGGCTCCACCCCCCCCCCCCCCCCCCCATGGCGGTTTTAGCCGCAAGCTCACGGCTCACCGCATGCCACTGTATGTATACAAGCAATGGCCACTCTTTTTTTCAGCTTTCTCACTCCAAACACACACCATGACAGACTGGTAACGGGTCAGTCGGACAAACGGACACCCGGACAAACGGTCTACCCGGACAAACGGACAGCCGGACAAACGGACAGTCTTTTTTTTTTTTGGTTTTTTGTGCCTCTCTCTCCACACGGTAGCTGGGGGCAAACAAGCAGTCTTTTCGGCTTTCTCACTCTCTAAGCCCACACACCTTCACTAATGGATTGCCGTAGCAGCAATTAAACTTGAGCACTCTTTTCCTCAAGAGACACCATTTTTAACCCAGAGAGCTCTCTCTATCACGATATATACAGGCAACAACAACTCTTTTTTAAAGCTTTCTCACTGCGTACACACATAACACCTACGGCAACCGAACAAACGGACACCCAGACACACGGACACCCAGACACGGACACCCAGATACACGGACACCCAGACAGTCATGTTTTTTTTAATTTTTGTCTCTCTCTCTCTCTCCATCACACCCACGACGTCTGAGGGACAAACGAATAGTCTTTTTCGGCTTTCTCGCCCCACAACTTCACTAATGGATTGCCGTAGCAGAAATTAGAAGTGATCTAAATAAGGGACGCTATTTTTAACCCAGAGCTCTCTCACTGCATATACAGACAACAACAACTCTTTTTTTCGGCTTTCTCACTCCACACCTTCACTAATGGATTGCCGTAGCAGCAATTAAACTTGAGCACTCTTTTCCTTAAGAGACGCCATTTTTAACCCAGAGCTCTCTCCATCACGATATATACAGGCAACAACAACTCTTTTTTTTTAAAACTTTCTTACTGCATACACACACATAACACCTACGGCAACCGGATAAAAGGGCACCCGGATAAAAGGGCACCCGGATAAATGGACATCCGGATAAAAGGGCAGTCTTTTTTGTTTATTTTTGTATCTCTCTCTCAACCGAACAAACGGACACCCAGACACACGGACACCCAGACACGGACACCCAGACACACGGACACCCAGACAGTCATGTTTTTTTTTAATTTTTAACCCTCTCTCTCTCCATCACACCTACGGCGTCTGAGGGGCAAACGAACAGTCTTTTTTCAGCCTTCTCGCCCAAAAACTTCACTAATGGATTGCCGTTGCATCAATTAGATGTGACCTAAATAAGACACGCTATTTTCAACCCAGAGCTCTCTCTCAATGCATATACAGCCAACAACAACTCTTTTTTCAGCTTTCTCACTCCACACCTTCACTAATGGATTGCCGTAGAAGCAATTAAACGTGAGCAACGCCGTCTTAAGAGACGCCATTTTTTAACCAGAGAGCTCTCTACCCATTACGGTATATACAGGCAACAACAACTCTTTTTTTTTTAAACTTTCTCACTGCGTACACACACATAACACCTACGGCAACCGGATAAAAGGGCACCCGGATAAAAGGACATCCGGATAAAAGGGCAGTCTTTTTTGTTTATTTTTGTATCTCTCTCTCTTCAAACACACATAACACCACATCAGACGGTCAGACGGACAGATTAAGCATTTATTTCTCAAGCCTGGGTATTTTTAACCCAGGCAGCGATTTGTTTAGCTTTCTCACTCTTCTCACACACATAACACCACATCAGACGGTCAGACGGACAGATTTAGCGTTTCATTTCTCAAGCCTGGGTATTTGTAACCCAGGCAGCAATTTGTTTAGCTTTCTCAGACGGTCAGACGGGCAATCATTTTTTTATTTTTTTAATCTCTCTCTCCACACACACATATCACATCAGACGGTCAGACCGACAGATTTAGCGTTTCATTTCTCAAGCCTGAGTATTTTTAACCCAGACAGTAATTTGTTTTGCTTTCTCAGACGGGCAGACGGACAGATGAGGGGTATAAATCAATGATTTATAGACCCCTTTTTTTAGCATTTCCCACACTCTCATGCATACACATACATACTAACAACATGACACGATTCGCGCTTATTTCGTAATAATGGGAGGCCGCTAAAAAGCAGCCGTGGAGGTATTTTCTGCTTTCTCCGCCGGTTCACTTCCTGTCGCTTCCCCTGCCGCCGCTTCCCCTACTTTTGCGCCTTGGCGCCGTCGCCGTCTCCGCCTCTGCCGCTGCCGTCTTCCTCCCTACAGCCAGCCCTCCTCCTATGCGCTGCTACCGCGGCCCTGTGTGTCCTGAAACCTCTACCCAGAACGTTACAATAATGGTACTCCGGCTTTAACGCATCTGGGCATGTCTGTTCGTGGACTCGTAGAGAGGTTCCTGCCGGTATTCCAAAATGGCAGTAGCTGCAAAACTGCAAATTATCCGCCGTATCCAAAAACTCTACGATATCCTGGAGGGATGACTTTTTGGAAGAGCCATCCTCCTGTTTCACGTCAACCAGTTCCACGGTGCAGTCTTATCGGAGGGCGACTGCATGAGGCTGAAGTCCACCTGCGTGAGGTCCGTTATACTGGCGACAGCGGCTGCTAGCTCTTCCTCAGAAGCTGGTGTCACTGTCTCCGGCCTGGTAACTGTGGCGCTAGGAAGATTTCGCCGTTTGACTACAACTTCTTCCGCCGGAACCTTCAAGACAGTGACATCAGCTGCCGTTGGAATCTCTATCGGCAGAGTCGTCAGCGTCGACGCCGTGGCTGCAGCAGGAGTCGCCTTGACAGGGTCGCCGCCGTCGTGGTTGTCGCTGCTGTGGTCCTGGCTGGCCTTTCTTCCTGGCAGGGCGGCGGGTCCTGGCTCCTGTCGGGCAACCTCTCCCTCCGGCGCTTGTATTGTTCTCCGCCGCCCTGCCAAACCGGTTGAACTCTTCTTCAGGTCTGTTCCTGAGAAAATTCCTCCACTTTCGAAAAAGAAATGTTTGATATTCTATATAGATATCTTCCCAGAGATCTACATCCTTCTGTGACAAGAAGTAGCGAGCCCGAAGCTCTGGCGAGAAAAATTCATCTTTGTGTTGCATTTTTAGCTCTTACTCCTTCAATGATCAAAAGCAGACTGACTGCATACAGTGCGAGGCTGCTATTATATAGGACCCCCCCCCCTGGTCAGTCGACCTGAAGCAAGGACCCCCCCCGGTCAGTCGACCTGAAGCAAGGACCCCCCCCCCCAGCCCATGAGCCCCCCCCCCGGGTCACCGACTTTTTAGCCGCTGGGCTCACGGCTCAGTAGTATAAAAACGTCGGGTCAACACCGCGATGGCCATTGCATTGCCAAACCATCATGGAGACGTCTCGAAAAGCAGCAACGGCTAGCAACATGGAAATTGATAGAGGAGACTGCTGCCTTCCTAAGTACACTAGCAGAAGCTGAAAAAGCCTTGGAGGAAGCATTAGGGGCTCCGTCAGACGTGTCTACAGTACAGCAAACTAGGCCTTAAGAAGTACAGCCAGTACAGCAAGCAATGCCCGATCCCGAGGGATCTGACTATCCGTTCTGGGTTGCCAATGCGCCAAGCCACTTAGTACAAAGTTACAGGCTCATCTAGAGCATCTTGAGGAGGAAGAAGTGGTCATGTCAAGCGATGACGACGGTGGCGACGACAATGACGACAATGACGACAACGACGATGACGACAGCGACGACGATGACAAGCAGCTCAAATCTAAATTCGAATTGAGCAAAACTATTCCTGTTACTGAGGAAGACGTCACGCTGTTGAAACGAAACTTTCAAGCAGTGATTCCTCTGATCGATTGCAACATTTATGGTGTTTATGTGAAGAAGGCTTTTTCGATCAGCACACATACATGTACCTAACGGAAGAAGTGAACACTGTCATTCAGCTTATCTACATGCTAGAAGGAAACATAGAGCATCTTCCCGCGTCAGAGCCGCAGTTCTCCGAAGCCATGACCCGACGTTTCGTTCAACTTATTCGAAGTCTTCATGAGGAACTTTTTAAGACTTTATCTCTACCGACGCCAAAGTGTGTTGATGAGGATCGCGATTCCAAATGTGCAAAGGTCATGCTACATGGCTTCAAGTACCTTGAAGAACGTATTAAGGAGTATGATATGATGGCTTACCTCTATGAAAAAGGACATTTCACCATGCCAATGCTCTTTCAATGGATAATTGGGAGTCGCAAACGAGGAGACTTTTTAGTGATTGTTATGAGACAATCTTTGACAGACGGTTTGCCAACAGCCTTTCTGGATGGTTTCAACGAGATCACTCCGCGATTTTGCAAGCATCTCATGAAAACATACATGTAATGTCCATATAAAAGGAGTGAGGTGTCAAGTGCAGTCATCATTCAACGCGCAGCCATGGAGAAGACAAGCAGCTTTAAAATTAGTGCAAACTTAACCATTACTGTGGAGCATGGACAATTTGGATTATTTTTTCGAATCAAACGTGGAGAGAGATGGCTTGCTTTATCACCATCCTTGTGGAAGATTGTGTGCCTGAACTTAGCAAGATTACGCGACATTGGCTTCAAACTGTACTTAACGCAAACGAAGTGGCTCGAAGTCATTTCATACTTGGATATGCGCTATGTGAGTTTTGTGCAAGCATCACTGTTTGAAGGGAAAGAATACAAGTATTACATCAACATGAATGATGGTGAATGGGAGACATTGCTTCAGGAGATGGATAGCATTAACTCAACCTTATTGCCATGTACGGAACGTCATGGCAAGAAAACTCCTATCAAGCTGCAAAAGGACAATCGGATGAAAGTGTCAAAGTTATCTAAGAAAAGACTGGCTGAAGTTTAATTGGAGAATATGGATGTGCAAAATCAACTTGGAATTATCTGTGAATATTGCGGTGCTTACGGATATGCTGAGGATTATGATTGTCACTGCCACAAGTACAATTGCAAGTTGTGTGAACCAGACAACTTCTTCAACAAGTGCGGCTTACTAACTGTTTCTGCGGAGTAAGACTGAGAGTCATTTGCTTACCAGCCGCCACAGTGTGCAGACGTGTTATATGGACATGTGAAAGATGGATGTAGAAACGTGTTTTAAGGACAAGTATGTGAACTACATGATAAGTGAACTGGCACGTTTTGGATCTATTCAACAACAACTGCAGCACTTTGACATTTATTGGGAACTTGCTCATTCCACGTTGAACGTACCAAACTTACGCGAGGATTTCATCAAAGAGTGTATGTTTTCAAACATTGGTGGAGCTGAGGAGTTTGATGTGGAAGCAGCATATCACTTCGCTCGATTTGATCCAAGACTGTTTGATGAAGTGAGAGAGTGGTTAATCTACATTGCAGTATAATGGTGGACATTACATTGAGACAATATATTGTGCAAAAAACATATTGTGAAGAAATGTTATTAGCTGTAAAAAAGTTTGCATGTTTAGTATGTCCTGCTTGTCAAAATGAAGAGTGTTCAGAACTTATGTGTCATTCTACATGTGTCTATACATATTGGAATGAAGCTAAATACTACATTCATTTAGATAAAGTGTTAGATAATTCAAATCAACGTTGTGAAAAATATGGTGTAGATGCTATCACATTTGATGAATTAAGTAGCTGGTTAATATACATTGAAGATCAATGGACTCCAATTATTCACACGATTGTATCAATACTTGATTTGTAAGACATGTTGATAAAAATAAAATTTAAGATGTGTTGATAAAATGCAAGATATGTTGATAAAATGTTAGATGTGTTGATAAAATAAAATGCAAGATATGTTAACAAGTGTTGATCATTTAGTGTTAACATGTCGACGTGGAAAGACTACTTAACCAATATTTACTTTAAACCTGGTCAACCCGGGGCATTTGCTGGTCCTTACAAACTTTATCACATATTAAAAAAACATGATCAACCAGTCACTCATTCACAAGTGAAGAAATGGTTGCAGGATCAAGATGCCTTCAGTTTGCTACAACCTGTAAAATACAGGTTTAAAAGGCAACGTGTCATTACACGTGGAATTGATGACATGTGGGATATTGATTTAGCTGACATGGGAAACATAGCTTCCTATAATGATGACACCCACTTTTTATTGGTTGTCATTGATGTGTTTTCCAAATATTTATGGGTGCAGCCAATGCCTAATAAATCACATACCAGCGTCATAGAAGCCTTTCAAAAGATTTTTCATGAAACACAACGAAGACCACGAACTCTAAGGTCAGATAAAGGAACTGAATTTAAAAACAGATGGGTAAAAGCATTTTTGAAGAAGGAGGGAATACATGCCTATACGACAAAGAATCAAACCAAAGCCAACTTTGCTGAGAGAGTCATTCGTACTCTAAAGGGAATGATGTATCGATATTTTCTTCATAATCAAACGTATCGATATAGGGACATCCTTCCAGACTTAGTGTATAGGACATCCTTCCAGACTTAGTGTATAATTATAACCATAGACCTCATGGCTCCCTCCCTAATAAGTATGCTCCTGCAGATATTCGTAAAGACATAGAATCGAAAGTGTGGAAGTATATGTATGTAGACAAATTGAAATTAAAACCAAAGAAGAAAAAACCATACAAATTTAAAATTGGTGATCAGGTTCGTATTTCTCACATGAAATATGTATTTCAACGGGATTATCATATAAAGTGGACGCAAGAAGTGTTCATTATCACATATCGTTGTAAGAAGCAAGGAATACACTTGTATCGTGTGAAAGACATTTTGGATGAAGATATTGACGGACATTTTTATGAAGAAGAACTGCCGAAAGTGACAAAAGATATTGAATCAGTCTACAGAATTGAAAAGGTCTTGAAAACACGAAAAAGACGGGGTGTTAAAGAATTATTTGTGAAGTGGTTAGGTTGGCCAAAGAAGTTTAACAGTTGGGTGAAAGAAACAGATATTCGAAAATGAAGCATCCATTCACGTGTTTGGTCTCTGGACCTACAGGCAGTGGTAAAACTTCTCTAGTTAGAGAAATTCTAGAACAAAAGTTAATTAAACCCTCTCCAAAAACTATTTTATGGCTCTATGCAGCAGATCAGCCTTTGTATAAGTAAATGAAAGTTGTGGAATTTTACCAAGGCATTCCAGATAACATTGAAGAGCGTTTTAACCCGAAAAAACGAAACTTACTCATCATTGATGACTTAATGACCAAATGTCATAGTGATGAGCGCATGACACGTCTCTTTAGTGTTGGCAGCAGTCATCAAAATCTAAGCATTATTTTTAATTGTGCATTATTTGTTTCATCATGGTAGAGAAATGCGTAATATTAGTTTGAATACACATTACATCATTCTGTTTAAAAATCCTAGAGACAGTCAACAAATAAGTACATTAGCGCGACAAATGTATCCTGGAAAATCTCAATTTCTCATAGAAGCCTATCAAGATGCTACCAGCAAACCTCATGGCTATTTATTCATTGATTTAAAGCCGAAGACAAATGATCAACTACGTATTCGTACAGGCATTTTACCAAAAGATACACATTACGTATATATTGATAAGGTGGCGTATGAACAAGAACCAAGTCACTTAACCATTCGCAGCCAAGATGTCTAAACGTATTCAAGCGAATCAACCTTTCCTTCACTTACTACAACAAGCTACTAAGGGGGAATTAACTAGCTTGTTTGAAATTTGTTTGAATATATTGCGGGGACATTTACCCTTAAGCTCAAAAAGGTATAAGTTATTCAAGCGTGAACGTCATACCCTACGTATACTGGCAAATAAGAAGATATCACTTCGAAGAAAAAAGAAGTTGGTTAATCAGAATGGAGGATTTATTGGAGCTATTGCTAAATTTGCATTACCCTTGTTAGCTCAGTTGCTGTTAAAATGAAACATACTTTGAAAATGGTTCTCATTCCTGAATATGAATATAAAATGTTGTTAGAAAAGAAGGGAAAAGATGTTGAAATCAAAACGAAAGTGAATAAACTTTTACGTGGGAAACGAACTCGTGAAAAAGCAATAAAAATGTCTCAAGTGCTTGGACGTCATTTATGAACAATTCAATCACAACAACAGCGACAAAAGTCTGTTACAGCATCTAATGCAGAAAAATCAGAAAAGTCCCAACAGTTTCTAAACCATTTTCAACCTATTTATCATGTAAAACTAACACAACTTCTGGCAGAACTTAAGAAATATGGTACTAGATGGACAGATAAAAATGAACTTGTTTTAAAAACAGGTACTGTCATTACAAATTCTAACATTATTGATTTGTTGAAAGAAGCATTGGTTGCTACAAAAAGAAAAGAACGACGAGAACCACCGCGTGGTTGGAAGCAGTTTATTGAGGAAATTGTAGACGCTAATATTCCAAAAACTGTTTTTGGTAAAAAGACAACTCGTGAAGATATTACAAAAGAGCAACAACAATGTCAACAAAGATTGTTTCCAGAAGGATGGGAAACTTTTTAACATGAATTAAAGAGTTATGGTGTTGTTGTTGTAAAGAAAATGGAAATAAAAATACTATTCCTGTAAAAATTAGGTGTGTTAGTGCTTGTTGTCAGGGAGAAGTAGTAGATACCAATTTAGATCATGTAGATAGCAATTTAGACAATAATGTAGACAGCAATGTAGAAAGTGAGGATGAAGAGTGTCAAACATGAAGTAATGTATATACACATCTAGTCTATCTACATCACATAAACGATTTAGCTGTCATGGAGTCAACAAGTTTTTACATTACTTTACCCAGCAATGCTAGTATGAACTATTATCCCAACAACAAGACTTCGAATTATCAAATTCGTATGCCTCGAACCATCTATCTGAACGGAAAATATGAAGTGGCTTTAGCTGAAATTCAATATCCACATACATGGACAACCATGAGACATGGAATGGACTATTCTATTCAGTATCAACAACAACCACTGAATAATGTTGTTCTTGACACAATCAATATTCCTTATGGTTACTACAGATCCATACAAGAGATATGTCAGGCAGTCAATAAAGAAGCAACTAATTCTATGAAAGATGACCTTAAAGAAGCTATTCAGATAAAGTATGATAAAATTAGACGACGTGTTTTTCTATTTCTAAATTACGGCTTTGAAGTGTCATTCTCCACTGGATTAGCTGAGATTTTAGGATTTATCCCAGATTAATGGTATACTGAAACGTGTACAGCTGAACATAAAGCTGATGTGAAACAGGGATTTTATACACTTTATGTGTACTGTAGTATTTGTGAGCCACAAGTTGTTGGTGATTATTATGTCCCTTTGCTACGTTCTGTTGGAATACAAGGACATGATGGAGACATTATCATGAAAAGTTATGGAGAACCTCATTATGTTCCTGTAAACACATCCAAATTTGACGCGATAGAAATGAATATTAAGGACGACACAGGCTATAATGTTCCATTTCAAACTGGAAAGGTGATCTGTAAACTTCATTTTCGACCAAAAGCATTATGAAAGCATACACACACAATCCATCTATATATCGCAACCATTTTCTTCGCCAAGTGGGTGGAGAATTACCAGGATTTAAAGGAGCGCGAATACAATATGGAGATGGTATTGGTTCAATACTGGGATCATTGGCTCGAAAAGCTATTCCACTGCTTAAGACAGGGGCTAAAATCGTTGCACCACATCTTAAAAGGGCTGCAAAAGATATCGCGAAAGATGTTACAGGTCGAGTAGCACAACGTATGTTTGGTGGTGGGTTACGAGGACAAAAGAGACCGAAACGAGCAAAACGTGCCAGAAGGCGTAAGGCAGCTAAACGGATAACATCAAAAAACATAAGAAAGATATTTTTTAATCATGTCTTTAATTCATAATCATTCTTGTGAATGTAGCCTTTCTCCATTAGAATGGTTTCACATACCACCAACGCAAACTGCTGTAGAAAAAAGTTATAATGTAGACTATCAACCAATGACTGCCATTAGAGAGGGTGCTCCAATAGAATTCTACATTCCTGCGAGTACAGAAGAATATCTAGATTTAAAGAACAGTAAACTCCATATTGTATGTCGCATTGTCAAGGCTGATGGAACACTGTGTGGTGTAGATGATAACGTGTCATGTATCAATGATTTGTTTAATGGGTTATGGTCCAATATTAAATTATTTCTAAATGATCGTTTGATATCACATAGTAACAATACCCATGGTTATACCAGCATCATATCTCATCTCATTCATGACTCGGAAGAAAGTCTCCATTCTGAGCGCTCTATGCGTCTCATCTTTAAAGATACTGCCGGGTCAATGAATACTCATGAGGTGAAAAGACCTAATCATGAAAGATATGTATCAGGTTTTCATGTAAATATTGAAGGTGGTGATATAGCTGAAACAGGAAATAATGGTTTACATAATCGCTATTGGTATACACGTCTAAGCCGTGAGTTTATGCTTACAGGTGGTTTAAGGGTAGATTTGTTTGAGCAGGATCGTTATCTTCCCAATGGTGTTAGTATGAAATTGCGTTTACATAGACAAAAAGATGGATATGTATTAATGGCTGCAAATAATGGTTTTAAAGTAGAAGTGAGAGAAGCGTTTTTAACCATTCGCAAAGTGAGGGTTAGTCCAGGTATTCAGTTGGGACATGCAGATGCATTGATGAAAAGTCCTGCTAAGTTTATTGTTAATAGAAAAGAATGTAAAGTTTTAGCTATTCCAACTGGATTTCAATCTTTTGTGAAAGATAGCATCTTTTTAGGCCAATTACCAAAGGGTATTGTCATTGGAATGGTCCATAATGAATCCTTTGCTGGAACAGTATTGAGAAATCCATACAATTTTGAACATTTTAATCTTAACTTTATGCAGCTTTACTCTGATGGTGAACCAGTCCTATCCAAACCTCTCAAGCTTGATATCAATCAAGGCAAATATCTTGATGCTTTTGAAACTCTTTACAAATCTTTTGATAGATTGGATGGTGAGAAAAGTTCAATTATAAAACGGGAAGATTGGCCTAGAGGTTATTCTTTGTTTTCTTTTGACTTAACACCTGATTATGATGGTGCTGATCATTATTCCCTTATCAAACATGCGAATTTGAGACTAGAAATGAATTTTGCTGGTGCCTTGCAAAATACAGTCAATGTTATAGTGTATGCTGAATTTGATAACATTGTTGAAATAAGTGCAAATCGTAGCATTCAATTCGACTACCAGTCATGAACACGAAGCAGATAGAAGCCATCCTATCCCATGGTGCCACGACGAAAGACTTGTTTCAAGGTGTGTTTGCCATGGACCAGTTACCATCTTTACAACGCGGTGCCTATGTCATCAACACAGACGATCATGATGATCCAGGAGAGCATTGGGTGGCAGTATATTATGACGAAGACCCTGCAGAATATTTTGACTCTTATGGACTTTTACCTATAGACAGTCGTTTGAATAAGTTTTTAAAGTTTAATTTCATTTATAATTCAGTTCCATTACAAACACCGATATCCTCTACATGTGGATTTTATTGTGTGTATTATATAATTCAAAGAGCTCGAGGACATAGTCCTTTTGAAATCATTGATGTATTAAGAAGAAGTGATGGTGATTTTGTTGTAAAGGATTTTGTATATAGACATTATAAACCATTATTTTGTTGATGTTGTATTAGCTAAGTTGCATTAGTTAGGTTGTTGGTAATTGTGAATTGTATTATGAATATTGTAAATAAACAAGACAGTTTTATACAACATTCTTTTTTATTGTGTTATACATTATTTACATTTCACAATTATTTTACATTGAATTTTATTTTACAAATACATTCAATACATCAATAAACACATGCCATTCATACCAATCTAAATTAATATATGTATCATAGACATTACATTCACGTTTGTAAATGCTATGAAAACTAGCATAACACTGTCCATTACCAAACTTTATTATTTTAACATCTTCATGTTCAGACAGTTTCAGTTCATATCCATGATCATTCATGTCAATGTTCATCACCATAACACACATGGGATGTGTCAGTTCAATGGACTTGGTGCCTCGCATGAGTTGCACTCCTTCCTCTTTGAATTCAAGCGTCAGGTTCTTTCCAATCCAATGCTTGTAACAGAGCGTACCATTCCACTGTGTTGAGGGTGATGTAGTCGTAGCGTTCTGTAAGCTCGTCATATTGGCGAAATTGTACAAACACGTCTAAGCAGTTCTCAGTCACACGCACTTCTAATTCATTTGAGACTGCCAGGAGAAAGCCAGGTATCCTGAACTTCTCTAGATGGTCTTTCAACACAGATTGTTCGTCAGTTGATAGAATGATATACTTTCCAAAATGTCTTAGCACAATGTCATCACATAAGTTTCTCAGATATGAGAATCCATGTGAAATAGGTTCATATTCCGATAAAAAGTCTTCCATCTCGTTCAACAGTCAGATGAACTATGAGCTGTCTCCTTGTCTGCAAAGACGTTTTTATGCTCGCAAGATGGCGAAGAGTGGATGTTGTATAGCTTCTAGGAATCGTAAGACTGCGCGCCAGTTCTTGATATCAAAGAGGATCAAATCTGTATATGGTGTATCTGGCACAACTCCCTTGTAATCCTCTGGATAATCCTGTAAAAGATTTCTACAGATTTCTACACGTATGTAAGAATCATATTCAGCCACCGTCACTTCCACTTTATTTTCAAGTCTACGTTTAAACCCATGTTCAAGTGGTATGTTTTAAAGTCTTTCCACACTTCAGATTTAAACCGATGATAACTTGTCTGAGAACCTAGTATCACTTCATTCCTATCATTTACAGTAAGGTAAGCACCACCGTTCAGCATGAGTGCATTCATGTTTTGACCTTGTTATGAGCCGTCTTCTTGTCTGCGAAGCCTTTTATCCACTTCTTTCACCTGCTTCTTCAGCATTTTCCATTCAGGTATTGTCAGCAAAATTCCCTTTTTCGTTGGGCGGTTTTTTCCAGTCCCCTCATCTCTCAGGTACTTGCGAATGTTTACCACTCCTTCATTGCTTTGTTTCATAATCTTGATATACTTTCCATTTCCTAGAGAAAGCATTCCATCCCACGACTGTGGTGTTGTTGCTGTCTCCACTTCCAATTTCTTGATGGTAGTGGTAGGATTTTTCACTTTTAAGTCTTTAACTGTATCTGCAAAAAGAGTATCCATATCAGTTGTAGATCTCTTACGACTTTCACGTTCCATGTTAACGCTTCAATGTTCACACCTCAAATAACTCTTCCATTGCAGGACCTCTCCCTTTTATAACATTGCTTTGTAATGTCCATGCGCTAAGGTGGAATAGCCATCATTCAGCACATATCGCTTGTCGTCATATGGGCAGAGGGCTACTTTCCTTAACTTCTCCGAGAAAAGCTGGTGACTATGACTTCGGATAATATGTCCTGTAGCCATCGTTTGAGTTTTCTTGAACAAACTGTCTCTATACTGCATATGTTTAATACGTCTTTGACGAGCTCGAGTGAAGCCTTTAGCTGTATGTTTTTCTTTCCCACCGCACAATAAACTGTACATTTTCGGTCTGAGTCCAACAAACTCTTCAATGGGGACGCCTGCCGTCTCATCTTTCATTTTCCCAAGCACTTTTTTGTTCACGTTGGAATGTAGGAAGTGATTCGGCGGATAGTCACTTGTGTCGAACAGGTCAGCATCTTGCTGCATATCCTTGTAGATATCTTCCGTTTCTATGTCGTAACATAGACTGTCGGTGTCGCTGAACAACAACTTGGCATTGGGATACTTGGCCATGATGTAGTTGTAATGAAAGTTGAACATAAGCACTTTGCTGAGGTCGAGAATGGTAAAGCCAACTTGAATGGGTTTGTCCAGAAGCAAATCCACTTTGCGCAAATGTACCGCGGTCAAATCTTCGTTGAAAATTTTGAATTTGTGGAAAGAAGGTTTGGCTACAAGTTTTTGAACCGCTTTTCCTTGTGAACAAGTTCAACATTGATTCGCTTTCTCACATTTTCCATGGTTTTGCCAAACACCGAGTTGTTCATCAGTTTGAAGAAGTCTTTCTCAAATGGGTTCTTGGCCAATTTTCTCTTTTCCGTGTTCAAGGTAATGTATTTTGCCAACCATTTGCTCTGTTCAAACATGATGGCGCGATGTACTTTAGTGACTTTCAACCCCAGTGGGACGTACTTTTGTAAATTCCTGTAATGAAGTACATATTTCTTCTTGTCAGACAAGTTAGGAATGAGCTTTTCACTGGATTTCTCTTTCATGTTTAGATCTTTCCGCAGCTTCTGACTGTACTCTGACAATTCTTCAACTTTGACACATTTCCGTTCTGGAGCCACTGGGTAGTGATTATGATGATCATGGATTGAATTTGGATATTCTAAATCCACTTCCAAAATGAATCCAATGTCGTCATCTTCAGCCACATCCATGAAGTCGAGGGATTCTGGCTCGCTCACCCACATAAATCCTCTTTGCGGCATGCTTTGTGACATGGCCCAACCATACAAGTTGTTTGCATCGAGGTACATCAGATAGTTGCTTGGTATCTCAGAATTGTAATCAGCTACGTAGGGATTATTCGCTTTCGCATACTTGTGTGCGATCACAGATATTCCTCCGCGTATGCCTTGCTCAACCATTTGGTACTTGCAATGTCATTGATCAATTCCAACTTCACCTTTGTCGCTTTCAACATTGCATCCCACGACAGTCCTGGTGCTGTATAGTAATGAGCAGGATCCAATTCATACGTGTTGAGGCATACTTATAGTCAGCTTGAATGTATCCCACAACTTCTGTGCATGCGCATAATCCTCATCGCTAATGTCCTCTTCGCTAAGCTGACTATAAAACTTATCCTTTGATGGTAGCTGTGTTTTAGCAAACTTGGATGGTTCGTCCACGTAATCATGGGGTACACTCCCTTTCTCAACAACAAATCTTGTTGGTCACTATCGTGAATGTGAGAGGTCATGTTGTAGAAGTTATCTTTCCCTTCTGCTGCAAGGTTGGATACCAACTTCTGTAGAGAGGTACTCATGAACTGAAAGCTGTCTGTAAATTTCAGATTGCTCATGGTGAATGCAATATATTTCTCAATGGTGTTTGGAATGACTGTAATCGTTTCACCTTTGAATTTCCCAATTTCCTCCATGATCAGGTGACTGTCATAGCCTCGCAAATTGTGGAAAAACACGGGAATGATAAAAGAATCTTTATCCCCTTGCTGATATTTTCTAAGTCGGAATTGTAAGTTGCATTCATAGTGTGCTGCTCCACGATATTTGCCATTGATGTGGTCATGATCTCTCACACGATCTGCTCCTAGAGGTTCATGACAAATGTAGCAATCAACAGCGTTCTTGAAATTCTCTTTGTCTTCACGAGTCATCACCATTTCCTTTGGCCGCTCTAAACCACGTACAATACGATCACGTTCATTCACCATATGGTCTAAAAAGACTTTCACAGCATTGTCTCCTCGATACACAACTGGTGCACGTGTGTCGTACTGGCTCACAACCACATAGGCAAAGCTGTTTGGACGATGATGTTGATACTTGTCTCCTTCTTCATGCTTTTGCGTGAAACATTCAAAGTCGGCATAAATCACAAAAGGTGCTCGCTGCTGTTTAGCCACATTCTTGAACTTGATGAAGGGTTCCTTGGGAAATGATAAACGTTGTGCTCCATTCTTGTCACACACTTCACGATGTTTATCTAAAAGATCTTGTCGTACAAACCCGTGAAGACAGTTGAAACAATAAAAATATGTACCCTTATGCTTTGATCGATAAGACATAAGTCTGCTAAAATTCTTGATGAGGCAGTAATGCCTCGTCTTGTCATTGCTAATCAGAAGTAAGTTGATTTCTCTCACACTGACGTTTCGACTAAGTTGTATTGGAACAACTACATCTTGTTCATATCCAAACACGTTGATGGCTACATCGTTCTCCTTTTCAAAACTTTGGAATGTCAGTAATTGGTGTCGGAAAGGTCATACCCTCTACCTTTAGTTCCTTCTCAAATGGTTTGTAATGATTCACGCGATTTGGGTTGTTGCCATGAGGGTGAAGGTAAGCCAATACTGACCATAAGAAACACTTGTTATCATCATTCTTAATGTTTATCACACCTTCTGTTTTCTTCACTTTCTTCGGTAGTGGAATATAACTACTCGCTTCTAGAGGAACCAACGTAGCTGTATGTACTTCAATGTACAGTATGTTATCCAATACCCAGCCAGAGCCTTGTCGCTCATGTTCGTCAAACTTGGTAAATAATTCTTTATAGGCTTCTGGCAGGTCCTGCTCAATATCTGCTGGATTGTATGCTGCATATGTTGGACTGCTGATAAATGCATTATCCACTTGTTCTACAATAACATCATTTGCTGTCAGTTTCTTGAAACGTGCATGCACGACAATGTACCATTTCATTCCATGGTTTAAGGTCTCCAACAAATGTGCCTTGATACGGTTCTCTTGCTGTCGCATTTCAAGCAGTAAATCTGATCCATCCTCAGATTCAAACCGTTTTTCCTGCGCGTTTTCACCAAGACTAAGCCTTCTACCTCTCCCTACTTGTCCTGTCTTTTGTTTCTTTGAAACATGTTCTTCATGAGACACATTGTCCATCTCAGCTGGTATGCATGCATGTGCCTCATAAGTATCCATAGATGGAAATTTTACATTGCATTCCATACACTGAACTTGACCGTATGGCCAAATGTCATCTTCTTCCATCTTTTGTCTCTTTGCTCCTTTCATCTTAGCTTTACTGCATGTGTGTGTCTCATAAGTATCCATAGATGGAAATTTCACATTGCATTCCATACACTGAACTTGACCGTATGGCCAAATGTGATCTTCTTCCATCCTTTGTCTCTTTACTCCTTTCTCATGCTCTTCACTTTTCATCATAGCTGGTTGTTGTTCCGTCAACTGCTGAAACTGAAATGCTGAAATGTTATCTCAGACATACCCCTTTTATACACACTCATACATAGACAGAATTTGCGTTTTCATTTCACAGCAGAGGATGGCCCTTAGAAGGGCCGAAAGATGTTAGTGAGTTGGCTCTTCACCAACAAGTCGGATTTCCGCAATCACACTGATATCTGTAAAATTGTTCCATTATGAAAGGTCTTCGTGCACACTTGAAAGGATGAAAATTATAATATCCAAAGTTTTTCAGCGTCGCACCGCACCACCAGCAGTTTGTGCATGGCTCCGGCCCAGGTAATCGTGCAGTAAACTGTACCATAGCAAACCGCCACAGGTCTTACAACAGTACCGTCGTGGTGCATTGTGGTGTACCGGGCAGTTGTGTGGTTGTCCTGGATACTCTATCCACACCCAGCACTTATAACATTCAGTCGTTAGCGTCACTGCCTTGCCGTTTCGCATCACTGTGATTGCATGACTTGTAGACATCTTGCTGCTTGTGTTGGCTGATGCAGCCTGTAACCCGCATTTATATACTACTAGCAGCATCCTCGCATTATATGCTCTCCCAGGGGGGGGGGGTCCTTGCTTCATATCCGCTGCTCAGGGGGGGGGGGGTGGGGTCCTTACTTTATGTAGGCAGTTTGCCTCTGTCCCTGGGGGGGTCCTCAGTGAGAACCGGGGGGGTCCTTACGTTATGTAGGCAGTTTGCCTCTGTCCCTGGGGGGGGGGGGGGGGGTCCTCAGTGAGAACCGGGGGGGTCCTTACTTCAAGTGGTATATAAGTGGTAGCCATTTCAGTTCAGGCTCACAACCGCTTTCATCTCTCACGGCTATGGAGCTCTTCTATGCGTTAAACGATGTTCTCACGGTGAGGGAAGTCAGGGAGGTGCAAGTGCCGGTGGTGCCGCCAGTGAACCAGCCTGTGAGATATTTTTTCTACCAGATGCTGCCGAACCCTGCAAACGCCAAGGTCCTCTGTGTTCCGGTCTTTTTTAACCGGAGGGTGACGCTGGGAAAGCGGTTGGAAAATATTGAGCAGGGACATTACGTCGAGGCTTACTTCCGATGCACCATGCTGGGGGAATCGATACCATCAAGACTTGAGGAGGAAGAGTATCCAGCATGGGGAAGATTCTTCCTCCAGCAAGACCTCGACATATGTATCGCATGCGGCTGCATGCTCAGTCCTGATCGCGTTATTGCTGTGGATTGCGGCCATCAATCATGTATTTACTGCGCTGCAATTTGGACTCAGATGATGGCGCTTGCTGATGAATACACGACTGCATGCTTCACCTGCGGACTGAAAACGGATCATTACGTTTTCAACAGCCAGCAATTAACACACTGCGCAAGGCCAGTCCAAGACATCGTCGAATTTTTCTGAGTCCGGCAGCAAAAACCTGCCGGCCCTCCTAAGGGCCATCCACTAATACGAAATAAGCGCTAATCGTATCATGGTGTTAGTATGTATGTGTATGCATGAGAGTGTGGGAAATGCTTAAAAAAAAAAAGGTGATTTTTTTTACCCCCTTTTTTATACCCCCTTTTGACTTTAAGGGGGGTTTTATAGGTGAGCTCTAACCATGTAGCTATGAGTTCTCTATTTATAAAATGGAGAACTTGTATGTTTGGGGAGGTGTCTCATCTGTCCGTCTGCCGTTGGATGGTTGTTTGAATGGCCGCCCGTTTGCATGCCGTTTGAATGGCACTCTCCATATTACGTCATTATGACGTTCATATGACGTTCATATGACCTCCATATGACCTCCATGTGACCTCCATATGATCTCCATATGATCTCCATATGATCTCCATATCACGTCAATAACACGTCCATATGACGTCAATATGACGTCACTGTTTTCGGAACCCCATGGGGCTCCGAAAACACCTCCTGACGTCATTATGACGTCACTTCCTGTTTTCGGAGCCCCACTTTTACCCTACTAAGGAACGTTCGAAAGGGAGAAGATACTTGTTTATGAGGCGGGCTTGTGACGTTACTTCTTAAACCACGTGAGTTTAAGGCACATAAATTAAAGTGTACTATCACTGATGACAGAAAGGATGTATTTTTGCAGGTAAATATTTATTTTAAAGGGTAAATTGTTGGTAATTTTAACACGTCCATCGGGTGATTTTGTGTGCATTGATTTGAAATTAATAACGATATAACTGATATAATGCCGCGGCTAGGGAGGGGGGGGGGGGGTATTACGTCAGAAATAATCATTACACGTAGCAAATAAATACTTAATATTTGTTTTCATAAGTGCAAAAACCGAGTCAAATATCAATGTTCGCTGACCCCAGTACCGATTACGCGTCACCCCATCTGAGCATACTGAGTGCAAAAATAGCGCGTGGTAAAATTTTGAAGAACGACATAAAAATAGCAAAAGTAGGTATATAATAAAAGTTGTAAATCATTCTGAGTGCGTACGGTACTGTTATTGGCTGTAGCCTACGGGCGTGTACGGATTCCCCCCCCCCCTTCGGGGTCGTTCCGTACGGCCCTACGGCTTCAGGCAAAAAGCAATATCGTACGCACTCAGAATGAAGTATTACTATTTTATGATCACACCCATAGTTGAACTTAGCCGCTGCCGAGTGGCTGGTTTATTTATTTTTTGTTTTTCACATTTGTTGATCGTGAACGAATTATTTTGAATAGAAGGTTGGTTATTGGGCCTTATTTTATGCATATTTCCTACATTTAGGAATTAAATTTTTGCTGTGTACTTTGTTGTTTGTTTTGCATGGGCGATAATATGTACAAATGATTTGGCGTAGTTTAGTTTTCATACATATACATAAGCCAAATCACACTTTGGGTGTTTTGAATAAAATGCGCAAGAATTTTGAATTTCGACTGCGTGGTAACCGGGTAAAGAATTGAAAGAAATGATAGAAAAATATGGAAGAAATATCGCAAAAACAGCTCATACTCGGAACATAAAAGAAAATGAAACTTGAAACCATTTGTTAAAACTTTTAATAAGTTTTTAAAATATCAAACGGGTTGTTAAAAACCCGATTGCTCTTTGGTGCAAGAGAAATTTGACATTTAGGCGAAATCTCTCTATCATTTCTTTCATTTTTTACCCGGTTATTTTATTCGAAACGCAGGAATTTTTGCGCATTTTTATTGGGAACGCCCAAAGTGTGATTTGGCTTATAGCGTATAAAACATAGCATGTGGTTTTATTTTGATGAGTATTTTTTTTGTAAGTAAAGGGTGCAGTAGTAAGGTCACTGTATCATTAAATTGCACTTAGGTAGATTGTTTACTACAAGTTTTCAACTTTTTTCGATCTACCTTTTTCCGAAATACCTCATTAATTACTAAACGGTATCAATGTATAAATTGACCATTGAAGTTTTAGTATTAAGTTTTATGTTACATGAATTCATATTCTCATGTCTGCCCTGCCAAATCTATACATAAATGTCACCATTTCTAGTCAAAACCCCACTGATGAAACCACGAACACTATCCATCCCCACTCCCACATATGGCTTTTCGTATCCGATACAGGCTTACTCGTCTCACAGATGTCACTCTCTGTGCTCCAAATAAACAGTCATATAAGCTACCTGGATTGATTTCATATACGGAAGTGACCATGCGACGGCTAGCATTGTTTGCAGTACGTGGAAGTATTTTTCACTTTTAAAGTGGTCATCTGATATCTTGTGTTATGACAAGCAGCCCACGATTTTGGCACCAAAATGTAGTCCCCCACCCGATAGGAAGGCAAAGTAGTATATTATGGCTTTAACTACACTTAAAGTACAGGCATTTACCGTAACCTTGGGTAAAGAGTTAGGGTTGCGTTTGAGTAGTACCTATATTAGATTGCCCATCGGGGAGGGGACGATGGGTAGCCAAAAAAAAATCAACAATGAAGTAGAGAATTGATGATGTAGCGAGCACTGTCCAGACCCGCAAAAAAGGACTGGGGTAAAACGTGTTTGTCGTGATCCCTTCCAGATATAGATAAAAAGGTGTGCGGTAAAAACTGCCTGTTTTGACCAACTTCCCAACCCGGATAAAAATACAATATGTCTCAGTCCAGTGAAGCTGCCTGTAGTGACCAACTTCCAGTCCCGGATACAAAGATTGCACAGTAAAATCCATTTTATCGACCACCTTCCAGACTCGAATAAAAGCTGCCAATTGAGCTTTCCGTTCTTGTTATTTACATCCTCTGCTTTCCTTCATTAAAATGTAGCAATTGTCCGTTTAAAATGCATTATAAAATGAATTTACGGTATCGATTGACGCCATACGTCGCTTCCTTCGTGTGCAGTCCTGTTTGACGCACCCGATATATCTTAATACATTTAAAAAGTTAAAACGGAGGAGATAGTATAGCACTTTAAAGCAGGCATAATAAGTTTCTCGTAACTGTGTCAAAATTTAACACGTTCCATACGCGTCTTTGGCAAAATTTCTGTCGGTAGTTGTGAAAGAAGGTCACCAGAATTACATGTACGAAAGAATGTATACAACAAAATTGCTTAATGAAAGAGTGAAACAAAGTTTTACGACATTGCAGAATTTAAAACCGCGATAATAATGTACAAGGCATACCATAGCATGCATTGGTGTCTTACCTATCATCATAGCTTCTCCAACTCAGGCGTACCAATCCCACGTCTACACGCTTAACCCGAAGTTTTGTACAGGATCCAATAGAGATACAACTCGGGACCGGACCTTTCGGGTTAAGCAATCATTCGGGTTAACTGGTATCGGGTTAAATGGGGCCCACTGTATATTTTGTTGTAACGGTGGGCTCATGCATAAGTACCTACTTTAGCCTTGCCCTTCTAACCGTCCAAATGTATTCGCATTATGTATATTAAATGTAGAACAAGTTTGTGGAATTGACGTAGAGTAAACCATTCTTACCCTTATTGTTGCCTGAAGGTGAAAGTAAGTAGTAAGAAAAAGGTTTGATTTATAAGTCTCGAATGTTGAATCTGAGTAAGTTGGCTTTGCCAATATGGGATTAATAATAATCTTAATTATATTATAGTATTATTGTTAATATTATTTGTTGCGAGATTTTCTCAGCACTATCACATTGGATTTAACATTCGATCAGTACATATCAAACGTGTTGCCAGTATTGCATATTACAATTTCACATATATACTTCAAAATAAATATACATAAAAGGTTTTAATCACACGAAACGAGAAATGCATGTGGACTTTTTCTTCTAAGAATTAATTGGATCGATTGAAAAATGTCAAGAGCTTTGGAAAGCTGCAAACCTGGTGTTCATCTTTTCGCATGGCCAGGCTACAGTAGAAAGAGGGTTTTCTGTAAACAAACAGATTTCGAGGGAAAACTTTTAAAGAAGAATTCTTCATTGCCCAGCAGAGTGTTAAAAACGACCACGCTAAAAAGGCAGGGGGTGCAGCAAAGATTCCAATTACGAAGAAGAAGCTAGGTTTAGTGTCAAGCTCTAGGATAAAATACAGGCAGTATATAGAAGACGAAAAGAAAGCGAAAATGCTAAGCCTATGAAAAGGAAATGTGTTGGAAGAAGACATGTCGAACCTCAAGCGCCAGAAAATGAAACTTGAGACAGATGCATCTTCACTACAGATGACGGCGGATGAATATTCCGTAAAAGCTGAAAATTCGAGAGAGTTATAGCAAAGTCAACACCTTCAAGAGCTTGCCCGTGAAAAGAAAGAAACAATTAAAGCGCTTGACTAAACTATTGAGGACAAAGTGGGACAGCTTAAAAATGCATAAATAGATGGGGTTAATTTGATATAGCAGTAGAACGTTTTTGGGTTAATCCAGCGAGGTAATTATTCAATGTTGAGTAAGTGTTCATGTTTTGCACAAAATAGAATTTCTAGTGGACACTATATTCAAAATATTGTGTTGCTGGTAAATGAATATCGGGATGTGTTTTGGCACTTTAAAGTCGGTATTATGTTGTGTTATCTTGACTAATTTCTTTGACTGTAATTTCAAGCCACATACAACGCCTTAGGTTTTATTATTATACGTGCATTGTAATTTTATTTTTAGTTACTGATTCACTGTAAGGTTGCAATTTTAGAAAGCAGCAAAATATGTACCGGTATTATATATTTTTTTGCTGTGCTTACTGTGTTTCGGTTTGTATTGATAAGTAAATGTAGAAGAAAAGTTCATAAAGGCGTATTCAGTGTTTTTTTTACCTGTATTTGTATAAGATTATGGCAAATAAAATGGATATTGTAACATTACGATGATGAATTTCTGATCTTGATAAGCCTCGGATATACAAGATATGCGTATTACGTCTTGTCTAGTTAAAAAAAAAATTGATAAATTCTTTTACGATTTATCCGATGTACTGTTATGTGTAGGTTTGTTATTACTCTAAAGGTGTAGTGATTTTCCCTTTTATACCTTTCTGTCATGTTATTACATTCCTTGCAATTATAACACTTGTGTTATCGTTCTGTAAAGCTACATAGGTTATGTTAAAAAATGTGTAGTACTCAGGAAGTTTATGGAGATGAGGTGTGTTTGTGCAAAAATATTAGTAGCTGTAATTGAGATTGGTTCGTATGTAAGTTAGAGTGTACAGCTTATTGTTCTGACCGTTCAAATGCTTCCTTTTCGTAGCACATTGACTCAGCAATACTGAGTGAGTTCATGATGTTTTGTAAAATTGTAATGCAAAAAAAAAAAAGATGAAAAAGTTAGTGCATGTTGTTTTAATATAGAATGCAGTTGAAATATTCCAAAATTTTACTTGAATTTCTGCAACAAATAGTACTTGAATTTCCGAAAATATGCTTGATTTCTGTTGAAAAAAAAATATACTTGGCTACACTTGAATTTTTTTCGCTAAATATACTTGAATATACTTGGATTCTTTCCGGCAAACGTGTAAGCACCCTGTTCTAAAGTTCTAAAAGAAACTGAGTTAAACAGCCAAAGGGATGTTGCTTTTAAATTTGGAACATCGGTTTGTGCTGTGAATGGCATAGTTGAAAGTTCAAGATTGAAGATTCAACTTAAACTTCAAATCTGTTCATTGTTTTAATTGTATTGAGTACTGACAGTTTTTTAAGCAGAAGAAAAATGACGCTAGCTTAGTTGGTAGAGCGTTCGCTACAAGATCTGGGGTGCATAGCCGGTTCGAATCCTGCTCGTGCCTATTAGCTGTGCACTCAATTATTTTCCCCCTAGGGATTCAAACTGGGATGGCTCTTTTCAGTATAATGTGGCAGGGTATTCCTGATATGGCTCTGTGATCGCTGGAAGGGAATAAACAAACAAACAAACAATACTCTTGATGAGTGAGTTCAACACAACATTGTCTGGCTGCTTCGAAACTTCATGTTTCAGAGGAATTTCTTAATATCTGCGTTTTTATCCTTGAACATATATTAGCCAGGCAAATTCTTACACAAAGAAGGTTTTTAAATGCGCAGTGAAATCATATGTTAAGTTTTTATTGGACATGCAAGTTTTGAGCAAAATTACGTGATTGCGCGAAAGCTTCAAGTTTCCATTTACACGTAAACAAAGTGAAACCCACAAGCAAAAATTTATTAAAATACGCCTCATAGTAGCCTGCTTTACACATGGGCTAATATTGACGAAAATATTGGAAACATTTCATAAAAAAAGCCATTTTTTTCGATGTGTGCGCCTGGTTAGGTGTGAATCTTGATTAGATGTAGTGGGGTCTTCGTATTCACAGTAAAATCCGGCTGGTTCGTGCTTCGCTGTTGTCCAAGATGGTATGCACTTCCTTGTACATTTCCCCGGACAGTGCAGAAAAATATGTCCTTAAGGAATTGTCGTCAGTGGTAATTTTGACATTAAAAAATTACGTTGTAAGGCCGAAAAAGTAGTAAAATGGCCTTTCGTCGGAGAACTTTATCCTAAAATGTTTGCATTCGCGCCCTCAGCTCTTGCATTTTCATACAAAAGCACTTCCAAAGCCTAAAAGTGTTGCAACTTACAAAGTTATAGTACAAGTGTTACTGTGACGTGTAAAGACACATTGAACTAGATTTTCAGGGAAGAAGGACACAGGAATTTTGGCCAAACAGTTAAAACAATAAGTACAAATTCTGCCCGGCCAAGTCTGGACTCAAGAGAGAAAAAAAAAGATCGCGGACCGGGTCATCTTTTTTTACAAATTTTGATGAGAAACAAGACTGTTTTTCCTAGATTAAGTAGAATCTCGTGTGAAGATCGATTATTTTTTCCGACAGGATTTCTTACTTGTAAAGGCAGTCAGTACAGGAGATAGTAACAGAATAATTGGTAGCTGAAGCTCTCACTTCCAAGGATACCGAAATATTCAGGAGTAATTCAAACAAGTTTTGTTCTTACACCTAGTTTTTTGCTGCCTGAAATTCTGTAACTTCTACAGTCAGTCCCTTGGGGCTACATCACATTTTTTATTGCGTGTCTAAGTCGTCACTTCCGTCACCGGCCCTTCCGCACAAGTAATCAGTATATATATACATATATATATATATATATATATATATATATATATATATATATATATATATATATATATATATATATATATATATATATATATATGTATATATATATATATATATAGACGAACCAGACATGCTGCAGGATGTCTCTCCCATTTGTGGGCGTATTAGCCCTAGCCGCTTCAAACTAGTTATCCGAACAAGAAGAAAATGACAGAAAAAAATGAATTAGGCGGAAACGCTATGTCATTTTGTACGAATTCAGTAAATTATTGGGATTGACAATGAACATTTGTAATAACAAAGCAAAATTTTATATGGCCAATTCCAGGTGGGCACAATGTCCTTGGACAATGTTGTGTTGTGTTTTTAATTGGTCGTCTCACCGCGAATGCAATGCAATACGTCTGAAATTGTAGAAATTTAAAGTTATATTTTGGCTTTTTTTCCCCTTAGCACATCTACACAGCTTGTGATGTAAGGCAGATGGACTGAGCTGACAGTTTGCTGAAGAGACTATGACAACTGAATTTACACGAAACTTGCTCCGCGTTGCTCTTGCGCAAATCTGTCAGAATCTAGGATGGAGCTCTGTGCATTCGACGCCTATGGAGTTGTTGACAGACGTGCTGGAGAGATACATCACAAGTCTTGGCAGATACTCGCATCGGTACTCCGAACAGTGTAAGTAGAGTGGTCATTCAAGGTCACGGCTGGGCTGTGAACGTTTACTCAGACACTGTGGCCAAGGTGCACCTTATGAACACGATTCCGCCAAACCACGTGATCGGATTTGACTGTGTGAGTGTTTATATAGGTGACCTCGGAGATTTTGGTGACCTTGATTGGTCATTCGAGTTCGCGGTAGGGCTTTGATTATTTACTTTCCGCACTGTGGTAAGGGTGGATGTTTTGATTACAATTCCGCAATAGCCCCTAATCGGATTCCGATGAAACATAGTGAGTGCGTATGTAGATTACTTCTCGGGCTGCGGGTGGTCGTTCAACCAATCAGCACTCAGGGATTAGCTTTGAATATTTAACATATGGTATGTCGAAGACTTGCAAAGAGTATATTTAAGTTGTACGAGGCCAGTACTTTGGGCCCCTTTTCTCTTTACTGGCCTGTCCTTATATGTCTTCCCCTAAGGGAGACATATATAGTATTTGGTGTCTCCGTCCGTCCGCCTGTCTGTCCGCAGTGAGTTCTTATGAAATTAATGAGTTGATTTTTCTCAAAACATACATACAAATTGGGGTACTTGTCTAGATGATGCCCGTGTTATTTTTTTTTTCGTTCCTTCAAAAAGTCTATTTTTGGTTCAGTCAGACGACTGTTTCAACTTTTGACATCGGACAGCCGGATCGACTTTAAATTTGGTGTAGTTATTCCCCGGATAAGTCGCACGGTTTTGGTTAAACATTATTAAACGCGTGTAGAAAATCAAGAAAGGTGCATAACGTCAACAGCCCCCCCCCCCCCCCCCTCCCCCTTTTTTGGCTCCTTTGTTATCTAAGCATAGGTGTTAACTACGCTGTAGATTTCAGCATTTTACAGAAGATTCTCGAGTGTTGCTGCATTCTTTAGAAAGCTTCAAAACAGTAACAGCATTACTGTCGGTCCATTGCTATTTGTTAGTGCCTGAAATTAAGGTTTTTGTGCGTTTCTCATTTACGGCTGTTACGTAACATGCCACTCAGTCAGGAGTCAGTGTCAGTTGTGGTGCATGATGGAGTCGTTATCTACGTGGTCATGGAATGCTATTGTCGTATTATAGGTCTAAGCAGGTCTAGCTATTGATTTTTCTTCGCCGCATACTTGATTCGGTTGCCAAGGTGTTCCATATATAGGAGCTCTTTTGTATCGATTGGCATTGTTTGCAGAAGCATTTTTCGTAATTAAAGTGGATCATCTGATATCTTGTGTTATGAGAAGCAGCTCACCAATTTGGCACCGAAATGCTCCCCCCCCCTTCTCCCACCGAGGTGCGCCATCTGATGCGCAGTCGTGAAGAATGCCTTTCTAGTGCTAGTTGGCCGATGGGAATGTGCGAAGGCAAGGTAGTCTATCATAGCTATAACTACACGTAGGGTACAGACCGTTACCGTTGCCTTGGATAAAAGGGTTAGAGCTGTCTTTATAGTTGGACTTACATTAAATAGCTTGGGGGGGGGGGGGGGGCTTGTGAAGGATGATGGTTGGCAAAAAGAAAAAAAAAACCGACCACCTTCAAGACCTGGATAAAAAAATGTAAAGTAAGACCGGTTTGTCGTGACCCCTTCCAGATTCGGGTAAAAAGACGTACGGTAAAACCTGCCTGTCTTGACCAACTTTTAGACCCGGATAAAAATGTAACGTACAGTAAAACTACTATAGTGACCAACTTCAGATGTGGATAAGAAGGGCCTACCGAAAAACCCGTTTTAGCGGCCACCTTCAAGACTCGGATGAAAAAATACGTCCATTTAAAAATGTACCACCATCTGTTTGGTTTATTTTGAGATTTTTACAATGAATTAAGATTATGTTTGCAGAAATGAATATTTTATTTCAGAAATTAAAAACAAGGATTTTTCCGTGGGTGGATCATGGGTTTAGTCGGGGAGACATTTGTTTTTGTTTACAAAAACAAAAAAAATAAGTAGGTGTCCATTGAGAGTGTATAATATTAGCCTGTACTGCTATGTTTTCTGTGCACTGGCCGCTCTGGTTTACTTTCGGTGTGAGGCATTCTTAGAGGATTGTGCGTCCAGCTTGTAATTTTTAGTGGATCAGAGAATTTTTTAATTTTGAGGGAATTTTTTGAGAAAAAAACCTCAGAACGCATCTCCTCCTATAGTGCGATATGACTTATTTTGATTGTGAGGCATGCTAAGGGGTCGTGCATACCGCTTGTGCTATCTGAGTCGATCGGGGAATTTTCGTATTTTTGGACTTTTTGAAGAAAAAAAAACTTCAAAATGTATTTCCTCCTACAGTTTTGGAATTGGTCTTATCGCTTTTAGTAAGCTGGGACTTTGTCCTTGGATTAACTTGTTGTTTTCGCATTTGTTTTCAATTTCATGATCAAGACGCGAGGCAGAAACTGATTTTTTTGTCAAGAAATGCATCGCGTAAGAGCAACATTGGCATAGGCCTGTCACATGTACCAACATCCACATTGCATTACATAAATGATGGGTGCTTTTAGTTGCATATGCTAAATACGCCGAGCATAGTGATGTCCTTATGTTGCTTTGCAAGAACGGCGCGTAGATGCCATTTATATATGTTACAGCGTAACTGTCAAATCATCGAGATTGTAATCTGGCTAAAATTTTCAGCAAAATTCCCGCTAATGTGACAGTTCAGCTATAACATATACACCGTGTGCTCACACAAATTACTCGTTTCGGTTACGCGCAGTTCTTGGCGAGGGGGTGGGGGATTCCATTTCATAGAGCTAAGTACCAAAGTTTTTTTTTTTTCATTAAGGTTTCGAACTGGCGTAAAGTTTTATAGAAAGGTTTCGGAATCTGAAAAAAGGCTTTTCTGTAAAGCTAAAGCAAAACAAAATCAGGCTGAAACCTTCTCAGATTCTGCTCAAAGGTAGAAAGTTGTTTTAAAAATATTAGTTTTTGGTCAAGTGTTTAATATTGCACCTTAGTGAAATAGTGTCTCGTTGCCATTTTCTTTGTCGTTTTTTTTTTATTTTTTGATGACTTGCTTAACTTAAAAGTAATTGATAAAACCCATAGAATTCGTTTCAGGCTCCCACCGCTCTACTTTTGGATGCGTTTTTCCTTTTCAGTTGGCAGAGTGGAGCCGAACTTGGACGACCTTGGCCTGGCGTTTCAAGAATTAGGGGTCAACTTGTCAGAATTGAAGGATTTTGTGAAGCAGGTGGATCCACTGCCCTTTGCCTTTGATGTGCCAAGGTGCGCGAGAACAAGTGTACTTACTAGTGCCACAAACAACAGCTTCTTTCATGTCGCCATAGTGAAATTTCCCTATTATTTTTTTTTCCATACCTGGTAATTGAAGATGGATAACAAGAAAATGTCAAGTCTAGGACAATTTCTGATTTCAAAACTCCAGGCAAGGGTATATTCCCGACCTGAGGCACCTTTAGGCGTGTCAGATAAGTGGAAGGATGAAACCTGACATAAAGCATCACACCCGTAAAAAAGAAACACCCTTAAAAAGTACTGCAGTCTTGTTGAAACAGTGGGTTGTGATAATTTTGGTTTTATGATCAGATTTGTTTTTGATGCGATTTTTAATGAAAATTAACAATTGAGAATGTGGCAAGAGCTAAACATAGTATAGATTTCAAATTTAGCCTGATGTAATTTGATGCGATATTGATGTAATTTTTTGGCAGAAAAGTTGTTAGGAATCGTCCGGTCAGGAATTGACTAGTCGGTTTCCGAAAATATCCTGGGAAAATATCATGGGAGTCTGAAAAAGCAGGGGTTCAAGCAGTCGGTAAAAATACGTGCGTGTGTGCTTACGTTGTTTACTTTCACGGCAGCACGTGCGTGTGTGCTTACGTTGTTTACTTTCACGGCAATATGTGCCTATGTGCTTACGTTGTTATCCGCCGGGGGACGGATATAGTTTTCACTCTGTCTGTCTGTCAGACTGACCGTCTGTTTGTCTGTCTGTCCGTCTGTCTGTGCACTTTCAGTCTCACGCGCCTAGAGCATTTATTAGTGGATGGATTCGTCTCAAATTTTACCCAGGGGTGGTTCCAACCCTTGTGCAGTCCAGTGACCAGGAATTTTTGAAATACGACAAAAATTGACAAAATTGTGAATTTTTAAACATTTGGAAATATTTGCATACATTTGCATGTAGTGTGTTTTTGGAGTTAGCATATACTGGAGTCAATCTCACGCGCCTAGAGCATTTATTAGTGGATAGATTCGTTTGAAATTTTATCCAGAGGTGCTTCCAATCCTTGTGCAGTCCAGTGACCAGGAATTTTTGAAATACGACAGAAATTGACAAAATGGTGAATTTTTAAACATTTGGAAACATTTGCATATATTTGCATGTAGTGTGTTTTTGGAGTTAGCATATACTGGAGTCAATCTCACGCGCCTAGAGCATTTATTAGTGGATAAATTCGTTTGAAATTTTATCCAGATGTGCTTCCAATCCTTTTGCAGTGCAGTGACCAGGAATTCTGGAAGTACAACAGAAATTAACAAAATGGTAAATTGTTAAAAAATTACTTTTAAATTTTGCCCAAACCCCGGCGGATTCATGCTTCTCGAGCACCTAATTAAGCCCATATTCAGCTCACGATTTTCCTGTAGCAAGCCGTTATAAATTGGAATTGCCAGTCTTTCTAGCAAATAAATCGGAACACTCTATCAGTATTAACTAGACCGTTTTCGCTACCGAGTAGCGAAAATTACACTTGGACGTCACATAAAATACGATTCTGAACTCTTAACCTTTTACATATTGTCTATTAGGCCCAAAGGTACGAAAATAAACTCAGAATTGTTCTATCTCTAACCGTTTTCAAGATAATGGTTTTGGGCTTTGACCATGGCCGAGGAGATCAAGGTCACCGAGGTATCTCTTACATATCATCTTTTATGCACAAAGGATCGAAAATAAGCTCAAAATCGCTCTATCTTTACCGTTTTCGATATAATGGCCCACTTCCGGTTTTTTATTTTAACCATGGCCGAGGAGGTCAAGGTCACCGAAGTGCCTCTTACACATGGTCTTTTAGGCCCAAAGGTTGAAAATAAGCCCAAAATTGCTCTGTCTCTAACCGTTTTCGAGATAATAGCCCACTTCCGGTTTTTGACATTGAGCAAGGCCTAGGATGTCATTCGTTCTCTAATTTAGCTCTATCAGTGAGCCAAATTTCATTACTCTTTAGGAATTGGAAAAAACCCAAACGCTGCAGCCAACTTAAACTTGCATACGCATGCTGTGGTGGCTTTCATTGAGAGTTGGGCGATCAATACACCGAGGCTGATATCCCGGTTTAAACTACTGCTCTCAGCTTCTTGCCGCCTGTTTCGCAAATTTGTTTTGTCGTTTTTTAATTGAAAAATTAAGCGAATTTAAAAAAAATACAGGAGCATCAACTTGACATACTGAAGCTTATCATATCTAATCCTTCTAGCCCTAACGGCCTCTGACTAGTTCTACGGACAAAACGGAAAAAACATGCCACAACTGCGGCTAAAATTTCAAATAAAATACAAATTCAATACAGTGGGGGATTTTGCCAAATCCCAAAGTGTAATAATGATACCTTTATTGGATTGTATGGCATGAAAAATTGAATATTCCTTGGGTCATTGGGACGGTTCCACACCAACTTTTGACGGATGTAGTGAAATCAAGAAAGGCGTATGACGTCATTATGTTAAAATCTTTTATGTAAGATTTCTCAACCGCTGAACATCGAAGGAAAACAGTAAACCGGTATAGAAACCAACGCCCCTACCCGCCTTCCCTGTTTTGTCAGCTCTTTTGTTAACGGAAAATAATTGTTAACTACGATGGGGATTGCAGTGTTTTCCAGATGATACTCGAGTGCTTCTGCATTGTTTAGACTGCTGGAAAACATTAGCAGCTTGCTATCGATCCACTATTGCCCCATGGCTATTTCTCTGTCTGCGGCTATGCCATTGCCTGTAATTGACCTTTTTGTGCGTTACTCATCTACAGCTGTTACGTAACATGCCACTGATTCAGGGGTCAGTGTTAGTTGTGGTACAATATAAAGCCTTTATCCACCTCCCCCCTCCCCCCTTCCCCCTCCCACCGAGGTCAGCCATTTGTTTGCGCAGTTATATAGAATGTTTTTCTAGTGCTTTTTGGCCGATAGGAATGTACGATGACAAGGTAATATAGCATAACTATAACAAGACAATCGCAGATTGCTCATCCCCCGCCGCACTCATCTGCACTATACATATTTTCTTTCCTTAAGGTATAGTAAATGATGAATAATTCCAAAGATATATGGCGTAGATAAAGACAGTTACAACAAACATTTTCTTCGTTTGCATGCTTACGCCTTGCTTTGTTCGCAACAAACTTGTTACTTTGAATAAGAAGGGTATTTTAACAGAAATGGAAAGTAACAAATATGAAGTGTTCCCTGCCATGGCAAAGTCACAGCTTGTGGGCTAGTTTATATCCACATGTAGAGGTACTGATGTTCTGTTTAACATACGGGGAAAGGACGTGAACTGAACATTAAATCAAGATACCCGCCGTGCCTATGAGTGGGACCAAAGTCTGGCTGCTTTAGGTTGAACGTTGACATCATTTGAAAAAGTATTTCTCGTTGCACTGTATCTAGGTTGAAGTCACCACAAATGACAGAAGGGAATTTAATGAGTGGTAATGAATTCAGGAACTCTCGAACTTTATCCCAGAACAGACGTATAACCTGACGTTGCACAACTACACTTTGTATACTTTCTACCTTTCCATCGTAGACAAATAAGGTCTACTTTCTACCTTATTTGTCTACGATGAATAGTAACAAAGATACAGCCTAGAAAAAATTGTTCTGAAAAACGACAGTCAAATTTGTGAAAAATCGCCAAAATTACATTTTTGAAGAAATCGAAAAATAACCTGACATTGCACAACTACACGTTACATACTTTCTTGCTGTAGGTTTTATTAATCTCGGAGGAATAGTAACAAAGAAGGGGGAGACCCCAATCGGACGCAACAAGTCGCCATTTTGGCTATATTTTTTGGCTATATTTTTTATAGATTTGAAAAATAACACGACATTGCACAACTTCAATATATATATGTTCTCTGTGCAAGGTAGCATATGCTTAGGATAAATCGGAAAAATCGCGTGGAAAGCACCAAAGTCTTACATTGCAGTTATCTAAAAAAAAAATCGCAATTTTTGACAAGTCGCCATTTTGGCAATTTTTGGCCGATTTGAAAAATAACACGACGTTGCACAACTTCAATATATATGTTTTCACTGTACAAGGTTGCATATGCCTAGGGTAAAAAGTTTCGGAGAACTCGTGTGGAAACCACCTAAGTCTTACATTAGAATTATCTAATAAATTGACAAGTTTTGAAAAGTTGCCGTTTTGGCAATTTTTTGACCGATTTGAAAAATAAAACGACGTTGCACAACATCAATATATTTTCACTGTGCAAGGTTGCATATGCCTAGGGTAAATAGTTTCAGAGAACTTGCGTGGAAACAAAACAGCATCCAAAGTGTGACAGACGGACGGACAGAGGGCAATCCTATAGACCCCCGGGCTCGCCCGGTTGGGGTCTAAAAACAATCCAGGCCACCTTCAAAACCAGGATAAAAAGGTGTTAAGTAAAATCAGATTTAGGTTCCAGTAGTTTACTTCATATGTCTTTATCTTAATTGTTAAATTGCGTACTTGGAATAGGCTGGAGTGACAGTTGTGAACTTCTAAGGAAATTGTATAACAGTTTCCAAAGTGAGCGGTATTGTAAGAATAATTGAGTAGCAGCAGAATACCTCATGGAAGATCTTTGATTTTTAACATGGTGAGCGATATTACAAAATTTTGTCAAATACGCGCCTACGCTGATATTATTACACCTGGAAAATATTTTCGAGGGTGTCAAATATGCCTTTATCTTAATGTTGTTGCGTTTAAATACACGGGATGGCATTAGCAGAGTTGATGTAAGTTCTTAACATTTTGGAGCGTGAGTGATATTACAGTGATTTCTCTTGAATATTGTCGAACTTAGTGTACTCTGAGTTGTTGTAGAAAACGCCACAGGGAGGGCTTTGACAATTTTAGCGTGAGCAATACTACAAAAGTTGATTAAACATAGCTCTGACAATTTTTAGGGTGAGCGATATCACGAGAGTTCATCAAAGATGCCTTCGTCTTGATTATCATTGCCCTAAAGTGGTCCGGAGTGGTAGTTGCAGGCATCTGGAAATTCTTTGACATTTTTATTGATATGACTATTATTGACCTTAGAAACCTCGGAGTGGTATAAGCAGAATTCAGAAGAAGACTCACTTTTTCGTGTTTTCAGTGTTATAAAATTGTATGAAATAAGCATTTAACTCGCTTGATAAGCGTCACAGAGTTCTCAGAACAGTTCCAGCGAGTTACGATGGCTGTTATAATTTCGCCATTTTTGCACCATAACAATATGATGCAGTACAGCAGGAAGGTAGGCGCAAAAGATGCCGTATGTAGGCAGTATTGTGTAAGGTATTGCCAACCGAACCCGAAATCGCCCCTGAAATTCTGCTCTTGAAAGAATCTCTGATAATTATATGTCAGGAGTTCTGACAGCAGTGTTCGTGAACTGGAGCATTGTCCATGGATAATCTTGTATTTTTCTTCAGAATGGGACATTTTATACATAAACTATGTGAGCTGAGTGAGTGGCTAGCCGTTTGTCTTTCTTTCACAGGTTTCCAGTGAGACGAGCAAGTTTATTAACGTTCCCGAAACCGAACAGCAGGGAGCTGTATGAGAGAGAAGAACATGTGCACGACCACATGCCTACCATGCACCCGGGATGGGACGGTGAAAATATTCTACAGTTTCTTACCGTTTAGAAATGAGCACACGGCAGCTTAGCCATTTGTTATCTCCCGTGTCACAGAGAGCTATAGTTATTAGCGTTTCCGTCTGTCCGTCTGCGTCTTCGGGGTATATCTGCGAAAATGTGGATCAGATGGTTTTGCAATTACACACACCGATGCAGCACATATTGAAGATGTGTTGATGTGTATTTTTGTTCATGAAAATTGTCAAAGTGACAGTATTTTGAAATTTGGTAAAACTTCGCGTTTTGATATAATTTTGTGTCCGAAATTGTCGTCCGGGCTGTCTCCAAAACTATTCTTCTGATTTTTTTTTAAATTGCACACACGGATAAAGCAGACAGTGCAAATTGCCAAAATATGGTGTTTTAATGAAAACTTAGCTTTTGTAGAAATTAAAAATGCAAAATGTTTCAATTTAAAACTAGAACCTTACTTCGCTAGCGAAATGTTTAACACTTGACAAAAATTAAAACGCAAAAATACTTCCTTCAATGGGTTATTTCTTGAATAATATATTGCAAACAACACAGCCTGAATATGTCTTATAAGCCGAGTAGTGTTTGGTTTCTGTTGACTTAAGGTTTTATTGACTGATCTAGCATACGCCGTGTTAGCTATTTACGCAGTGAGAGCTCGCACAAAGCTCACTGTGCAACTGTGTGTGATGTGGGTTAAATGCTACGCATTTACTTGCAAAAAATGCACTCTTTTCACATGGCGTTTTAACAAAGAAAACGAAATCAAAGACGAAAATAAAAAGTGACATGCACATGTTCAGATCAAGCTCTTCATAAGTCCCAAGTTTCATGGTCGTAGGGCCCATAGTGTCAGAGGAGAAGAAGACACAAAAAATGGGAAAAAGTGTCAAGAAGAAAAAAAAAAGGACGAATTTTGCTCGCACAAATTCATATAACTCTTGCAAGCCAAAGGCTTGTCAAGTGTTAAAAACGTGATGAAACTGGCAGTAGTTGGCACCTTGCAGACCCGCTTTAGCGCCGATTTCATGGTCACGGGGATCGTGTGCGTCTTTTGTGGGCACTTGATTTTGTTAACACGATGACTCGAAAACGAAACGCTGAATCAGAAATAAACTTGGTGAGTTTATGCTTTTGGGTGATCCGTCAGTCGTAATTGTGTTTGACATATATTGGACAACGCGTCACGTCATAGGACTGCAGGGGGTACGGGACAACTGCCGCTCGGACAAGTGCCGCTGAAACCAAAATTAAAGGGAAATGCGGCTATCTCCCATAATTTTAATCTGCAACAATTTTGTTTTAATACTTCGCATGTGCAACCATGTGACACAGTGCTATAATAATAGGATATAAAAAGCAATGGTCACCGGACTTTTATGAGAAATAAAACAGAACTAAAACGACTCAGGATTTCTTTCGGTTTGTATTGCTAAGAATGGCAAATAAACAAATTTTGAGACTAATTCCAATACAGAAGGAAAACCTGCAACATTTTTCCTCTCATATTGTACATAATTACGCACTGATCATTCATTCAACATTTGAGATAGTAAAATATGGGGGTCCCCGCGGTTCTTTTGTCACTACAGGTTTCTTTGCGAACCTGCCCCCCCCCCTCCCACTCATTTTTACACTTTTTTCAGTGATGACATATGCAACCATTTCCCGCCCAAATGTCAAGAGATATCAATACACACTTTCAAGCTACTGTACTCCATGCTTATAGGCAACAGGGTTAAAAAAAACATCATTTGGTGGAAAAGTCCACAAATTGTTGCCCTGATCCACCCTTTTTCGCATTACTGAACCGAGCACACCGTTGTCTGACATTGGCGCTGCTTTGTGATCCAGTCTAATGTTGTCAAACAAATTGGGTGGCCAGTAAAATGATTTTCGAACTCTGATTACCCAATAACTTTGCAAAGGATATAATTCTGGCGCCCCACGACTGATAGCAGAAAATTTAACATTTCAGTTTATACACAATTTGAAAATTCTGATCCTGATTCTAAATTCACTCGCTAGATGGCTCAGAGATAGCCGCATTCCTCTTTAAAGGTAACTTCCACATCAACGATGAGGAGTTTGCGTCGTTTGCCCAAATGATACCAGCCCTAGAATTCGTTCCCACTGACGAGGTCCTTGCCGCCTTTGAGGTTCTCCAGGAAGAGGCTCCGGAGGTCCTTGAACCCGTTTTGGACTATTTCGAGGACACCTACATTGGACGTCCACGGAGCCGACGCCGACCTAGAGCCGCCCAAAAATTCGACCATGCCATGTGGAATATCTGCGACCGTGATGTCAAACATCTACCGCGCACGAACATCCAAATCGAAGGTTTGCACCACAGGATGCTTTCTGCGGTCACGGCATACCACCCAACTTGAATTCTTACGATTGTCAACGACTACCAGAACCGGCACATTATGGATTACCTGCGTGGGATTTCCCACAATGCCCACATGTAGGAATCGCAACAGTGACGCCAGGACTAGGTTTTTCATTTCAGTACCACTTCGAAGATTAGTCTGAGGACACGCTGCGGTGACACTTGTCTCGATTTTCAATTACTTGAAGAAAGGACATGTGCATGACGTTCTGTACTTGCGTGAAGGTTTCCACAGCGTTCTCATTCGAGGTGTAAAACAGTGAAACTAGCATTTTCTACTAGTTGTGTAGAGGATAGTTTGATTGGGACATCTGTAAATATATGTAATAGATCTATTTCGAGTTGTTTCCTTTTGTGTTGGGGGCAATGTGGATTTTCGGCCTCACTTGTCCACCAGCGGCACTTGTCTAAGCGGCACTTGTCCGCATGCGGCGTTGTCCGAGCGGCACTTGTCCGAGTGGTACTTTTCTGCCAGCGGCACTTGTCCGAGCGGCACTTGTCCGCCAGCGGCACTTGTCCGAGCGGCACTTGTCCGCCAGCGGCACTTGTCCGAGCGGCTCTTTTCCGCCAGCGGCACTTGTCCGTCAGCGGCACTTGTCTAAGCGGCACTTGTCCGCCAGCGGCACTTGTCTGAGCAGCACTTGTCCGCCAGCGGCACTTTCCGAGCGGCACTTGTCTGAGAGGCGCTTGTCCTAGACTGCAGGACTGCGTCATAACCGTAGGTGCAGAACGGAACGTCGGATAAGCTTTAAACTTAGTAGGATGATGCCGTTTCGGTGGGTCCGACGTGTTTTTTAGCTCCAGCTTCTTACAGAAGCAGGGGCTATAGCAGTCGTATAAAGTATATGCGTATGTGCGTATGTACGCTTTCAAGTTGAGAAATCGTGTCTCCTGCTAGGTTTTTAACATGAATGTCTTGAGATTTTCGTTGATGGTAGCGGACATAAGTACCTGCCTGGCGATCGCCAAACATTTGCGGAAATATTGGCCAGAAATCAAATTTCTTTAAAGTGTATCTCCTGCTAGGGTTTTGGTAGGAACGTTCTAAAGTTTTGTTGAAAAATAGGGTGCATAAGTGTCCACGTGGCTATTAGCTTTTTTTTGGCGAAAATATTGGCGAAAAAAAGTTTTTTCGTAAACACTTTACTATTCAGAAGACTTCACTATACTGTTTACTTTACTATTAAGTCACTGATTACTGACATGTTGTGACACAATGTAACCCGCTAAGGGCCGGTCGTGTCGTTAAACAAATCATATAACTAACGAACTAACTAACTTTACTATTCTGTCTTGAAATATTAAGTGAAAGTAGTAAGCGATTTTGGTAGATTTTGTCCAGACGAGTTCAGCAAAACTATTCGATCACGCGTTCTGAAATCTTGTGCAATGAAAATATTGTATTGTAGATGGGCAGCATTGTATTATTTTTTAAATCGGCCAGAAATTCTCAAAAATACGACTTGTCAAAAATGACTGTTTTTCAGAAAATTTGCTAGCACCGAGACAGGTTTTGTCCTGACGAGTTGTGCAGAACTGTTCGATATATATATATATATATATATATATATATATATATATATATATATATATATATATATATCTATATATATATATATATATATATATATATATATATATATATATATATATATATACAAGCTATTATTTAAAATAAGAATATGTCAAGCAAATAAGAAATATTATTTTTTTTAGCGCAGTTACTTGTTTGCTGCGTTATGATAAATTGTTTAACCGTAACACCTTGAGTGAAAGTGATGTGTCAGAATAGCCTACTCCATTTTGTAGTCGTATACACACGGAATATACGACATTTCAATGTTCGGTCGTATATGCACGGAATATACGACTTTTCAAATTGCCGTCGTATATACAAGGAATATACGACTTTCAGTCTCGGTAGTATGTACACGGAATATACAACTTTCAACGTTCAGCAGTATATATACATGAAATATACGACTTTTCAAATTGCGGTCGTATATACTCGGAATATACTACTTTTCAAATTTATAACATCATTTTTTTTAATTTGAGGAAGTGAGTGTACACATAAGAAAGGTTATAAGAGTTATAACCTTTAATAAATATGAAGAAATCCATCTTTCTAAACTTTATTAGCAAACAAAGTCAACTTGATAGGTACAATATTATATACTAATCGGTTTATCGTGTTTGTGGTGTGTAAAATGTTGTTAAGTGTAATTTTTAAAAATTATTGCACAAACACTGGAGTAAATAATTCTACACTTCAATGATCTTGATATTGCACAAGTAAGCGCCTAATACGTTCTGGACTTTTTTTTTGCGCTGGTGTCAACATAAACTGCGCTAGCAACACAGTCGTAACCCTCCACGACCCGAACTAGTTCACTTCGTTACCAGTACTTTGACCACTAAACATTACTTTGAAATATATAAAACTTTAACAATTATTTTAATACCAACTTTCTGATATTTCACCAATAACTACATTCAAAACGCTAAAAATTAGCCATTTTCCATTATTTTTGTGAATAATTCCTACGCATCTGCCAAGGCAACATGTAAACAACCGCCATTTTCAAAAGCGCAGATTAAATATGCATTTGATTTTTAAAGGTTTTGGGACGTTATTCAAACCTCGCTGAAAACGACAATATTATTAAATTTAGTAACTATCTTCGTACCATAAAAAGGTAATTTGGTAAATTAAACGAGAAATTAAGATAAACATTAGAACCTCAGCTGGTCTCGAATCCCAGCTATCACGAATTATCACCCATAGTTTTAACTTAAAATTTCCCCCTTAAAACGGTCTTAATTTCTAAAATAAATGTCGTGTAATATTTTCCAATACCCATTTTAGTTATTCCCGGCATATGAAATACAAAAAACGTATTTAAAATTGAATTAAAAATAGTTTTATAATTACTTCTGGTTTTCATAGAACCGCCAAAACACACGTTTTTAAAAAGTCGTTTAATCGTAAAAATACTGTTTATATGCCTAAAAGTTTAATAAATACCAAAACTACAAAGCATGATGCGCCTGAATTATAAACGAAATCATTTTTTTAAATAGTTTTCTACGAGTTTCATGAGTTTTGAACATAGCTTTCCCAGTCAAAATGGCAAAATTTTAACTTTCGAGTAAAAGTCTCGGTGGGACTCGAACCCCAGATCAAACGATTTGAAGTCCCACGCTCTACCAACCACGCCACTGGACCAGTTGTACGGCGGACACCTGTCATTGTAATACATGTAGAAAATCAATATTTCAGTCCTGGGCGAAATTAATATTATATTGCGTCCTTACCACAACCGCAATTTGGAAAGTCGTATATTCCGTGTATATACGACTGAACATTGAAAGTCGTATATTCCTTGTATATACGACTGAACATTAAAAGTCGTATATTCCGTGTATATACGACCGAACATTGAGAGTTGTATATTCCATGTACATACGACCGAGCATTATCAAGTTGGTAAGTCGTATATTCCGTGTATATACTACCGAAAATTGAAAATCGTATATTCCGTGTATATAAGACCACTAAATAAAGTAGAAAAATTTTACACATCACTTTCACTTACGGCTTTACGTTTATATAATTTACAATAACGTCAGTTATTAATTGCCAGTAACCACTTGCTCTGAGAAAATACAGGGTTTCTTATTTGCTTGACATATTCTTATTTTAAATAATAACTTGTTATATATATATATATATATAGATATATATATATATAAGTGTAATTCCAGCAATACGGGGACCATTTTTGCTGAAAACCACAGTATTAGGGAGACCAAAAATTTAAGGAGACCAAAAGTAGGTCTCCTTAATTCTTAGCCTGTTTAAACGTTATGAAACTACATAGTAAGCAAAAAACGAATGATTCTATAACATAGTGAATGTAATATATTCTGTTTTAAAATTAAATTTGTGTGTTACTACTGGATAAAAAGCTAAAAAACATATATTATTTTTTCCAAATGGTCTCCCTAAGTGCTATATATAAGGCATGGTCCCCCTATGACTGGTTGCAGATCTCTCTCTCGCTCTCTCTCTCTCTCTCTCTCTCTCTCTCTCTCTCTCTATATATATATATATATATATATATATATATATATATATATATATAATGCCCACATGTAGGAATCGCAACAGTGACGCCAGGACTAGGTTTTTCATTTCAGTACCACTTCGAAGATTAGTCTGAGGACACGCTGCGGTGACACTTGTCTCGATTTTCAATTACTTGAAGAATGGACATGTGCATGACGTTCTGTACTTGCGTGAAGGTTTCCACAGCGTTCTCATTCGAGGTGTAAAACAGTGAAACTAGCATTTTCTACTAGTTGTGTAGATGATAGTTTGATTGGGACATCTGTAAATATATGTAATAGATCTTTTTCGAGTTGTTTCCTTTTGTGTTGGGGGCAATGTGGATTTTCGGCCTCACTTGTCCGCCAGCGGCACTTGTCTAAGCGGCACTTGTCCGCCAGCGGCGTTGTCCGAGCGGCACTTGTCCGAGTGGTACTTTTCTGCCAGCGGCACTTGTCCGAGCGGCACTTGTCCGAGCGTCACTTGTCCGCCAGCGGCACTTGTCCGAGCGGCTCTTTTCCGCCAGCGGCACTTGTCCGTCAGCGGCACTTGTCTAAGCGGCACTTGTCCGCCAGCGGCACTTGTCTGAGCAGCACTTGTCCGCCAGCGGCACTTGTCTGAGCGGCGCTTGTCCTAGACTGCAGGACTGCGTCATAACTGTAGGTGCAGAACGGAAAGTCGGATAAGCTTTAAACTTAGTAGGTTGATGCCGTTTCGGTGGGTCCGACTTGTTTTTTAGCTCCTTACAGAAGCAGGGGCTATAGCAGTCGTATAAAGTATATGCGTATGTGCGTATGTACGCTTTCAAGTTGAGAAATCGTGTCTCCTGCTAGGTTTTTAACATGAATGTCTTGAGATTTTCGTTGATGGTAGCGGACATAAGTACCTGCCTGGCGATCGCCAAACATTTGCGGAAATATTGGCCAGAAATCAAATTTCTTTAAAGTGTATCTCCTGCTAGGGTTTTGGTAGGAACGTTCTAAAGTTTTGTTGAAAAATAGGGTGCATAAGTGTCCACGTGGCTATTAGCTTTTTTTGGCGAAAATATTGGCGAAAAAAAGTTTTTTCGTAAACACTTTACTATTCAGAAGACTTCACTATACTGTTTACTTTACTATTAAGTCACTGATTACTGACATGTTGTGACACAATGTAACCCGCTAAGGGCCGGTCGTGTCGTTAAACAAATCATATAACTAACGAACTAACTAACTTTACTATTCTGTCTTGAAATATTAAGTGAAAGTAGTAAGCGATTTTGGTAGATTTTGTCCAGACGAGTTCAGCAAAACTATTCGATCACGCGTTCTGAAATCTTGTGCAATGAAAATATTGTATTGTAGATGGGCAGCATTGTATTAATTTTTAAATCGGCCAGAAATTCTCAAAAATACAACTTGTCAAAAATGGCTGTTTTTCAGAAAATTTGCTAGCACCGAGACAGGTTTTGTCCTGACGAGTTGTGCAGAACTGTTCGATATATATATATATATATATATATATATATATATATATATATATATATATATATATATATATATATATATATATATAGATATATATATATAAGTGTAATTCCAGCATTACGGGGACCATTTTTGCTAAAAACCACAGTATTAGGGAGACCAAAAATTTAAGGAGACCAAAAGTAGGTCTCCTTAATTCTTAGCCTGTTTAAACGTTATGAAACTACATAGTAAGCAAAAAACGAATGATTCTATAACATAGTGAATGTAATATATTCTGTTTTAAAATTAAATTTGTGTGTTACCACTGGATAAAAAGCTAAAAAACATATATTATTTTTTCCAAATGGTCTCCCTAAGTGCTATATATAAGGCATGGTCCCCCTATGACTGGTTGCAGATCTCTCTCTCTCTCTCTCTCTCTCTCTCTCTCTCTATATATATATATATATATATATATATATATATATATATATATATATATATTGTAGATGTGAAACGTTGTATTATTTTTGAAAATCGGCCGAAAATTTTTAAACATACAAGGACACCTAAAAGACCAAGGATTGGGGTAGGGTCTCCCCTGCTTCATTTCCACAATACCTGAGTATCACACCTATAGAGGACACATTCAAGCTATCCCCCTTCGCTATCCAGAAGGGGGTAGCATCGATAATAGGAAACCAATTTAACATAAGAAAGCTCCGTTTGGGGGACATTTAGTCCAAATAGCTACCCTACAGCAATGTAAAAACCTCCTAAAAATAACATCTTTCGTAAACACCCCAGCTAAGTGTTCTGCCCATCGAACCTTAATTTTTTCAGGAGAGGTGATTGCCTACCCTGAACTGAGGTTTTGCATAGATAAAGAACTAGTTGACGAACAAAAGGACCAGGGTGTGACAGCAGCGCGACCTTTGGGCCATCGAGGAACATTTGTCCTTACCTTCTGCAAGCGAGAAACGAAAGCAACTAAAAGTCAGACAGACTCCAGTCTTTGTGAGTCTTCACCAAGTACTTCTCCTGAGGTGTCAGGGAAGAGAGGCGATCTTGCACTCCAAGCCTCCAATCCTCTCAGCTGGGCCGCGAAACAAAGGCGAGACTCAAACAAAGAGCTGAACTCGCCAAACAGAAGTTGCGCACCAACCTTACGGAGGAAACGAGTGGGAATACATATTCCCCACTTATATAAGCTATCTATGGGTAACCTGCAGGCAGAACCTCACCTAAGCCACCCCGCCCAAATAAAAAGCCTCCAAAAGTAACCATTAACAGAAATCGAGTTCTTAGCAAATAACGATGACAATAATTCAGTGGAATATCGGAGGTTTTTGGACCAACTACCATGAATTGTTAACACTTATGCACTTAAATGATCCGGCGGTATTTTGTCTTCAGGAAACATTCAGCAAAAACGACAATCAACCAAAACTTAGAGGATGCACTTCATATAACAAACCATCATCGGATGACAGAGCGACGGATGGAATTGCTATGTTTGTTCGAAGTGATTTTTTACAAAGCGAAATTAAACTAAATACTCCTTTCCAGACCCAGGCGGTTCGCATCACGCTTGGCAAAACTTTCACTTTTTGCCACCACATTTAAGACCTCAACCAGAAGAGTTAATTAACCTAATAAATCAGTTGCCTAAGCCAATCCTGTTCGTGGATGACTTTAATGCTCCACATTATGGGGCAATACTCACCTAGATTTGAAGGGAAAATTGGTAAAAAAAACCTCCTTAAGCATCATTATATAACAATTTTCAACGATAAGTCATGCACCTATCTCTCTATAAGAGAACTCTTTGAAAAAGTAAATTCTAACAAGGTCTTAGAATTTTTTAAAAGATATTAACAAGTATTCGTACGTATAGATTACCATTAATTCTAGCGTTTTAGTGTATTCAAGATTTTATCTCATACAAACTTTTAATCAGTAAAGTATAAATGCGACAGAGTTACCAGGAATGACACAATATGATCTGCAATAGGTTGGCGGTGTCGTTAAACCAAACAAATAACTAACTAACTCAAAAATACAACTCCTCAAAAATATATATATTTTTATATAAACTTGTTTGCACGGAGATAAATTTTGTCCAGGCGCGTTCTTCAAATCCATTCGATCGAGCGTTCTGAAATTTTATGCAGTGAAAATATATATATTGTAGATGTGCAATGTCATCTTATTTTTTAAATGGACCAAAAAATGTTAGGTTATGTAGGGTTTTCAATTTCATTGAATTTACCACCATCCAGTGGCATTATGTGTTACACGAGCCTCACTGAGCCTGTAGGCGTGGTTTTCACTGAAGTTATTTTTACTTGCTTGACGAGCCGTTCCGTATGTCGGGAAGAGGTCGAAACCCCCCCCCCCGGCCCTAACCCCCCGTCTAAAACCCCCCCCCGGCAACCTAAACCCCCCGACCAAACCCCCCCCCCCCCCCGTTCTCAAAGAAAATGTCATTTATTTTCTGGGGCCTCTTTTCGCACTCGTGCGAGACATAGCCATTTGCTAGATTTTTGCTTCACGTAAAAATGCCCTTGGTACAATATCTTTTGTTTCCCGTTCCTGCAAACCTACTCCGGGAACTCGGAGTCGATGAACTGCAGCTGATCTTTTTAGGACTTGTTAGTGTTGAAGCAATTCACAAATTACCCATTCAAGTGAATCGCAATGGATAAAGTTACATCTATCGCAAGAGAAATTGTAATTTGTAAACTCGACTGATCTTGCAACCAGAATATGAATTGCAATTTTTAGTGGTTCAGAAATTTTAAACGCCGTGTGATCTCTTCAATGGGCATTTGAAGTGTAATTAACAACGTGGATGTATCACAATTACAAGATATAAAATAGACCTGAGAACTGGGGGTTTTGTGTCGGGGGGTTTAGGCCGCCGGGGGGTTTTAGTCGGGGAGTTTTGACCCGGGGGGGGGGGTTAGGGCCGGGGGGGGGGCGGTTTCCGTCGGGGGGAGGGTTTGGGCCTAGACTCCCGTATGTCGTACGTACTGATATACATATAATCTCATGTGGCATTGTTTGTAGTACCTGGAAGTACTTTTCACTTTTAAGTGGGTCACTTGCTATCTTGTGCTATGACAAGTAGTTGCCCTTTTTACACCACAATGTCCACGTACCTCCCTCTCCCACCCCCTTCATCCCCTTCAGATGTGGAAAAAGGTATTACATAGTGTAAGTCGTAAAATTTCATATGGATATTTGCTAGGTTAGTCGGACGGTTCTAACAACTGTTGACCGATGTAGCGAAATTAAGAAAGGCGTATGATGTCATCACGTTAAAATCGGAGGCGGGGTCACCGTCTGCTCGGGACCTCAGTACCACCAGTGGTAATGAGGTCCCGAAGTGGCACTGAGGACCCGGTGGCACTGAGGACCCAAAATATTTTTTACTTTTAAAATCCTAGATTAAGTTGTTTTAAGCTGAAAGAAACGTTCAAAACCAAAAATCAATGTTACTTTCCGAAAAAAGTGAAGATTTGGTACTGAGGGCCCGGTGGTGACACTGAGGACCCAAACTCTTTTTTGCTTCAAAATGCTAGATTAAGCTGTTTTAAGCTGAAAGAAACGTTCAAAACCAAAAATCAATGCTTACTTTCAGAAAAAAAATAAAGTGGTGGTACTGAGGACCCGGTGGTGGCACTGAGGACCGGTGGTGGCACTGAGGACCCAAACTTTTTTTTTTGCTTCAAAATGCTAGATTAAGCTGTTTTAAGCTGAAAGAAACGTTCAAAACCAAAAATCAATGCTTACTTTCAGAAAAAAGTAAAGTGGTGGTACTGAGGACCCGGTGGTGGCACTGAGGCCCGGTGGTGGCACTGAGGACCCAAACTTTTTTTTTGCTTCAAAATGCTAGATTAAGTTGTTTTAAGCTGAAAGAAACGTTCAAAACCAAAAATCAATGCTTACTTTCAGAAAAAAGTAAAGTGGTGGTACTGAGGACCCGGTGGTGGCACTGAGGCCCGGTGGTGGCACTGAGGACCCAAACTTTTTTTTCGCTTCAAAATGCTATATTAGGTGGTTTTAAGCTGGAAGAAACGTAAAATACATAATCTAAAATTTAAAATAATCGGGTCCTCGGTATCACCACCTGGTCCTCAGGGCCACCACCGGGGCCTCAGGACCACAACTGGTTACTCACTACCACCGTCGAGTCCTCACTACCACCACCGGGTCCTCACTACCACCACAGGGCCCTCATTACCACTACCGAATCCTCAGTACCACCAACCGAGCCTCAGGGCCACCAACAGGTCATCGATGCCACCACTTAGATTTTTTTCGAAAAGTATGATTTTGTTATTGTTATAATGGTTTATTTTCACTCTCAAACATTACAAATCTAACATGAAAGTAAAGCAAGAATGTCCAGGGACGTTGTGACCAATCTAGTAAATCACGTATCAGAAGCCTTGTATGGTCGCCAGAAAGTGGTCATATTGCAAAACATGGCTGCTGAAAAATCTTACAAATTTATAAAGGAATCCGATCAAAATTGTAGGAGAAGAAGCATTTTGAAAATTCGACGCCAAATATTAAAAAAGAAAAATGCTCCCAATTAGCCAATATTAGGCGGATCTCCAAATGAAGTAATTTTTCAAGAGAGGCCTACCTAAAAATATTCTTACAAATTTTAAGAAAATCTGACCAATACTGTGGGAGAAGAAGCATTTTGAAAACTAGACCGAATTTCGCTACACGTAGCGAAATAGCACCCACTTGCAAGGGCAGAGACACAACATATTTGGTCAAAGACACATTTTTCAGTGTTTCGACATAATTGTCAGCTTCCGGATTATTATCTTGAACGAGGCCATCGAAGTAAATATAATATAACCTCATTTCGGCACAAATAAATCAAATTCCGTTTTCTAACCGTTTTTGATATACTGGTCAACTTACAGTTTTTGACCTTGACCATGATGGAGGAGGTCAAGATCACCGAAGTACCTCTTATATAACGTCTTTTTGGCCCAAAGGGTCGAAATTTAGCTCAAAATCGCTCTATCTCCAACCTTTTTCTAGATAATAGTCAACTTCCGGTTTTTGACCTTGACCGTGACCCAGAAGGTCAAAGTCACCGAGGTACCTCTTATGTAACATTGTTTAGGTCCAAAGGGTCGAAAATGAGCTCAAAATCGCTCTATCTCTAACCGTTTCCGAGATGAGTCGGCCTGTCGTTAAGGACGCGTGAGGTCACGTGACCTTTGACCTTGACCCTCAAGGTTCAGTGTTTCGACCTCAAGGTCAAGGTTAGTGATGAAAGTTTACCCTTTACTGAGTACGTTTTATGCATTCACACTGGGATTTGAGCACCTTTATGGCTACTTTTCGTGATTAATAGGTGTTTCCAAAAATATTTTGACCTCAATTTGACCTTGACCTCTGAGGTTCAAGGTAAAAAAATTTTACGGATTTGACGACAACTCATTACCCTCTATGTATATATATATATATGCCCTCCCTCTCACGCCAAAAAGATAAATTGCATTTTAGCCTCCCCTTCCTCCCCGTTCTCTCCCTCCCCCCCCCCCCCCCCCTCCGATGCCAAAAAGGCAAACTTCGCTTTTTTTTAATTTTATGAATAGACATATGTATTTTTATATATTTAGTGGAAAACAATTAAAAAATGCACCCAATTTAGCCAATTTAGGCTAAATTGGCTAAAATGGCACATACTCCAAAAATGCACGTCTCAGTGCATCAACGCCGAAAGGCAGAATGCATAAAAAGATTGAACAAAAACTTGACGTGTGAAAACGTCAATGCTGCTCATAGTGCTGCTTTGATGAAGCCGCTTCAAGGCTTAATAATTGCAAAGCCGATGGGAAAGGCAAAAAAAAAAAACGCAGTTTGTCTTTGTTGGAGGGGTGGGGTGGGGGGTGGTGGTGGAGGCTATATATATATATATATATATATATATATATATATATATATATATATATATATATATATATATATAATTTGTATATATTTTATGGAAAAAACTGTAAGATATTGAGATAAACATATTGGGTGATAGTGGGTGATATTGGGGGATTGGGCTGGGGGTGGGGGGCGGGGCAGTGGGAATACAAGAAGATAAAAGATCCCATGCCACCCCTGACGGCGTCGCCTAACGGGGTGGCAGGGAGGGAGGCGGAAGAAGCAGTGATTTTAAGATACAATTAAAGATGGGTCTGGGCGGGGACGGGGACGGGGAGTTCATATGAAAAATTTGTCGGGACCTCAGTGCCACCGGGTCCTCAGTGCCACTTCGGGACCTCAGTACCACTAGTGGTACTGAGGTCCCGAGCAGACGACAACCCTTACTGTAAAATCGTGCATGTAAGATTCCTCAACCGCTGAGCATCGGAGAAAGTTCAAACTTGGTGGTTTTGCTTGGTAGGTCCGAAAGATTCAGTGAAATTTTGTTGCACGTAAAACGGGCGAAACACATGGCGTCATCACGGAAAATAGGCATATAATTTGAACAAGATCTTGTGTGCAAAAGATCTCGCCAACGGCAAGTTGTGTGAACTTGGAATTTTAAATGGAATTTTCGTGAGTCAGTCGGACGGCTGTTTCAACTTTTGTTCTATTCGTAAGTAAAATAGATTGATGGCAGAAAGGCGGATCGACTTCAACTTTTGTAGAAGTCGCACGGTTTTGGTTTAACATGAAACTCGCTTAAAAATTAATAAAAATGTATTGCGCGCCCCCCTCGATTTCCCCATTTGTCGGCTTCTTTGTTATCTAAACGCAATTGTCAACTACGCTGGAGAATTCAGTGTTTTCTAGAAAATTTTTGAGTGTTATTGCATTCCTGCTTAAAGACAGGCGCTGCATGACTATCGATCCATGGCTATTTCTTATTGCCTCTAACTGACCTTTTTGTGCCACTCAGTAAAGGGTCAGTGTCAGTTGTGCTGAATTATGAAGTCGTTATGGACGAGGGCATGGACTGTTAGTGTTGTATTTCTAGGCCCCGGCAGTTTTTTCGTCAAACTTGCTTTCATTTGGTTGGAAAACTGATTCATATGTAACGGTTAGCGTTGTTTGCAGAACCTGAAAGTATTTTTCACTTTTAAAATTTGCCATCTGATATCCTGTGTTATGACAAGCAGCTCACCGTTTTGGCACTAAAATCCCCCCCCCCCCTCCCTTCCTCCCTTCTCCCACCGAGGTGCGTCATCTGATGCGCAGTCATGAAGAACGCCTTTCTAGTGCTTTTGGCCAATGGGAATGTGCGAAGAACAGGTAGTTTATCGTGGCTTTACATTTTCTCAGGGTACAGACCGTTACATAACCTTGGCTAAAAAGGTTAGGGTTGCCTAGGGTTGAGTCGTACCTACATTAGTGGCCTAGGGGGGGGGGGGGAGATGTGAGGGATGACAAAAAAGAAATCCAGATCGCTTTTAAGACCCGGATAAAAAGATGTAAAGAAAAACGTGTTTGTCGTGACGTCTTCCAGATTCGGATAAAAAGACGTACGGTGAAACCTGCCTGTCTTGACCAACTTCCAGACTCGGATAAAAATGTAACGTACAGTAGAACTGCAGTGGTGACCAACTTCCATATCTGGATATGAAGGAAGGGGAGGGGAGGAGGGAGGGATCGATCGATCGATGGTTACATAGATACATAGACAGATGTGATTCTGTGTGTGTTTTTACGTTTGTATATCTATGTAAATGGATGCCATACCATATCATATAATAAGACTGTCGCATGCTTAGTTACAAAAAAATATTTATCAAAATTGGTGAATTGGAATTAAGCTGGGTTGTTCAATACTGAGACGACTAAAAGCGAGTGTATGGGCAACGTGAATAATGACGTGTTTTACTGTTTGTAGAGGAGATCGTGGCGCATGACAGTGAAGGCGGCGAGGGTGTGGCGGCAGATGGCGGAGAGAAACGAGCTGTCACGACGCCCAGTGATGACGAACCTGCCTCCAAGCGCCTCAGGTGCGTGATCCCGGGCAAATGCTTCCATCGATATGTTGTGCAGGGTGCTGCGCTCCCCCACCCTCCCCACCTCACATACTGGGTGAATTTCTTGATCTGGGGCTGTACATGGATGCCCATAATTGAGGTGGCAGAAATCAGAGGTAACCTCAGGTAGAGTTTGTTGGTTGCTTCAGAGTTTGTTCCATTTCTATTTTTTAAATCCTGTTGTCTTTCCAGCAAGACAAAGCGAGTTTTGCTCGGATTGTTTTGATATTACACATATTCCAGTAATAATCAGCTTCCAGTCCGTTACTTGTAGTCTAAAAATTGACTCAGTGTAACAATTTTTGAATGATTTCTCTTTTTATTGTTATTATTTTCAAAACTTAACTCCTTGGCTTTTTGTACCACTGCCTTAAAATTTGCAACGATTTTTTTTCTTTTTGTTTGGCGCTTCGTCGCCCGCAGTGTTGACCGGATTCCTTTCAAATTTTGTGCGAATGTAGGCCTTTCTTGAAAAATTACTTTTTGGCAATCCGAAAAAAATTGGCCAACCGGAGGCCATTAAAAATTTTTGGTGGGCCAATTTTCAAAAACGCTTTTTCTCCCACAATTTTGGTCGGGTTGTCTTCAAATTTTGCATAAATGTTTATGGGGAAGTCCTCTCGTGAAAAATTACTTTTTATGGCGATCGACCAAAACTAACAGTATTCGTTTCAGAGTTTTTCTCTCTTTCCTTGTTTGGTAACTCGGTTGGGTCATGTCCTTGGACATGCTTGTTGTATAAAATTTAACGAATCGTCAATTAAATTTTGGACATGAAAACGTGAATTATTGATATCAATAAAAACAACACAATATTTGAGTTTTGACATTTAATGCTTAGTTTTGATATCAATATATAAGTTAGATATCTGTAAATCAATGTCGATTTAATTTATATTTTACTATCAATAATTGAATTTTAGATGGCAAAAATGTATTTTTGAGATCCAAAAATCAATTTTACAAACTTGAAAAATCTTAAGGGAGACATACATTTATATAAAATATAACGAATCGTCAGTTAAATTTTGGAGATGAAAGCTTGAATTATTGAGATCAATAATAGCAACACAATTTTTGATCTCTCAAGAATTTCTTCTTACCGAGTTGTACAGTAAAAAATTTAAAGAAAGATTCTGTGTAAAAGAACCAGTCATTGATTCTTAACAGGTGTGTGTTTGTGAATTTTTTATTTTAAAAAATAGACTGATATTTTGATATCAGAAATCAATTTTTGAGACAAAAAAATCATTTGCAGATTTCGAAATACAAATTAAAAAAGTGACATTCTGAAATGATCATATCTGAAATAAATTCTTGATATCAATAACAGGAAAGTTAATTATTGAGCTCAAAATTGATATTTTGCTCTCAATATTTCATTTTTGCTATCAAGAATTGAATTATTTATCTGAAAAATCAAATTTAGATATCATAAAATCACTTTTGATATCAATAAATATTTCTTGATATCAAAAATTATTTTTTGAGATCAAAAATACATTTAGAGATACCAAAAAAATACAATTACAGATAGCAAAAATTAATGCTTGATGTCAAAATATGAATTTTGTGAGATCAAAAATTATTCTTGGTATGAGAAATTCTCTAATGAATGTGAAAATGCCATTCCATCCATAGCTATAAACAATACAAATTAAGCCAAAGTGTCCCAGAAGTGAGGCATATAATAAAAACACTACGTTCTATATGCACAGGTTGTTGTTGTTTGTTTGTTTGATTGTTTGTTTGTTTGTTTCAACAAGTGCCTCCTAATATATTTAACAGTCTCTGTCTGTCCGCTCTCGTTCGCCCTCGTGTCCGGGCTATATCTCGGAAAGTATTTGTCGTATAGCCTTTTCCTGTGGCATACAGTTAGAACATATATTGAAGGTGTGCAACGTCATATTATTTTTTAAAATCGGCCAAAAATGCTCAGAAATTTCAGGAAATTTGTTCGCACGGAGATTTTGTCCAGACGAGTTCACCAGAACTATTCCATCCAGCGTTCTGAAATTTTATGCAATGAAAATATATATATAGTTTGTTTATTAGTTTTTTTTGTCAGTTAGTGAACATTTATTTAATCTTGTTTCAGCGAAATTGGCATTCCTCCATGTTAGAAAGTTTGAAAGATCTATAAACTTAAAAATTATGTGTACTTTTTAATGTGCTTGAGTTGTAGATGTGCGACGTCGTGTTACTTTTGAAATCGGCTAAAAATTGCCAAAAATACGACTTCTCAAAAAAATATATATTTTTAACCTAGCTTACGTTACACGTAAGCTAGAGTATGCCTATCGGTTTGCAGACGGTGTCCATTAGTTAGTTAGTTAGTTAGGTAGGTAGGTTAGGTTAGGGTAGGGTAGGGGTAGGGTAGGGTAGGGTAGGTAGGTAGCTAGGTAATTGTTTATTTAGTAAACTTGTGTTCCAAAATGCATCTCCTCCTACAACTTAAATTGACATGCGCATTGGTCTGAAATAAGAACCGCGCATCGACGCAATTTAAATAAATATGCGCACTGGTTCGAAATGCGAAGCGCGCATCGACGCAAGTTAAATAAATATGCGCACTGGTCCAAAATGCGAACCGCACATCGATTCAAGTTAGCATGTGCACTAGTCCGAAACGCGAGTCTCGCATCAACGCAAGTTAAATAAACATGCGCACTGGTCTAAAGTAAGAACCTCGCATCAACGCAAATTAAACTAGACCTAAATTCGCTACACGTAGCGAAATAGCACCCACTTGCAAGGGCAGAGACACAACGTATTTGGTCAAAGGCACATTTTTCAGTGTTTCGACATAATTGTCAGCTTCCGGATTATTATTTTGAACGAGGCCATCGAAGTGAATATAATGTAACCTCATTTGGGCACAAATAAATCAAATTCAGTTTTCTAACCGTTGTTGAGCTACTGGTCAACTTACAGTTTTTGACTTTGACCATAATGGAGGAGGTCAAGATCAACGAGGTACCTCTTATATAACGTATTTTTGGCCCAAAGATTCGAAAATGAGCTCAAAATCGCTCTTTCTCTAACCGTTTTCGAGATAATAGTCAACTTCCGGTTTTTGACCTTGACCGTGACCCAGAAGGTCAAGGTCACCGAGGTACATCTTATGTAACGTTGTTTAGGCCCAAAGGGTCGAAAATGAGCTCAAAATCGCTCTATCTCTAACCGTTTTCGAGATAATAGTCAACTTCCGGTTTTTGACCTTGACCGTGACCCAGAAGGTCAAGGTCACCGAGGGACCTGTTATGTAACGTTCTTTAGGCCAAAGGGGTCGAAAATGAGCTCAAAAGCGCTCTATCTCTAACCGTTTTCGAGATAATAGTCAACTTCCGGTTTTTGACCTTGACCGTGACCCAGAAGGTCAAGGTCACCGAGGTACCTGTTATGTAACGTTCTTTAGGCCAAAGGGATCGAAAGTGAGCTCAAAATCGCTCTATCTCTAACCGTTTTCGAGATAATAGTCAACTTCCGGTTTTTGACCTTGACCGTGACCCAGAAGGTCAAGATCACCGAGGTACCTCTTATATAATGTTGTTTAGACGCAAAGGGTCGAAAATGAGCTCAAAATCACTCTATCTCTAACCGTTTTCGAGATAATAGTCAACTTCCGGTTTTTGACCTTGACCGTGACTCAGAAGGTCAAGGTCACCGAGGTACCTCTTATGTAACGTTGTTTAGGCCCAAAGGGTCGAAAATGAGCTCAAAATCACTCTATCTCTAAACGTTTTCGAGATAATGGTCAACTTCCGGTTTTTGACCTTGACCGTGACCCAGAAGGTCAGGGTCACCGAGGTACCTCTTATGTAACGTTGTTTAGGCCCAAAGGATCGAAAATGAGCATAAAATCGCTCTATCTCTAACCGTTTTCGAGTCGGCCTGTCGTTAAGGACGTGTGAAGTCAGGTGACCTTTGACCTTGACCCTCAAGGTCAAGGTTAGTGATGAAAGTTTACCCTTTACTGAGTACGTTTTATGCATTCACACTGGGATTTGAGCAACTTTATGGCTACTTTTCGTGATTAATAGGTGTTTCCAAAAATATTTTGACCTCAATTTGACCTTGACCTCTGAGGTTCAAGGTCAAAAAATTTTACGGATTTGACGACAACTCATTACCCTCTATGTCTTTGCCAAATGCCGTCTTTTTACGACAAACCCTGTAGGAGGAGTTTTCTGGAAACCACTTTGAGGTCAGAAAAACTTTGACCTCAATTTGACCTTGACCTTCAAGGTCAAGGTCAAAAAAATTTGCGGATTTGACGACATCTCGTCACCCTCTATAACTGTGACAAATTTCATCGTCCTACGTCAAAGAGCCTAGAAGGAGTTTTCTGGAAACCTCCGTGACGGAAAAAAAGAGAAGAAAAAAAGGGAAAAAAAAGGACAGAAATTTCGAGAAAAACTACAAACTTATACCCATTTGCAAACGAAGTTTGCAAGTGGGAATAAACTTGCGCAGTGGTCCGAAATGTGAACCGCGCATCAACGCAAGCCAAAACAACATGCACACTGGTCCGAACTTCGAACTGCGCATCAACTCAGGTTAAATAAACATGCACACTGGTCTTAAATGCGAACCACGTATCAGCGCAAGTTTAGGAAACATGCGCTGTGGTCCGAAATAATAATCGCGCATCATCTCAAGTTAAATAAACATGCGCACTGGTCCGAAATGCGAACCACGCATCAATGCAAGCTAAATATACATGCATACTGGTCCGAAATGCACGCTGGAATTGGTCTTATCGCTTTTCGTTAGCTGGGACTTTGTCCTTGGACAAACTTGTTTATGTAAACCTGTTTGCACGGAGATGCGTTCTGGGAAACTATTCGATACAGCGTTCTGATTTTTTTTCAGTAAAAAAATGTATATATATATTGTATATGTGCAACGCTGTCTTATTTTTTAAATCGACCAAAAATTGTTAGGCAGCGTAGGGTTTTCAATTTCGTTGGATTAACTAACATCCAGTGACATAAGGTGTTGCATGGGGGATTCTGCCTCACTGGTGCTCTTAGTTATAAACAAATTAAGCCAAAAGTGTCCGTGAAGCGAGGCATATAGTGACAGTAATGCGTAGGTCTGTGTGTGCAGACACAAGCAAACCAGCAAACTTTGGTGGGTTTTTGATTTGAGCGTTGCTGTATCATTGTTAGGGGAACAGGAGAATTGCTCATAGGACAACTGCAGCCCGGACTTCTCCCCCTCCCGACAGTTACCCACAGGACAACTGCCCCCGTAGGACTATTACTGCCGAGATGATTTCCCCAACAATTAATGAACATTGAACATTTTTGTATCAGTCGACTTTATCGTGCCGATGTGGGGTGAGGGGTGGCATTTGTCGTCTGTACGTAAGCAGGTAATTTTTAAAAAAAAATGCTGCTTAACTCCAATTTTGATCGGGCCAGGTGTTCGGGGGGGGGGGGGGTGTTCCGGGGGCAGGTGTTCCGGGGGACGGGTGTTCCGGGGGGGGATTGTCCTAACCTCTATTGTTAGTTGCATAAACTAGTTAATAGGCCGAAGTTTCACACTGATTATTCATCATTAACAGGGTTCCCATTTCCGTGCGTTTGTGCGTGATTCACGCACAAACACGCACACTTTTGAAGAGTCGGGGGTACAGTCACGCACAGAAATTCCTGTGATAAAAAACACATTTAAATAATGTTGTCCAAGTCAAAGATGACTTCATATCAAATTTGTTAGACGAATTTTGATAAAAGATTTCCAGAAGCCGACATGAGCATTTTGAAGAATCCAAGTTTAATTTTGAATCCAAAGCTTCTGCCGATCGATATTGATGGTATTAGAAATCACAAAAACAAGGCAATGGAAGAGAATTTGAAGGCTTTTGCACTAGGCGAAAATGCAATAATCAGCGCTGAGGAAACCAGAAATTCTTTTCTTGACTTCAAATATCTCGCAACTAACAGTAGAAATGACCAACTAAGAGCGTTTTGCTTGAAAGTAATGACCGACTATCAGGAAATTTTTCCACATTTTGCAAAACTGGCTTGCATACTATAGGTTACGCCTCTTACAAGTGTTCCCTGTGAACGGGGGGTTTTCTCAACAAAATATTATTTATGGGAAATTAACAAAAAAAATTGTCCTCCCAGTCGGTTTCAAACAAGGTGTTGATAAGAAGTGTTGCGTCGTCGAAAAAGGCTTGATGAACAGTCTTTACCTTCTCGTCCACGAGAAGTATTTATGCGAAGTAAATTTAAGTAAAATCTGTACGGTACCGAAAAAATCTGTGAATTTTATTTCTCTTTAGTTAAGATGCTACTACAGGGCGATTGATTGAATTTAAAATTTTTGAGTTGGTTATCTTACTACAACCATTGCAAGGTATTTAGTTCAGTGGATTCAGAACTCTTACTGTAACGGGGGTAGTATTAATTTTTAGCCCTCAGCCAATATTGGCTGAAGGCTATTGCTATCGGTCTGTCTTGCCGTCCTTCCGTCTGTCAGTCCGTCCGTCTGTCTCTCCGTAAACTTTTTTTTTGTCCGGGCGATACCTCAAAAACTATTCATAGGATATTCACCAAACCGTACAGGAAGGAGGTATATGTAGTGCATATGTGCAACGGGGGGTTCAATTTTTCCCTTGTCCGTTTATCTGTCCGCCCGTCGCACTTAAAACTTTTTCTTGTCCGGGCGATATCTCAAAAACTATTCATCGGATCTTAACTAAACCTTACAGGAAGAAAGTATATATAATGTGGATGTGCAAGGACCCATCCGTCGCACCTTGTATATCGTTTTTGTCCGGGCGATATTTCAAAAGAGCAACTGAACCACAGTGATGTAACCGCTATTGGCTGAGAGCTCTGCGTCTCCAATGCCTATGTTCTTTTATTATTGTGATGGCAGTGTTTTCCGTTTTGTTTGCTTTCTATTACAAAGCGATAATTAAACACGAAATGATCGATTTATTTGAATTTTTTTGTCTTTTACTTGCGTAAATGTTGACCACTACTAACTGGTCCTGAGATGTTGGGTGAATGTTTTATACATTTCACTTGTGAAGCAACCGAACCCCCATTTTTTTCGCATTCACGCACAGTTTTCAATAAGTGGGGGTACAAAACCCCCATTTTCACAAGTGAGTGGGAACCCTGTCATTACACACGTCCCGGGTGGTAAGAATTAACGAGTATCTGTTTGGTTTATGTACAGGTCACGCGTTTACCCGGAAGAGGCAGCCCCGAGCAGATATGAAATGCGAAATGTACTTATATCCGATTCAGGCGATATTATTGGCCAAGGAAAATTGCCTGAGCCCAATGCGCCACCGCTTCCTACCCCAACCACCCCTATGGTCAAGCCTGCGTTTTTTCAAACGCCTTCACTTCCAAAGATAACAGACAACGTACCTTCGCCTAAAGGCGGAGGAGAAAATAATGTTGTAGCGAAAGAAGAGGTCAAGGTTGAGGTTAAAACTGAACCCATTGATGTTCCTAAATCACCAAGGACTGAAAGTAAACCTCCGAAGTCGCCAAAAGGTGGGCTTGGAACAGCTCAAACGCAGAAACCTGTGGTAACAACAGTTGCAGAGAAGAAGAAAAAACCTGGAAGGCCTTTTAAAAAGTCACCTAAATCATCGGGCATCGTGGCGAAGTCGCCGATTGGTAGACCAGCTAAATCCCCAGGGCGACCTCCGAAATCTCCCGGCAGACCACCAAAATCTCCAGGGCGACCACCAAAATCACCGGGCAGACCCCCAAAATCACCTTTTCAATCTCCGGCACGCTCCCCGGGTAGGCCACCGAAATCACCTGGGACGAAGTCACCTGTGAGGTCACCAATGTCATCTCCTTTATCCCCGAAGTCACCAGGTGCTGTTGGGCGAGGCCGGTCTCCTGGACGGCCACCCAAATCTCCAGGCAGGGTGGGCCGACCGCCAAAGAGTCCAGGCAGGGGAAGACCACCGAAGAGCCCCGGGAGACCACCTGGGAGCAAGAAAGATGTATCCATTCCAATTAGCCAGTATTTTTTAACAGGAGAACCGCCTATTGGGGTTCCAACAAAAGCTCAACTAAAACAACAGCCCATTCAGTCTCCGCCATGGAGCAAAAAGACATCATCGAAGTCCCATAAACAGAGCGATTCCATCCAAAAACTTGATTTCAACACACCCTTTAGTGAGACTGACGTGCCGCCAGGGGTGACCGTGGAAACGGTGGAGGTCATCACAACGACGGAAAAGTCTCCCGCCAGGCCTAAAAGCGAAAAGCTGAAAAAGCCGACGGCCTCGATAGATGAAACGATAGCGGCGGTGTTGAAGCAAGGCGAGATGGAGGAAGGTGCAGAAGAGGAGGCGAGGCTGCGGAGGGAGGCGGCGGCCGAGGCGCAGCGAGCGAAAGAGGAGAAACTTCGGCAGCAAATCCTCCAGCAGCAAGATGTTAAGCCTGAACCGACCGAGGAAAAGGCGAAAGGCCTGTCCGAAATGTCCGGCCGTGTCACCCCAGACTGGATCCGCCAGCAGGCAGCCGAAATGGACAAGTTACGTGCAGAGGACAAGAGGAAAAGCCTGACTGAGGCCAACACGGCGCCGGTGGTGCCTGATGTGCATGCAGATTCACCGCGAGAGAAAAGCAAGTCTAAGAAAGAGAAGAAGAAAGATAGGGAGAGGAGAAAACACAAAGATACAGAAAGCGACAAGGAGAGACAACTGAAGAAAGAGAAAAGGCTAGAAGAGAAGCTACGTGAAAAATTACTAGAAGCCTCGCAGTCGTCATCGTCGCCCGAGCGTGCAGCTCCATCTAGCGATAAGACGGAGACAATACCCTCCCTGAGGATAGGCATAGGCAAGGAGTTCACCATCAAAAGCGTGAGTCTGATGTCATGTCGTTGTAAGTATTCTAACGGCTCTTCGTGTCGTGTTTGAAAAGATACAGTACATGGAAGGAAAAGTATAAATAAGTAAGAAGGTGCATGCAAAGTATCGATAGATAGTAGTGACGATACATTATCATGACAGAATGACAGTTATGGTAACAGGTATAACAGTATGTAAAATCGACCTCAAAGCAAGTGCAGTTTAGCGAAGGGGAACAGTTTTTGTTGCAGTTAAGGAAAGCCACGCGTGTTGTTTACTGAGTCAGATAAAGTGTATGCATTCTGTTTTATGATAATTTTAGGTAACGGAAGACTCGGACAAAGAAACAAAGAAAGGAAAGAAAAAGAAGAAGAAAAAGGAGAAAGAAAGAGATTTGGAAGATAAGGAGAAAATAAGGAAAAAGAAAGACAAAGATAAGGTAATCCCAGGATATACACGAGTCAATACAAATCACAATGTAGACTTAACGGTATAAGTGTGAACTTAAGCAGAAGACCAGCGCCCGTATTCGACAACTTAGCTCAAACTCATACCCAGATTGAGTTTGAAATTTGAGTTTTAAGTTCCTTAAGGCTTTTGTTTAAAATATGAGATTAATGTTTTCAGCGTCGCCACTCGGCTTAACACTAGACCCTTTCTGTGAGCAGTGGGAGAAATGTTTGCTTCTATAACTAAAAATTACTGAAATAAAGTGCTTTACACAAGTTATGGTGAGAAAAAATTGAACAGTTGTTTTATTTGACTGAAGCTCATGCTTTACTCAGATTTAGAGTTTGAGCCTAAGTTTGAACCACATTATTGAATGCAGTCGCGTGGGGTTGTCGTGTGCCGGTTCTTGTGTGTGCGTACGCAGTGACTTTTGTCTCAAGGCACTCGTCCATTACCGATTGGTGCAAAGCTGTCCATTTGTTTACCCAGAATCTATTAAAAAATGCACAGAAAACTCGCCAGCGGAGGGCAGAACGAAAATAGAAAGACAGTTGTGAGCTATGTATTAATGTGTAAACCATGACTCAGCCAAAAAATTCCTCAAAGCTACTCAGAATCAAGAGGCGTAAAGACTTGCGTTATGTGTAAGACTGGATTCCGTGTGTGAGATATCAGCCTTGCAATGCCATGTAATGTAAATAATTGGATATATACAAAGAAACAAATCACTGAATTTGTAAGCAAGAAAAGGTGTCTTTCTGAAAAAAGGTACATTATTGAGCAAACAGACACTTTTTAAAGGTGGTTTAATTTGCACCTTCTTCCCGATTCAAATAGCGGTACCTTGATTATGTTACAGATAAAAAGAGAGGACGAAGAATCCGTCCCCAAACTCAAGTTTACATTTGGTGGACAGGGGAAGGTATTCATAACACCGAACGAGTCTCCCAGAGAGTCACCAAAACGCGACATACCAAAACTGTACGTGTTCCTCTTCCTCCTGCATGCGAAAATAGCCGTCTACAAGGAGGGGTGGGGTGGGGGTGAGACACTCGTTTCATGGGTTATTCTTTTCTTTTTAAGTAAAAGCGCAAACTGCCAGCCTTACTACTTACTCCCTCTCCAACATTTCCTGGCCCTCGTCAGGAAAGCAGCGGAATTTTAACACAATCAACAATCAATGCGCCAGTGCACAACAAATAAAGCATTCATGCCAGCAACTGCAACTGCTGCCAAGCCCCCTCGCCCCTCCCCACCCACCCAGTGTTAAAAAAATAATTGAGGAAGGCTTAACAATCTTTTCAGAATTAGACTTTGTAAACCGTAGTATTTTGAGAGTAAGTTTGTAGGTACTGTGCCCGGGGAATCGAAACATTAAGGTATTTTCGCAGCTAAGTATATCTGCTGTTGCGGAACGAAATTGTCACAACAAAATTGTTAAACAAACGAAAAAGTGATTCGTGAAAAATATAGATTTGTGGAAGGCATTGGCTGGATGCCATGTGAATGCTGCATGCATTGTCTGTTATAGTGTGATCAAGCAGCGAGAAGATTCGCCAGAGAAAAGAGTCTTCACCAAAGTGTCTCTCCCAAGTCGCTCTCCCTCAGTCTCGCCAGCCCGCTCTGTTAGCCCTCCCAGAAAGTCCTCACCACCCCCAAGAACCCGCTCCCCTCCTCTTAAAGCGCGCTCGCCCCTGTCGCCGATGCGATTTACACCTTCACCAGAGTCCAACCCGAAGACGCCGTCGATGGGCTCGCCGTTCCACATACCGTCACCCATGCGGTCCCGCTCGCCGTCGCCCACCAAGCCCATCTCACCACCCGAGAGGTCGCTATCCCCTGCCAAGACGCCGTCCCTGACCGCGCCCTCACCCCGCTCTTCCCCATCGCCGCCTCCACCCAAGGGAGTGGTCGAGGCCGTGGGGGACGCACTGCCCCCGCCGCCGCCCTCGGCCAAGTCGGGCAATAAGAGGGCCGTGTTTGCCGAAACCCAAGGCACTATCATTGTAAGTCTCCTAACACATGCTTGTCTTGTTTGATGGTTTTGATAATAATAATAATAATATAATAATAATATTAATATATATTGGTAATTAGTAAAGTAGTTAACATTACAAAGAGAGCGCAAAAATATCTAAAAAATAAAACAAGTGACAACAGAGCTGCTCCCATAAGACACCGGCTTGATTTCTGTGACATGGTAAAGGCTTGGGGTTCAAGGTTATAAATAGCCCAGTTTTATTTTCCAACAGTACAAACCGACGCTGCTGATTAGGATTAAGAGATGCTCACAGGTGTAGTTCTCCACCTTAAGAAACCCGTTCGTTTTTAGTGCCCCCCCCCCCCCCCCCTCGCCGCAAGCGTGGGACTGTAGATTCGGCTCTGTCGAGTTTTGTTGTCTGTTAACACGCTCAAGCTTTCTTCATCGTTGTTGAAATATTTAAAATAAGGTGGTGTGGGAACTAATAAGGTTCGGTATTGACAAAAGAGGTAGGCGCAAGGACAATGGCCCAGCTGGACTTGATAAATTTACTCAGTCCTTGACCTCTTGCTGAAGCTTCAGTGGCAGCTTGTTTTGTTTAATTTTATTAAATAAGTAGTTTGAAATTTAAATTACGAGGATTATTTAAGCTGTTGTTTTTAGCCCAGACGATTGTTGTCGCTGGGCTATGGCACCACTTGTGTGGAGTTTGCTGTCCGTATTAGCTGTCTATTTTGTGTATGTGTAAACAATTTTTTAAATGCAAGTGTTCATACGGTTCTGGTCCGTACATTTCGAAGTTGTGCTGGAGTATTCCCTGGGTAATCCTCCAGACAGCTTTTTCGATTGGGCCAGAGTTTGCCAAAATATTGACCAAATTTGAGGAAACATGTATACATATATATGTTACAGTAAATCTGTGTAATCAGTAAATTCACGTAATTCCTAAAACTTTTAGGAATTACGTGAAATTACTGTGGGGGTCAGGAATTACGTGAAATTCCTAAAATCTACAGGAATTTCATGTAATAACTGAAAAAGGAGGTCAGTAATTACACGAAATTACTGAACTGTGAATTAAACAAAAACGATGTGTTAACGTTTTATTGAGTAAATACATGAAATTCCTGGCCCAGACAGTAATTTCACGTAATTCCTAAAACTTTTAGTAATTACGTGAATTTACTGATTACACAGATTTACGTGAACATATATATATATATCAGAAATATGGCGAAAAAACAACAATTTTCCCGTAAAATCCTGAATGATGCGAGAGGAATAGCCTTGCTGTCCTGAATTATAATTTATTCCCCACAGGGGATCTGTCGGTCGGTCGGTCTGTCATCAAGAGCTTGTTAACACGATAACTTAAAAACTGCTGCAAGTACTTTAATGAAACTTGATATGGGAACAAACACAGATCAGTATTGTAAATGGGCCATGTTCGTCCAGAAAAATGCACCAGCTGGACTTAGAAAATTTCAGCTCTTGAAGGACTATTGGTAGCACGATATCTCAAGAACAACTGCAGGGATTTTAATGAACCTTGGTATGTAGCTTCTACGCGCACTAACAAAAATCGGTATTGTAAATGAGTTAGGTTGGCCCAAGGAAAATGAACCAAATGCACTTTGAAATTTACCAAATCCCGGAAATTATTCAGCATCGGAATGAGTTTGTCAACACGATATCTCAAGAACAACTGCAGGGATTTTAATGAACCTTGGTATCTAGCTTCTACGCGCACTAACAAAAATCGGTATTGTAAATGAGTTAGGTTGGCCCAAGGAAAATGAACCAAATGCACTTTGAAATTTACCAAATCCCGGAAATTATTCAGCATCGGAATGAGTTTGTCAACACGATATCTCAAGAACAACTGCAGAGATTTAAATGAAACTTGGTATGTAGCTTCCATGGACACTAACAAGGATCGGTATTGTAAATGGATTAGGTTGGCACAAGGAAAATGAACCAAATGATTCTTGCTTTGATCGCATTATCTTCAAATTTTGCATAAATGTTTACTAGGAAGGCTTCTCTTGAAAAATTGCTCTTTTTGGAGATCCCCCTAAAAATTACCGAATTGGGGGTATTTTTTTTTTTTTTTTTTTTTGGTAGAAAATTTTCAAAATGCTTCTTCTCCCACACTTTGGATAGGATTTCTTTTCAATTTGGTGCGATAGACGGTCGTGTCTTGAAAAAAGACCTTTTTCGGCCATCCGCCAAAAATTGGCCAAACGGGGGTATTGATAACATTTTGGTAGCCAATTTTCAAAGTGCTTCTTCTCCCACAGTTGTCATCGGATTGCTTTCAAATTTTGTATGATTGTTTCCTGTATGGTTCTTTCTTGAAAATTTATTCTCTTTTTTTTTTTCGATCCGCCGAAAATGGCTGAAAAGGTTGCATTTATAGTTTTTTTGGTTAGCAATTTTTAAAATGGTTCTGAACTCACAATTTGCTCATTTTACCTTTAAAATTTGTACATATGTTTACTGGGTAGACTTCTCTTGAAATTTTTTCCAAAGTTTTTACTTCCACAATTTAGATCGGATGGGCTGTAAATTTTTACATAAATGCTCATAAGGATGTCCTCTCTTGCAAATTGCTTTTTTAACCCAGCCGACTCTATTGGGCTCGAATGTATGTGCATATGTTAAACGTTCTCTTTAAAATGCTACTTCTCGTTCTTTTGCTCCAATCGTTTTGATATTACGCAGGAATGTTCCCTGCGTGTTCCCTGCGTGGTTTTTTTTTGACGATTGACGTCAAAACTGACAAATTTCGGCACTTTTTGTGCCTGTTTGACCCTTTTTTAAAATGCTACTCCTCCTACATTTTTACTCCAATCGTTTAGATGTTACGCAGGAATGTTCCCTAGGGGTTCGCCTACAAGGCTATTATTTTTTTCGCGGTTCGCCAAAAACTGCTGAAATGGCGGAACTTGTCAAACCATTCATTTCTCTCAGTCTTCTTCAGATAGCTATAAAATTTTATTCGAAAGTATCTTAGGTGCTTCTCAAACTAGACTTTGCTGGTTTTCGCAAATGACAAAAAATGCCGAAATGGTGGAATTTTAAGAAATTTGTAAAATTGTGTAAATGTCGGTAAATACGTAAATGGTCATAACTCAACCTCTCCAACATCCAGCTTCCACCCGCGAAAACTCGTTTTTGTGTATTAAAATTATGAAAAAGTAAATTTAGAACCTAAGTTCTTCATTTTTTGGCCCAACAGTATTCGTTTCAGAGTTTTTCTCTCTTTACTTGTTTGGTAACTCGGCTTGGTCATGTCCTTGGACATGCTTGTTTTTTTATGGTTTTGGTTATCGAGATTTTGGCTAATACTGGCGAAAAATCGTTTTCCCAGGTATATTTTAAGTAGCAAGCATTGGTACCTACCTGATTCTATATATGCTTCTTTTTGATTCGCCAGAACTTGGCGGGAGCATAGGCGAAAGAAATAGTTTAGTAAAATCTTAACTGACACCAAGGAAATAGTGTTTCTGTCTTGAAATATTGGATAAGGTAGCTGACTTTACTGCCGGCCTGGCTTTTACTTTTGTTCGACGGTCTACCGAAACTGGTATCCCGACATAACGTCTCGCGACATAACGCCTCGCGTCAAAACGCCTCAAAATGTAAAGTGCGACAAGACGCCTAAATTTTTGAAACACCAATTAGAACACATAATTCGTCGAACACGCGATCATGTTATGAGCTTTCCTTCATTTTTCTTGTACATATATCCGTTAAGCACGAGTTTTGGCTTGCCTTTGTTACTGGTTATTACCTCCACTGGTGTTCTAAAATACTCTGACTTACTTCCTAAAATCCACGAGCCTTTATACTGCAAAGAACGACTGCGAATTAGGTGTTATCTGCATCTGTGGATTATTCGGGGTATGGAATGAATGGTAACGGAAAAACGTAAAGTGCTAAAAACGGAAAATATGGTAAATCATTGATCAAATATATCAGGGTTAATTTTTGTTAAAGAACCTAACCTGCATGACTTACTCAACATCAAAGAAAGTCTACTCCATGTCTGAAATGCCACGAGATGGCAGGCCTTGCGTCCACACCAAGAGTCTTTATAATCCCTCTGTGTGCTTTGCTACAGGAGTTGCAGCGCAGTAACACCTGGTGTAGTTAATCCCTAGACTACTCAAGTGTCGCCAGAACATTATACTCAGGTGTCGCCAGAGCATTATAAAAGCCCAGGGAAATTTGTTAGCTTGATCACAGGGAAAGGAGAACTGGTCATATAATAAGTTTAATAAAGTTCTGAATGTTGATTCCGTTTTTTTTATTATTACCGTATTTTTTCCGTTTACCGTTTTTTACCATTGTTCCCGTTACCATTTTTTCCTACACCATGATTAATCAACGTTGGCATTTTACTTGTTTTTGCGGTCAGTTTTTGGCGACTTTCGAGGATGAAGTGCCAAGCAATACTCCGAAAGCTCTGACATTAAGTGACGCTGACCGCACTACTCATTGAATGTGTGACCAGCGAAGAATTTCTTTGTTACTGCTGGGTAGTGAGGCGTTTTGTCGCACTGTAAATTCTGAGCGTTTTATCGCGAGACCTTATGTCGCCAGGCAATTTATCGCGAGGCGTTTTATCGTGGATTCGCCAAAACTGGTGGAAATATTTGCCTAAAGCATTTTTCTCGAAAACTCCTCCTCTTAATTGAATGTGGTGTACAGCCATCTAGCTATTATCATTTTTGGGGAATATTGGCAAAAAGCACCAGAACATAATGGACGCAGGGATGTGATCTCATTGTTTTGGCATTGTTATTAAAGTGAGCGGTATCCCGAGAATTCATCTAGCGACAATTCATCCAGCGACAATTCATCTAAATGAGGGGGTACGACAATTCATCTAATTTATGTTAATAGAAAAAAAGTTTTCAATCTCCAATATTTTGCTGCTTCATAGATTCACATTTGCAATAATATACAACAGTATAACAAAGCTGCTAGTTGCTGCTAATTCAAAATTTTTACGATCTTACGGCAAAGCGGCTCCTTTTCTCATACTTGTTTTAAAGATGAATAGTCGGGAGTTCGAGTGCTGGCCGTTGTCAAAAAGGAGCAACTGTTGTGGGTCTTCGCCAGCGGTTTCAGCCCATTCACCCTCGGCTACTAGATCTGGCACACGGGAAATAACCTACTCCGGGGGATTAGGCATTTAGTGATTTGAGGGCGCGCATGTGGACATTTAAACTCCGACAATGCAGACAGCCGTTGGCAGTGATGGATTTTCTTTTGACCCTGCAAAGGCTTTAGTCAATATTATTTGATAATGAGTAAGACGGTGTGATAGGGAGGGATTAAAGCGCTAGCGCTGGCCTGTTTCAGGTATAGGCCACCGCATTTCCTTTGTTTTTAACACTCCATATTCAGATAAGAAATTGTTCTTACAACGTACTTAAGATTAAAACAAAATTGCAGTTATATAAAATTTAGATGAATTGTCGTACCCCCGTCATTTAGAATTGTCGCTAGATGAATTGTTATTACTTTTTTTTTTACAAGTCTCCGAAACCTGGTGGAAATATTGACCATAAGTATTGACTTACTGTCTTGAAATTTTGGTTGAAGGCTACACTTATATGGCATAAATCCTAGCATCAGCATTCATGAGCGGGGGCATTGTCCTTGGGCAATCTTGTTAGGTATTCCGACATAACGCTCGACGACATAACGTCCGAAAAAAAGTGCAGGGTGCGACATTTGGACCGATTTTTACTCCTCCTTTTTTTTTTTTTTTTTTCTTTTACTTTGATATATTGCTCCAAACTTCAATTATTAGCGTCACTCTGTTCAAAAGACATTAAAACTATCCTTTCAATACCTACTCCGGAGTTCCATCACGCTGACTCAGAAGAAAAAAGATACCCGTTTAAGGTCAGTTAGTGTCTAACCTAAGGAGCCACTGTGCTCACCTGGCGACTGCAGTTACGCGAGTCGCTAATAATCTGTAATAATCTCTTGATGATTCGGTGCAAAACTTTCGTATATAATGGGAGCTGCTTGTGCTAAAACATCACACTTCAACTACAAGAATCAAATCATAGAAAGTAATAAAGTAAAACCAAAAAATATGGACTCGTGTGCAACAAAGGAAAAAATGTGAAAATAAGAACTATATTATGTGGAACTGTACCTCTCATATGACCAAGTGCAAGGATTGCTCGAAACGGATCCATGACAAAAGGTCGAGCGTCAAAAGGTCGATCGACGAACCAACATGTCCGAAGCGTGGAATCAGCGATTTTCACACCTCGTAGGCTTTAATCACCCTAGCATTTGGGTGCTCGTTCGCGCCGTGAAAGAGGAAGATTGTGCCGCCTGTGCTGCAATCGCCCAAGACGATATTGGCGAACGTCCCAAGAAGAGAGTCCCGCGTCAATACCAAGAGCTCCAGCAACGCCTCGCCACTCTATGCAGGGACCGTGCAGAAGGAAGGAAGATAGAGCCTGAGCTTGTGCGTGGGTGGGCCACAGCATTCGGTGGAGGCTTTTCAACCTCGAAAACCAGGAAGGCGACGAGTAGAGAAAAACTCTTAAAATCAAATGGACGTCACTAGAGTAGTGGAGTAGTTTATTTTCGGCTGATTTGTAATTTAGTGTGTTTTGAATAAAAATCGGTCCAAATGTCGTACCGTGCACATTTTTTCGGACTTTATGTCGTTGGGCGTTATGTCGTGGATTCATATTGTTAAAGTACTAACTTAGTAAAGTTAAAAAAGGAAAATGAAATTGGAATATTGGGTTGTGTACATATAATTCAACAAATACAGACTAAACATGCATATTCGCATAAACGTAAAACAACCTCCAGGCCCAAATGTCCCAGGCCCAACTCCAAGCCTAAATGTCCCAGGCCCAACTCCAGGCCTAAATGTCCCAGATACGGTAAAATAGCTTGTGGTTGCTGTTATTTTGTGACTCCTTGTATCTTAACTATAGGGAGAAAATGGAGAAATTATATGGATTTGCCCGGCATGTACCCTAGCGGACGACGGAAGCCCCATGATTGGGTGTGATGTCTGCGACGATTGGTACCACTGGTAAGTGGAGAAGGTTATAAGTTGGCGACCTGACCGAACAACGCTCAGGAGCGGTCGGTGACATTACAACGGCGTTAAACATTGCTGTTGCAAACGAAAAAAAATAAGTTTCTGGTTGGTTAAGCATTTTTAGGGTCGAGGAGCAAGACCATTCGGATAAACTGAGTTGTTAAAACAGTATTCGAACTATATTTTAGTCGAGTATATTTTTGTCAGAACTAAGGGTAGGGTGTAAATTGAGGTACACAAAAATTACAGTTAATTTTTTAAAGTCAGTATTATGATTGTAAATACCGCTGTTAGCGATTTTTATTTTCTGATTTGAAATGTTTTCTGTCTTATTTTTGATATTGCCCCTTTTATATTTTGTTCATTCAAACTTCAGATGGGTGGATTCCATTTGTTTCAAATATTGTATGGTTAAAAGGACTATTATTTGCAAAAGGAACCCCTTAGGGACAAAAAATGACTGAATAATTTTGACCCTAATGGCGGGGTTTTCTTAATTGCGGGTTTCTGTTAATATGAGTTCTTTCTGAATATTGAAGCATTGACTATTTTAACTTTGTCAGATAGCGAAAGTTCGTTCCGTTTTCTTTCCACACCACCCATATTCAGACTAAACACTTTCTATAGAATAACACCTAGTTATAACAGCTTGCTTTACGTATTAACTGAGTATAAAGACAGTGAATTACTTGCTGTTTTATTCGCATTTTAAAAGGCGGAGCACATGTCAATAGGGATTAGCAGTATAGAGCTTCTCTGTTAAGCACACGTCTTTTGTAATAAGCCGTATTGTCTTTACATGCACTGTGTTTAATGTAATGTACTCAATAACCACAGATAACTATAGAGAAAAAAACACTACCGAGTAACAAGCTGATATGGGTGTATTACATAACGCTCAGAACATGGACAGCAATTTCTCTACACTGTTTTAAATATGTAACCGTACTTATTGGATAAAAAGAGTGTCCGTAATTCTGAATAGAAGGGTGTCCACAATAGAGGGGTCTCGATATAACAGAACCCTATGGCATTTTAAAACAGACTGAAAAATGCTGTCCGTAATTCCGGGGTGTCCCTAATAGAGGGGTGTCCATATTCGGGGTTTCACTGTATCTTATGTGGCAATGAGAATGCGCCTATGGGAACGGTAATGTGAGGTCACTGCTGCCCCCTACTTTATCTCTTCACAACCCAGGCCCCGAGAATTGGACAGTCATATGGAGATTTTAGGGAGGTGACGACATCGTAAGGGTCCGCCTCTGAAAACCAGATCTGGCTATAATAAACTTGGAGACATTTGTCCCCCTGACAAAGCGTCTATTGGGTGATGTGAAAACAGGATCAAGAAGGTCCTAAGTTTTTTGTTTTTTTTTGTTTTTTTGGTTAATTTTTTTTCTTCGCGATTTGGACAAAATTGGCCAAAATATCGGCCAGTTTAGGTAAACGGTTACATCCCACTAGTCAGAAGGTTCACAGGTTGGAAGGTCTATTAGTTAGAAGTCCCATTAGTTAGATGGTAAATCTTTTCAAGTTCTTTCTAATCAAAGACTGCTTACTCAAAGTCAAAAGAAAAAAAAAACATCAGAGGCATGGGTGTCTAAAAGTGTCGCTATAACCGCTGCAGTCGAACAGTCACTAAATCCCGCATGAATAGGAATGCAAACTCTCGTTCATAACCCCACTAATCTGTGGCTAATCCTTACCTGCTCCTGGTGTCAAAATAGCGCATATATGTTGTAGCCAATCTGTCAAGTCAGTCAATCTCTAGATTGGCTAACACATTTTAGCCAATTTGTAGATTGGCTGGTTCACTTAGGCAATCTATAGATTGGCTGAAATCGAGGAAGGAAAATTTGACAGATTGGCTGAAATTAACTTTTGCAATGGATGAATAAAAATCGAGGAAGGAAAATTTGACAGATTGGCTGAAATCAACTTTTGCAATGGATTTTGATAATAACATGAGAGTTAAATATCATGTACATTTACGGTTCAACAACCCCTGCTTTGCAAGTTTCATTTTCTTTATTTATTGCTACACGAAAGAGACGAATGGCAACGTGAATTACACTGGACCCTTGCTTTAAAACATTTGCAACGGTCAGCTACCTGAACAATTACATTTTACAAAGCCCTGGCCTTCACATTTTGATCGAATTGCGCGGCCTGTCTCAAAGCTACAGTGCTGTTAAGATTTACATCTGTCTCATTAAGAAGCCTCACAGCACAGAAATCAAACTGAATTTGCGAGAACTTGCCTTTAAGCACACCTCCCATTGCAGCAATAGTATATAAGTCAGTTTCGTCACGATTACGCACAACATGTTTCTTGGATTGCCTCTCCCTCTGTCAACGAGAGGCAAGGGAACTGTTACATTATCTCCTGAGGAGGCTGGCATCATGATAAGGCGACTACGTTTTACCATTGTCTCTGCTTGACTCATCTACGCTTCACTTGCTAGCTTTCGCTTTTGCGAAATATTCGCTATCCTTGCATTCACTGGTGATATGGGTTGTTCGTCAGCGGCGGTCGGAGCGGCGGACGCGGTCGACGCGGCGGTCGCGGTCGGGGCAGCGAGCTCGGTCTACTGTGCAAGCTCGGTCGGTGAAGCGGGCTCGGTCTGCGCTGCGGTCGCGGTAGGCTCGGTCGGTGCGGCGGTCAACGCTGCCGCGCGGTGGTCACGGTCGGCATGGGTGCAGCGGAGTCGTTTGACGCGACGGTCGTTGTTAGAGCCGCGGTCTCGGTCGCGGCGCGTGCGGCGGTCGTGGTCGGCAGGACGGTCGTGGTTGGGGCCGCGGTCTGTGCGGGGGGATCGGTATTAATTCTTATTAGATAGCTATTATCAAATTCACTAACATATGGCACTTGCATGCAAAACAATTGCAGTCATAGGATTTTTATAAATTGCGAAAACATAATCTTTACACAGCAATCGCAATGAATTCAAATTAGATTACAAGCGATTCGGCCAGCCTCGGTGGCCTGGTGGTTAGAGTGTCGACCTCGAGACTGGAAGATCGTGGGTTCAATCCCCGGTCGGGTCATACCTAAGACTTTAAAATTGGGACTCCTTGCTACCCTGTGAGGCACTCCACATGTAAGGGTTAGAAGGAGGGCTACGATGCCCCATTTCAGTAGGGTGTGGCAGGGGGATCCCGACATAACCATAACAGTTGAAAGGGATCTAACAATATACAATACAAGCGATTCATCTCAGGGATCATTCTGAATACTTGCGTTTAGTATAAGCTGCAGTCTATGATTAGAAATACATCTTAGGAATGAAAGGGTAATCCAATTAAATGCCAGTTCTATCATATTACAATGAGATCACAGGCGACTGAAATCAAGAACTATTTTGATTACTTGCATGCATGGGAAAGTATGATCGTTATTTCGTATATATATATAACGCTGTAGAACGATGCCACCCATCTCTGTGGATATTCATCCGAAAGCTGAAAGGTGAGCAGCCGATGACGGAAATTACCATAGCGGGTGCCCAAAATGGCCGCCTCCAAAACAGGAGCAAAGCAAACGCCTGAAGAGGCAGTATCAGCGAGGGGACCGCAACGTACAGGAATACTGGGACGCAATGGTGCACGTTGTGAGACAGTTTGTGTAGACGAATGGACAGTAGTCGTTTTGCGTAGACTGTACTTGGGTATCCCCCCCCCCCCCCCACCAGTACCTTCCTTCGTGAGACAGTTCGTGTAGTCGTTTTGCGTAGACTGTAGTAGGGTACCTTCCACCCACCAGTACCTTCCTTCAGTCACGACCCCGCCACATAAAGCGTTTATTGTTGACATACGAGATTTGTATAGAATGGATAAATAATAAATGTAAGTAGTGAAAAATTTGGTTTTTGGTTGTGTACGGTGATCTTCTGAAAAGATTTACCTTTTAATTAGTGAACTTCCAACTGGTGAACCTTCTAACTAATGAACCTTCTAACAAGTGGAACGTTCCCTAGGAAAACACAAAAAAGTTTCTGTTCTTGCAAATTCGGCCCGGTTGCGTTAACATTTGACAGAAATGTTCCTCTCGAGCTCCTGCATCAGGAATTTATTTTATTTGGCGATTTGACCAAAATGAGCGTGGAACTTCTAACTGGTGAACCTTCTAACTAATGAACCTTCTAACAAGTGGAACGTTCCCTAGGAAAACACAAAAAAGTTTCTGTTCTTGCAAATCCGGCCCGGTTTCGTTAACATTTGGCAGAAATGTTCCTCTCGAGCTCCTGCATCAGGAGTTTATTTTATTTGGCGATTTGACCAAAATGAGCCAAAATATTGGCCAAAAACGGTCACATTGTAGAAAAATGAAAAATGTGCTCCTTGAGGCTTCATTAACAGTCGAAAGTTGTCGAGGCCGTTGTGGCCATGTCAGAAGCTCGTTTGACTGATAATCACGAAGCCGCAAGTCCAAAATCCCCTCCAGCTGATAAAGGGTTTTTATATACTGATGTTTACATGTAACTTTTCTCAAGCCCTGTTTACTATATCATGTTGCGTCCTATTTACTATATCAGTGTCCAATGATATTTTATGAAAGGTTCAAAGACATGTGTACTTTTTTATAAAACATTGTTAATCTGGGTAAGCAATCAACTTTGTTTATCTTTCTGAAGAAAATATGTTGCAAAATCGACCTAATTTGTCTCTTATGATAAGTTCATTTTGTGGCTTTAAAATTGGCCCCCATTTTTTTGGCTGGGGCCATCGCCCATCAGCCCCACAGTCGCCAAATCCCAGAAATATCCCTGTATATATGTATATACAGTGCGTTTCATAAGTTTGGAATATTTTGGGAGAGGGGGATTTGGGCAGGAAAAAAAGTTTGATAATTTTTTTTTCAATTATATGCGTCAAAGTTTCGTTTTTAGCTACAGTTTGAAATCATTTCAGCAATCCTATCCTTTTACGAGATTTGTTATTGACCCCCTTCATGTTTTGAAAGGTGACAAGTTTGTTTCGCAGTGGAATTCATTATTAACACTTGACAAGTCTTTGACTAAAGCTTATATGAATTTGTGCGGGCAGCCGTTGGTGTTTATTTTCTTGACAATAAAAATTTATTTTCTTGTCTCAGCTTCTTCTCTGACACTACAAGGGAGAGGAGAACGAATGGCTACAGTAGATCCAAATTGGTGAAATTGGAAAGACCATCTTCCGTGGCTGAAAACAATTTTTATTTGTCAAATATCGCAAAATAAGGAATATATGAGTATAAAAGGTCGCCAAATTTGCATCTGGCTAATTATCCCCCGTGAAACGGAGGGATATAGGTTTGAGATTGTCCGTCCGTCTGTCCGTCCGTCCGTCCGTCCGTCCCCTCTTCAAGCTAAGGACTTTGTGGACACCACTTCTATATCAACGAAGCATAACTCAGCTTTCATATTTCATACAGGCAAAATATAGGGTATAAAGATGTGCAACGTCAAGGTTTCAGTTTGATCGAAGCAAAATTGACAAATTGACAGGCTTTTGAAAATCGTCGAAAATAGACATATGTGCACATGTATAGGACTTTGTGGACACCACTTCTATATCAACGAAGCATAATTCAGCTTTCATATTTCATATAGGCAACATATAGGGTATAAAGATGTGCAACGTCAAGGTTTCAGTTTGATCGAAGCAAAATTGACAAAATGACAGGCTTTTAAAAATCGTCATAAATCGACATATATGCAAACGGAGTGGACTTCGTGGGCACCACTATATGAACGGACGTTAATTTGTTCTTAAAGCGCATTAGGTGAGTAATATTTTTAAATGACAAATTGACAGGCTTTTGAAAATCGTCGAAAATAGACATATGTGCACATGTATAGGACTTTGTGGACACCACTTCTATATCAACGAAGCATAATTCAGCTTTCATATTTCATATAGGCAAAATATAGGGTATAAAGATGTGCAACGTTAAGGTTTCAGTTTGATCGAAGCAAAATTGACAAATTGACACGCTTTTGAAAATCGTCGAAAATAGACATATGTGCACATGTATAGGACTTTGTGGACACCACTTCTATATCAACGAAGCATAATTCAGCTTTCATATTTCATATAGGCAACATATAGGGTATAAAGATGTGCAACGTCAAGGTTTCAGTTTGATCGAAGCAAAATTGACAAAATGACAGGCTTTTAAAAATCGTCATAAATCGACATATATGCAAACGGAGTGGACTTCAAGGAAGGGTGTCCAGTTTCCTGTCAATGGTAATCCATTAGCTTAGATATTGCATAGGGGTAATATTTAGGGTTTCACGGGGGATATTGCTGCTCTCTGACAGCATCTAGTTAAGTTTAGTCAGAATTGAACATTTTGTTGTCACCAATTACGATCTACCCTAACCATTTCTATCTCCGCTCCCTCGTACAGGCCCTAGTACCCCAAAACTTTTTACTTATGTAGAACTTGATGTGAGGGTGCGCATCCCGACTTTTTTTCGTCTACGATTTTTTTTTCATGCTTTGAAAACGCGATGCGAACACAGCTGATTTTAGAATAAATAATAAGTGTTAAATTCAGCGCATTTAAAAGCAAAGTAACGGTTGAGCAAACAGCACAACTTATGGGCGTTACGCGAGCTCTGCCTGCATAGAGAAAAAGTGCTAGTGCGTTCAATCAATAAAGCCGTTGAGCCAACATCACCAAGCAGATGTACGCGGTTTATAAACGGAATTCAAGCTGTTGTTTGATGTTTGCTAATATATCAATGGCATGACAATTTCATTAAAACAAATTGTCCAGATAAAGCAGTTAACATACTAATAAGTCCAAAATATAAACATTATTTGAGAACGGGGGGTGGGGTGCGTCCAGGTGGTTTCCGCGGGAGAGAGGCTTTAGAGTCAAGAGGAACGCAGGCCAAAATGAGTTTTGCTTTTTAGCCCAGCTTACGTTACGGGTAAGCTTGGGTATTCCTATCGGTTTGTGGATGGCGTTACTTAGTTAGTAAACTTTTGTTTCAAAATGCATCTTCTCCTACAATTTTGATCCGATGTCATTTATTTTTGGTGTGAGGCATCCCTAAAGGATCATGCATACGGCTTGTGCTTTTTTTAGTCGATGGGTAGATTTTTTAATTTTGGGGGAATTTTTGAAGAATAAAATTTAAAATGTATCTCCTCCTACATCTCCTCCATGTAATTTTTTAGTATGAGGCGGACATACGACTCGTGCTTTTTGACTCGGTTTGGGAATTTCTTATTTTTAGGGGAATTTTTGGAGAAAATACCTCAAAATGCATCTTCTGCTACAGTTTTAATCCGATATCATTTATTTTGGGTGTGAGGCATGCTTAGGGACTCTTAGAATACGGTTTGTGTTTTTTGAGTCGATCAGGGGATTTTTGGGGAATTTTTGAAGAACAAAATTCAAAATGCATTTCCTCCTACAGTTTTTATCCGATTTCATTTATTTTTGGTATGAGGGCTCGCTAGTTGGGTTGGGTATACGACTCGATTTTGACTCGATTTGGGAATTCCTGATTTTTTGGGAGAATTTTTGAGGAAAATACCTCAAAATGCATCTTCTGCTACAGTTTTGATCCGATATCATTTTCGGTGTGAGGCATGCCTAGGGGCTCTGGGAATACGGTTTGTGCTTTTTGAGTGGATCAGGGGATTTTTGGGGAATTTTTTAAGAAAAAAAAATCAAAATGCATTTCATCCTATAGTTTTTATCCGATTTCATTTATTTTTGGTATGAGCCTTCTCTAGGGGGTCATGCAAACGGCTTGTCCTTTTGACTGAATTGAAAAACTTGCGCACTGGTCCGAAATAAGAACCGGCATCGACGCATGTTAAATAAAAATGCGCCCTGGTCCGAAATGCAAACCGCACATCAACGCACGTTAACCAAGCTTGCGCACTGGTTGAAAATACGAAATGTGCATCAACGCAAGTTTAATCAACATGCGCACTGGTCTAAAAAACCGCGCATCAACACAAATTAAATAAACATGCGCATGCGCACTGGTCCAAAATAAGCAGCCCGCATTAACACAAGTTAAATAAACATGCGCACTGGTCAAAAAGGCGAACCGCGCATTAACGGAAGCTAAATAAACATGCGCACTGGTGTGAAATAAGTACCCTGCATCAATGCAAGTTAATTAAACATGCGTACTGGTCTGAAATGCCAGCCGGGCATCAACGCAAATTAAATAAACATGCGCATGCGCACTGGTCCAAAATGAGCAGCCCGCATTAACACAAGTTAAGTAAACATGCGAACTGGTCCCAAAATGCGAACCGCGCATTAACGGAAGCGCATTGGTCTAAAATAAGAACCTCGCATCAAAGCAAATTAAATAACTTGCGCAGTGGTCCGAAATGTGAAGCCCACATCAACGCAAGACCAAACAAACATGCGCACTGGTCGGAAACCCGAACCGCTCATCAACGGAAGTTGAATAAATATGCGCCCTGGTCCGAAATGCGAACCGCGCATCGACACAAGTTAAATAAGCATGCGGAATTATCCAAAATAATAACCGCGCATCAAAGCAAGTTAAATAACATGGGCACTGGTCCGAAATGCGAACTGCGCGGCAATGCATGTTAAATAAACATGCACTCTGGTTCAGAATGCGAAGCGCGCGTCAACGTAAGCTAGATAAACATGTGCACTGGTTCGAAATGCGAACAGAGCTTAACGGAAGTTAAATAAACATGCGCATTGGTCCAAAATGCGAACCGCGCATCGAAGCAAGCTAAATAAATATGCGTAATAGTCCGCAATGGGAACAGACCATAACGGAAGTTAAATAAACATGAGCATTGATCCGAAATGCCAACCGCACATCGACGCAAGCTAAATAAACATGCGCACTTGTCCGAGGTGGAAACCCCGTAAAATAATACATACAAAAACATTGAAACTTAAGTAACAGAACTGTATTATGAATGAAAAAATATGTACAGTAAGAATTAGAACCTCACTTTTAGGAGTGCATGAGGTTCGAAACATTGACTCAACGTGCAGTTATTAATGAAGCCCTACGCTCTGCACACTACTCTACAGACTACTCAAATCTTCCACCTTTCTCCCCCCCCCCCTTTCCCTTTTTGCTCCCTCACAGTAGGCGCATGTCCTCCTGCCTGTGGTAAATCTGTGTGTGTATTTATCGGTCTATTCGGGTCCGTTGCTAAATTAATTATTTAGCTTGCTCTTTGCCATCTCGTCTTTTGAAGCCCAATTTTTTAGGGAAATTCCCTTGCTCCTGCACGCTGGAATTGTTCTTATCGCTTTTCGTAAGCTGGGACTTTGTCCTTGGACAAACTTGTTAATGTTAATGTTTGTCAAGTGCTGAAAATTTCGCTTGCGAAATGCGGTTCTAGTTTATGGTCTCAAACTGTGGCTAAAACACGAAACTTTGAGCAAAATATTTGTACATAAAATCTCTTTTCTTTTCTTTTCTTTTTGATCTTCAGTTAAGTTTCGATATTTTACTGTCGGTTCGGCAAAAACAGGTAAACGCCTCAAGAGAAACACAATGCTGTTGATCCCACAGATCTAGTCCGATTACTGTTGCCCATGAGGCCTTCTATCAAAATCTCAGTTTTGTCAGAAATGATCGGTTTCTCCTTTCACCTTTCTAATGTCTTCGCCTTTACAGCTGGGCACAATGTACATGGACATTCTTGTTTTAAAAACAGGTCTAGGAAAGGAGAGTCTCTGCTGTATGTATATGGAGGTGGTTGGGGAAGAGGGTAAACAAAAACAAAAAGGACATAATCCTTCAGTTTACCTGTATGGCCCTGACTTGTAGGCGTACGCTCTCCCCCGCCCTGACGTCGTTGTTGCATGTTGCAGGGACTGTGTTGGCATCACGGAAGAGCCCCCGGAGGATGAGAGCTGGTACTGCCCCAAGCACCGCAGCAGCGAGCCGTCCAGGAAACCGTCCACGAGGGGCTCCGGCAGGGGGCGTGGTAGGGGCCGCGGCAGAAAGAAAAAATCTTAACGCTACTTCTAGAAAAGTGAAAAAATGACAATATCGAAAACGTTTTAAGTACGGTTGTGTGAGTTCAACTGCGGACAAAGAAGAATGTTAGCACAAATGTTCAGGAGCCTCAGAGGCGTAAGGAGCAGCTTTTATACCCAGTTTAGAAGCAACCTTTGCACCTTGTAGATGTACTTAGCCTCTGTTAGCAAGTGACATTTTGTGTCGCTGCAGCGGGCTGTTTTCCTCGTGGCACTGTGAAGGACTGGCTGGCACGTGGCACTGTTAAGGACTGGGTGTCACGTGGCACTGTAAAGAACTTGCTGTCACGTGGCACTGTAAAGAACTTGCTATCACGTGGTACTGTAAAGAACTTGCTGTCACGTGGCACTGTGAAGAACTTGCTGTCACATGGCACTGTGAAAGACTTACTGTGACGTGGCACTGTAAAGAACTTGCTGTGACGTGGCACTGTAAAGAACTTGCTGTCACATGGCACTGTGAAGGACTGGCTAACACGTGGTGCTGTGAAGGAACATTTGTGGGTGTTTATCATCCTGTGGTTTCATTGCTGACCTTCTGTTTGAATTTCCAAAGTCTTTTTGTACAGTCTGTGACCCCTCGGGATAGAATTGCAGTCGACATCCCGTTTTAAAGGGAATTCAGAATTAACAGTGATTTGAAGTTCTAATACATCGACAGTCCTTGGTACTTCAACAGAGAATTGCCTTTCGCTCAGTGGTTACTTGCAGTTGCTGTTTTGGTGTGTATCGGTCAGAGAAAATACGCAAAGAACGAGGGGATTATTCATATACAATATGGACGTCCAATGGAATGCGTGGTATTATAACTGGAATCTGCAGAGTCTTTTCTGCATAATCTTGTCATCTTTGTTAAGTAAAAGAGCTTAGAGTTGTAACATCTGTCTGATGTTTTTATCATCCGTGAAACGGAGGGATATAGTTATCAGCTGGTCCGTCCATCCGTCTGTCTGTTCACAAAAAGTACTAAGTTATGTTAGGCCGACTTTTCATAGAAGGAACTGTCCTAGGAACCTGAAACCTTACATGGTGAAAATATATATATTGAAGATATGCAACGGAGCATTATTGTCAAAATCGGCCAAAAATTGACGTCGTGGGAAATTGTTAAAAATGGTGAATTTTGGGCTTGAACTTAGCCGTGACGCGATGGTTTGTCTGGCCGACTTCTCATAGATGGGTTGACGTAGGATCCTGAAACTTTGCGTAGTGAAAATATATATATTGAAGATGTGCAACGTGGCATTATTGTCAAAATCGGCCTAAAATTGACGTCGTGGGAAATTGTTAAAAATGGTGAATTTTTGGCTTGAACTTAGCTGTGAGACGTTGTTTAGTCTGGCCGACTTCTCATAGCAGTTGAAAGGGATCTAAAGAACAATACAATTAAAATCATGAAAAAGTTACGTTCAGAAACAAAGTTCTTCATTGTTTGGCCTAACAGTATTCGTTTCTGTCTTTCTTTGTTTAGTAACTCGGCTGGGTCATGTCCTTGGACATGCTTGTTGTCCTGTCTCCCTGACCAATGTCAGACATATAGTGTTTCTACGTTCTGTGTGTGTATGCGTTTGTTTAAGTGGCAAACAGAGGACAAAAATCTTGTGAAAACACAAGTACAGACCTTTTAACTGAGAACCTAACCTTCAAGTGAGGACAAAATGCCGTGTTGAAGAGCGCTTAAAATTTGTGTATGGCGTTAACTTGATACCGTCAGTCTGAATCTGCAATGTCCCCATTTTGCTTTTTAGGCGACGTGTACACTCAAAATCCACTGTGTAAGCTATACACTGGAAATGTGTGTAAACTATAGGGGGCGCTTCAATTTTTCGAGCGTAAAATATTAATTAAGTTTTTTTAGACCAGCCGACTATGTCGGGCTGGTCTTATCTTATCAATAGAGGGGTATCCGTCGTCCGTATGTACGTATGTACGTGTGTATGTACGTGTGTAAACTTTTACTTAAAATGCTTCTTCTCCTTCAGTTTTGATCGGATTCCTCTCAAATTTTACACGAATGTTCTCTAGGTATACCTCTCTTTAAAAATTATTTTTTTTGGCGCTCCGCCAAAAATTGGCCAAATGGGGGGCATTTCAAATTTTTCGGTTGCCAATTTTCAAAATGCTTCTTCTCCTTCAGTTTTGATCGGATTCCTCTCAAATTTTACACGAATATGCCCTAGGTAGACCTGTTTTGAAAAATTACTCATTTTGGCGATCCGCCAAAAATTTGCCAAATGGGGGACATTTTTTAATTTTTTGGTGTCAAATTTTCAAATTGCTTCTTCTCCCACAATTTTGATCGGATTCCTTTCCAATTTTGGATAGTTGTTCTCAAGGTAGACCTGTCTTGAAAAATTACTCTTTTTGGCGATCCGCCAAAAATTGGCCAAATGGGGGACATTTGTAATTTTGTGGTTGCCAATTTTCAAAATGCTTCTTCTCCCACAATTTTGATCAGATTTTCTTCAAATTTTGCACCAATATTCCCTAGGTAGACCTTTTTTGAAAAATTACTTATTTTGGCGATCCGCCAAAAATTGGCCAAATAGGGGACATTTTCAAATTTTTTGGTCTACAATTTTCAAATTGCTTTTTCTCGCACAATTTTGATCAGATTCCTTTACAATTTTTGATAGTTGTTTTCAAGGTAGATCTCTCTTGAAAAATTACTTTTTTTGGCAATCCGCCAAAAATTGGCCAAATGGGGGACATTTGTAATTTTGTGGTTGCCAATTTTCAAAATGCTTCTTCTCCCACAATTTTGATTAGATCTTCACCAAATTTTACACGAATGTTCTCTAGGTATACCTCTCTTTAAAAATTATTTTTTTTGGCGCTCCGCCATAAATTGGCCAAATGGGGGGCATTTCAAATTTTTCGGTTGCCAATTTTCAAAATGCTTCTTCTCCTTCAGTTTTGATCGGATTCCTCTCAAATTTTACCCGAATATGCCCTAGGTAGACCTCTTTTGAAAAATTACTCATTTTGGCGATCCGCCAAAAATTGCCAAATAGGGGACATTTTTCAATTTTTTGGTGTCAAATTTTCAATTTGCTTCTTCTCCCACAATTTTGATCGGATTCCTTTCCAATTTTGGATAGGTGTTCTCAAGGTAGACCTGTCGTGAAAAATTACTCTTTTTGGCGATCCGGCAAAAATTGGCCAAATGGGTGACATTTGTAATTTTGTGGTTGCCAATTTTCAAAATGCTTCTTCTCCCACAATTTTGATCAGATTTTCTTCAAATTTTGCACCCATATCCCCAAGGTAGACCTATTTTGAAAAATTACTTATTTTGGTGATCCGCCAAAAATTGGCCAAATGGGGGACATTTTCAAATTTTTTGGTCTACAATTTTCAAATTGCTTCTTCTCGCACAATTTTGATCGGATTCCTTTTCAATGTTTGATAGTTGTTCTCAAGGTAGATCTCTCTTGAAAAATTACTTTTTTTTGGCAATCCGCCAAAAATTGGCCAAATGGGGGACATTTGTAATTTTGTGGTTGCCAATTTTCAAAATGCTTCTTCTCCCACAATTTTGATCAGATTTTCACCAAATTTTACACGAATGTTCTCTAGGTATACCTCTCTTTGAAATTTTTTTTTTTTGGCGCTCCGCCAAAAATTGGCCAAATGGGGGGCATTTCAATTTTTTCGGTTGCCAATTTTCAAAATGCTTTTTCTCCTTCAGTTTTGATCGGATTCCTCTCAAATTTTACCCGAATATGTCCTAGGTAGACCTCTTTTGAAAATTTACTCATTTTGGCGATCCGCCAAAAATTGGCTAAATAGGGGACATTTTTTAATTTTTTGGTGTCAAATTTTCAAATTGCTTCTTCTCCCGCAATTTTGATCGGATTCCTTTACAATTTTTGATAGTTGTTCTCAAGGAAGATCTCTCATGAAAAATTACTTATTTTGGCGATCCGCCAAAAATTGGCCAAATGGGGGACATTTTTTCATTTTTTGTTGTCAAAGTTTCAAATTGCTTCATCTCCCACAATTTTAATCGGATTCCTTTCCAATGTTTGATAGTTGTTCTCAAGGTAGACTTCTCTTGAAAAATTTTTTTTTTTTTTTTTTTTTGGCGATCCGCCAAAAATTGGCCAAATGGGGGACATTTGTAATTTTGTGGTTGCCAATTTTCAAAATGCTTCTTCTCCCACAGTTTTGATCAAATTTTCTTCAAATTTTTCACGAATACTCCCTAGGTAGACCTATTTTGAAAAATTACTCATTTTGGCGATCCGAAAAAAATTGACCAAATGGGGGACATTTTTTAAATTTTTTGTGTCTAATTTTCAAATTGCTTCTTCTGATACAATTTTGAGTATGGCCGCTCATTTTGATTTGGTACGCTGTGATGACAACTATCTTGCGTGTGACATTATCGCATTGGCTGAAAGCCGTTTAACAGCCGACGATGATAACAAAAAAATTTTTAATAGATGGCTTTCATCCCATACTGAGATGTGACCAGTTCGTTTCAACACAATGTCGACGACCTTCGCATGCCTTGTGACCAGTTCGTTTCAACACAATGTCGACGACCTTCGCATGGCCTTGCTTTTGATCTAAAAAACATACATGAAGTGTTGTCCAAGCAGTTCATTTCAACTGCACTCTTTGAGTGTTTACACATTAGAGTAATTTTCAAAGTAATTTTCTTTGAGTGTTCACACATTAGAGTATTTTCCTTCAACTAATCAGATTGTATGTAATCCCACCACACACTCTTAACACGACATTAGATCTTGCATTTGCCTCTTCTACCACTGCTTTTCCCGAAATTATTCCCTGTGTTTGGTCTTTTCACCACACGCTTGGTATTCTTGTCCCCTTATGAAAGAATTGAAAGAATGACTCCTCATCAGCTACACCGAGCAAGTGAGCGAATATTTTCTCCATTCAGTTACGGCTTTTTTCGTAACCGGTGTCTGCCAATTTGATCATGATTTTGTGTGTGATTCTTGGATATATATTCTGTAGGTCACGGCTGGTCACCATGTCCCTGGACATGCTTGTTAATAAGTCTGTGCAACGTGGTTCCCAGCCAATCAGCGTTGGAAGAAATGACAACACCTTGACAACACGTGGTGGGGGAGACGACCCTGTTGAGGGTGCCACCATGGCATTTCTTGTATGAAGTTCATTCCAAACTACTCAGTAATATAAATAAAGACATGATTCATTATGTTCCCTTGTATTAATGCTAATTGATGTTATTATATATTAGATTGTTTTAATTAAACAGGAATGTCCAGGGACATTGTGACCAGCCTAGATCAAGTGAATCTATGAATAAACTTGTCGGCCTGCCAGAAGTGGTAGTCACATTGTACAAGTTTGTCCAAGGACAAAGCCCCAGCTTAAGAAAAGCGATAAGACCAAATCCAGCGTGCATGAACAAGTAATTTCCCTGAAAAATTGGACTACAAAAGACGAGATGGCAATGAGCCAGCTAAATAACTAATTTAGCAACGAACCTGGACATAGACCGATAAATACATACAAAGATTTGTTTCCCAGAAAAATAACTTCGGACAAGGTATCGAAATTGTATCCTTACACGTGTACTGTTGACATGTACTGTCGGACAAACACAATTAGTTCAAGCAGCAGAAACAAACAGAAACGACAAACAATGTGCCTTTTGAAAACAAGAAAACATCGTTACTTAAGTTTTAATGTTTTGGTATGTATTATTTTGCGACCAGCCTCGGTGGCTTAGTGGTTAGAGTGTCCGCCTGGAGACTGGAAGATCGTGGGTTCAAACCGCGGTCGGGTCATACCTAAGACTTTAAAATTGGGACTCCCCCTTGCTACCCTGTGAGGCACTCCACATATAAGGGTTAGAACAGAGCTGGAATACCCTATTTCAGTATAATGTGGCAGGAAGGACCCGACATGACCATAGCAGTTGAAAGGGATCTGAAGAACAATACAATAATTATTTTGCGAGGTTTGCATTTCGGACCAGTGCGCATGTTTATTTAACTTGCGTTGATGTGCGGTTTTCATTTCCAAAAAATACGCATGTTTATTTAACTTGCCGTTATCCTCTGTTCGCATTTCGGAACAGTGCGCATGTTTATTTAGCTTGGGTTGATGTGCGGTTCGCAAAGCGAACCAGTGCGCATGTTTATTTAATATGCATTGCTGCGCATGTTTACTTAACTTGTGTTGATGGGCGGCGCGCATTTCAGGCCAGTGAGCATTCAACTTACGTTGATAAGCCGTTCGCATTTCGTACCAGTGCGCATGTTTGTTTACCTTGTAATGATGCGCGTTTGACTTTTCGGACCACCGCGCATGTTTATTTAAATTGCGTCGATGCGCAGTTCGCATTTCAGACCAATGTGCATGTATATTCAACTTCTGTTGATGAGTGGTTCGCAATTCGGACAAGTGCGCATACTTGTTTAACTTGCGTTTATGCTTGGTTCGCATTTCGGACCAGTGCGCAATTTAACTTGCGTTGATAAGCGGTCCGCATTTCGGACCAGTGCGCATGTTTAATTTGCGTTGATGCGCGGCTGTTATTTCGGACCACTACGCATGTTTATTCAACTTGCATTGTCGCGCGGTTTGCATTTTGAACCAGTGCGCATATTTATTTAACTTGCGTTCGATTTCGAACCAGTGCGCATGTTTACCTAAATTGCATCGATGCGCGGTCCGTATTTCGAAGCAATGCGCATGTTTATTCAACTTACAAGTTTTGTCCGATCACCCCAAAAAAAATCAAAAGGGGCCTAACTGGAGAAGAATCGTGCAAAATTGGAAAGGAATTCAATCAAAATTGTGGGAGAAGAAGCGTTTTAAAAATTAAACGCAAATAAAATTCATGAACATTCATGCGAAAGTTAAAGAAAATCTGATCAAAATTGTGAGAGAAGCATTTTGAAAACATTGCACCAAAAAATAAATAAATAAATGCCCCCTATTTGGCCAATTTTTGGCGGATCGCCAAAAAATCTAATTTTCATGCGAGGACAATATTGAGAACATTCGTACTGAATTTGAAGAAAATCTGATCAAAATTGTTCGAGAAGAAGCATTTTGAAAATGGAAACAAAAAATTATAAATGCTCCCCATTTGGCCCATTTTTGACAGATCGCCAAAAAAAAAAAGGAATTTTTCAAAAGAGGCCTATCCAGAGAGCTGTCTAAAATTGGAAAGGAATCCGATTAAAAATCTGGGAGAAGAAGCATTATGAAAATTAGACACCAAAAAAAAAAAAAAAATAAAGGCCAATTTTTGGCGGATCGCCAAAAAAAAAAATTTCATGGGAAGACTACGCTGAGCATTCGTACAAAATTTGAAGAAAATCTGATCAAAGGTGTCCGAGAAGAAGTATTTTAAAAATTGGCAACAAGAAATTTTAAATGCCATATTTAGCCAATTATGGCAGATTGCCATAAAAGTAATTTTTCAATAGAGGCCTACCTAGAGAACAACTGTCCAAAATTGGAAAAGAATCCGATCGAAATTGTGGGAAAAGAAGCATTTTGAAAATTAGACACCAAAAAATTAAAGGATCCCCCTTATATGGCCAGTTTTTGGCACATCGCCAAAATGAGTAATTTTTCAAAAGAGGACTACTTAGCGAATAATCGTACAAAATTTAAAGAAAATCTGATCAAAATTGTGTGAAAAAAGCATTTTGAAAATTGGTAACCACAAAATTACAAATGTGTCCGATTTGGCCATTTTTTTTTTGAGGGGGGGATTGCCAAAAAGAGTAAATTTTCAAGATAGGACTACGTAGAGAACAATCGTAAAACATTGGAAAGGAATCCGATCAAAATTGTGGGAGAAGAAGGATTTTGAAAATTGGACACCAAAAAATTAAAATGTCCCCCATTTGGCCATTTTTTGGCGGATCGCCAAAAAAAAATAAATTTTCAAAATTTGAAGAAAATCTGATCAAAATTGTTCGGGAAGAAGCATTTAAAAAATGGGCAACAAAAAATTTTAAATGCCTCGTATTTAGCCAATTTTTGCAGATTGCCAAAAAAAAGTAAATTTTCAAGAGCTGCCTACCTAGAGAACAACCGTCCAAAATTGGAAAGGAATCAGATCAAAATTGTGGGAGAAGAAGCATTTTGAAAATTAGACACCAAAAATTTAAGAATGTCCCCCATTTGGCCAATTTTTGGCGGATCGCCAAATGAGTAATTTTTTTTAATCTGATCAAAATTGTGGGAGAAGATTTATTTTGAAAATTGGCAACCGAAAAAACTTCAAATGCCTCCCCCCCCCCCCCCCTCCCCATTTAGCCAATTTTTGGCGGATCGCTAGAGAGCATTCGTGTAAAATTTGAGAGGAATCCGGCCAAAACTGAAGGAGAAGAAGCATTTTAAGTAATAGTTTACATGGGTACATACGTACATTCAGACGACGGATACCCCTCCATTGATGGGATACGACCAGCCCGACATAGTCGGCTGGTCTAAAAATTCACGTTCTTCGTTCATTTGCAGCTCAAACGCAATGCCAGAAGCACAGAATGTGTTTATTTTATGATCTAGTACTCATAATAAAGCCGAAAAAACGCTGAAGGGCGGTAGAGGGTGGCAACTTCGTGTCCTAATTTGACAGGTGGTGTCTGTCTAATCTTATCTATTTTTTCTACATAACGACGAGACTCCCCCAACTTTTGAAGTTGAACTTTAGTGAACTGAGCGTATGGAAGCTCGGGTCTTCAGTTCTTTGTCCTGCCCCCTCATAATAACAATCGTTCCCACTTGCCTGATTTTACAATTTCATCTGTTCAAACTCATGTTTAGGTATTTGCATACATGATGAGGCCGGCATAATGTAAGGTTATGTAAGGTAAAGAATAATAGATTTTACACTGCAAGGCCTTCTATATTAGCACATTCTACAGAAGAGACAGTGTTCTGGTGTTAAACCCAAGAAAGTTGCTTTCAAACTTTACATACTGTTACATACTAGTAGACTAAAGTGCAGCAAAGGAAAAATGAAAGACATACATTTTCGCCTTATATTTCATATACATTGAGTGGGAAAAGATTCTTTCAAGTCTGTGCTTCCTATGTCCTAAACTCGCGAGAAAATGCATGTTCCTTATTATTTTGAGAAATTTCATCCGGGGGAGTAGGGGAATTATTTTGAAAAATACACTATTTGTCTTACAAATAAAAGACAAATAACACAAAAATCAAACGGGTCCTTATTATATAATCGTAAATGGTAAAAAGAAGTTACCAGAAAGCACACTTTTAGATGCTGTGTAAGAGGTTATAGAGGCACTATTCTAATTTCGAACAAGACATTTCGTTATTTTATTTCACTATAAATGCAAAAAAGGACAACTAGAAAAAGAAAAGAATTCTTTGTTTTTATTTTTTAAGTTATGTGTCGAAGATGTGCTCTTATTTTTGAGAAAACAAGGGACAAAAATGTAAAAAATGGAAACGGAAGTGACTTAGTTTGGACAGGTGTTAGGTATTTGAGGTTTACCAAGGGCGTGAGCTTTTTAGACCAGCCGGCTATGTCGGGCTGGTCTTATTCCATCAAAAGAGAGGTATCCGTCGTCTGTATGTACGTATTTAATTTCTTTTTTTTTTTTTTTTTGGCGATCCGCCAAAAATTTGAGATTTGACATTTGAAATTTTTCGGTTGCCCATTTTCAAAATGCTTCTTCTCCCATAATTTTAATCCGATTTTCTTCAAATTTTGCAAGAAAATTCCATAGGTAGGCCTCTTTTGAAAAATTACTCATTTTGGCGATCCGTCAAAAATTGGCCAAATGGGGGACATTTTTAATTTTGTGGTGTCTAATTTTCAAATTGCTTCTTCTCTCAAATTTTGATAGGATTCCTTTCCAATTTTGGATAGTTTTTCTCTAGGTAGACCTCTCTTGAAAAATTACTCTTTTTGGCGATCCTTCAAAAATTGGCCAAATTGGGGACATTTGCAATTTTATGGTTGCCAATTTTCAAAATGCCTTTTGACACAATTTTGAATAGATTTTCTTCAAATCTACCAATGCTCTCAACGTAGTTCTCCCTTAAATTTTTTTTTTTGGCGATCCGCCAAAAATTGGCTAAATGGGGGACATTATTATTATTATTATTTTTTTTTTTGTTTTTTTTTTTGTTTTTTTTGGTGTGTAATTTTCAAAATGCTTCTTCTCCCACAATTTTGACCGGATTTTTTTCCAATTTTGTATGATTGTTCTGTAGTTAGGCCTCTCTTAAAAATTACTTTTTTTGGCGGTCTGCCAAAAATTGGCTAAATGGCAGGCATTTAAAATTTTTTGTTGCCAATTTTTAACATGCTTCTTCTCGAACAATTTGATCAGATTTTCTTCAAATTTTGTACGAATGTTCTTAACATAGTGCTCCCTTGCTTTTCTTGGTGATCCCCTAAAATTGGCCAAATGGGGGGTATTTTTAATTTTTTGGTGCCTAATTTTCAATATGCTTCTTCTACGATTTTAATCGGATTCCTTTCCAATTTTGTGGACCAGCCTCGGTGGCCTAGTGGTTAGAGTGTCCGCCTCGAGACTGGAAGGTCGTGGGTTCATACCCCGGTCGGGTCATACCTAAGACTTTAAAATTGGGACTCCTCCTTGCTACGCTGTGAGGCACTCCACATGTAAGGGTTAGAAGGAGGGCTGGAATGCCCCATTTCAGTATAATGTGGCAGGGGGATCCCGATATGACCATAGCAGTTGAAAGGGATCTAAAAAACAATACAAAAAACAATACAATACAATACAATACAATCGGGGATATTTGTGATTTTATGGTTGCCAGTTTTTAAAATGCTTTTTTCACACAATTGTGATCAGATTTTCTTCAGATTTTGTACGATTGTTCTCTAAGTAGTCATTTTTTGAAAAATTACTCACTTTGGCGATCCGCCAAAAATTGGCCATATGAGGGTATTTTTTATTTATTGGCGTTTAATTTTGAAAATGCTTCTTCTCCCACAATTTTTATTGAATTCCTTTCTAATTTTGTACGATTCTTCTCCAGTTAGCCTCCTCTTGAAAAATTAATATTTTGGGCGATCCGCCAAAACTTCTTAGTTGAATAAACATACGCATTGGTCCGAAATACGGATCGCGCATCGACGCAAATTTGGTAAACATGTGCACTGGTTCGAAACCGAACCGCGCATCGACGCAAGTTAAATAAATGTGCGCACTGGTCACAAATGCAAACCGCGCGTCAATGCAAGTTAAATAAACATGCGTAGTGGTCCGAAATAATAACCGCGCATCAACGCAAGTTAAATAAACATGTGGTCCGAAATGCGAACCGCTTATCATCAAAGTTAAATAAACTTGCGCAGTGGTCCGAAATGCGAACCGATTATCAACGCAAGTTAACTAAACATGCGCGATGGTCTAAAATAAGAAACGCTGATCAACGCAAGTTAAATAAGCATACGCAATGATCCGAAATGTGAACTGCGCATCGACGCAAGTTAAATAAATAGATTCGCACTGGTCTAAAATAAGAATCGCGCATCAATGCAAATTAAATAAACATGTGCACTGGTCCGAAAAGTCAAACACGTATCAACACAAGCTAAACAAACATGCGCACTGGTCCGAAATGCGAACGGCTTATCAACTTAAGTTGAATAAACATGCTCACTGGTCTGAAATGCGAACCGCGCATGAACGCAAGTTACGTAAACATGCGCAGCAATGCATATTAAAAAACATGCGCACTGGTTCGCTTTGCGAACCGTACATCAACGGAAGCTAAATAAACATGCGCACTGGTCCGAAATGCGAACAGTGTATAACGGCAAGCTAAATAAACATGCGTATTTTTCACATCAACGCAAATTAAATAAACATGAGCACTGGTCGGAAATGCAAACGCGCAAAATAATGCATACCAAAACTTTAAAACTTAAGTAATGATGTTTTAGACGCGGCGTTTTCTTCTTTTCAAAAGGCACATGTGTTTGGTCGCTTCTGGTCGAATTATGTATGTCTGGTCGAATTATGCATGTCCGACAGTACATGTCAACAGTACACGATACGTTGTTCGAAGTTATTTTTCTTGGAAACAAATCTTTGCATGTATTTATCGATCTATGCTCGGGTCTGTTGCTAAATTAATTATTTAGCTAGCTCATTGCCATCTCGTCTTTTGAAGCCCAATTTTTCAGGGAAATTCCCTTGTTCATGCACGCTGGATTTGGTCATCGCTTTTCGTAAACTTGTACAATGTGACTACCACTTGTCAACCAGACAAGCTTATTCATAGATTCACTAGATCTCGCCTGGTCACAATGTCCCTGGACATTCTTGTCTTTATAAACCGCCGAATTTACCGGTTTAAAATAGCTTAGTGTTCGACTAGTGTTTTTAAAGCTACCCTTTGTATTATTATGTCTCCCCGACCAAGGGGATACATATAGTGTTTGTACGTTCTGTGTGTGTGTGTGTGTGTCAGTCAGTTGTGAACAACATGTTGTGTGCAAGATATCTCGAGAACGAAACGTCGGATCGACTTCAAACTTCATCGATTCTTTCATTGGTTAGGTCAGACGGTTCTATCAACTGTTGACGCATGTCACGTGATTAGGGCAGGTGTATGACGTCATTACGTAAAAATCTTGTGTGCAAAATTTCTCAGACGCTAAACATCGGAGAAAGTTGAAATTTGGTGGGATTGTTGCTTGGTGGTCCGAAAGATTCTGTAAATTTTTTTTCGCGAATACGAACGAGTGCGGCGTATGACGTCATCGCGTAAAATGTGAATATATACGACTTTCAACTATTGACGCGTGTGGTGAAATTAAGTAAAGCATCATTACGTAAAAAAAATATCTGTTAAGCAAAATATCTCGATAGCGGAAAGTCGGATCGACTTTAAACTTGGTGTAGTTATTCCTCGGATAAGTCGAACGCTTTTGGTTAAAGATTATTAAACTCATATAGAAAACGAGAACCTCATTTTGCTACCGAAATATTAAACACTTGATAAAAATTAAAACACAAAAATACTTCCTTCAATGGGGTATTTCTTGAATAATATATTGCAAACAACATAGCTTGAAAACATCTTAAAAGCCAAGTCGCGTTTGGGTTTTGTTGGCTAAGGTTTTATTGACTGGTCAGGCATACGCCGTGTTATCTATTTAAGCAGTGAGTGCTCGCACAAAGCTAAGCAACTACGTGTTCTGTGCTATGCATTAAATGTTCCGCATTTACTTGCAAAAAATACACTCTTTTCAGATGGCGTTTTAACAAACGAAATCGAAGACGAAAATAAAAAGTGACATGCACACGTTCAGATGAAACTCTTCATAAGTCTCAATTTTCGTGGTCCTGGGGCCCATAGTGTCAGAGGAGAAGACACAAAAAATCGGAAAACTCAAGAAGAAAAAAAGGAACGGCTGCTCGTACAAATTCATATAACCCTTGCAAGCTAACAGCTTGTCAAGTGTTAATAAAGGTGCATAACGTCAACACCCCCCCCCCCCCCCCGCCATTTTTTGGCTCCTCTGTTTTTGCATAGTTGTTAACTACGCTGGGGATTTCAGCGTTTTCCAGAACATTCCTGAGTATTTTTGCATTCTTTAGAATGCTTCAAAACAAGGACCGCATTACTCTAGGTTCATTGCTATTTGTTATTGCCTGAAATTGAGCTTTTTGTGCGTTTCTTGTCTACGACTATTACGTAACATGCCACTCAGTGAAGGTCCGTGTCAGTTGTGGTGCATGATAAAGTCGTTATCTACTAGGTCATGGAATGCTATAGTCGTATTTATAGGTCTCAGCCGGTCTAGCTATTGATTTTTTTTGCCGCATACTCGATTCAGCTGCTAAGGTGTTTCATATGTGGGAGCTATTTTGTATCGGTTAGCATTGTTTGCAGTACCTGGAAGCATTTTTCGCTTTTAAAGTGAGTCATCTGATATCTTGTGTGATGAGAAGCAGCTCACCATTTTGGCGAAATGCCCTTCCCTCTTCTCCCACCGAGGTGCGTCACCTGATGCGCAGTTATCAAGAATGCCTTTCTAGTGCTTTTTGGCCAATGGAAATGTACAGACAAGGTAGTACATCAAAGCTATAACTACACTTAGGGTACAGACCGTTACCGGTTACCTTGGATAAAGGGTTAGAGTTCTGTTTAGAGTAGTACCTACATTAGACAGCTTGGGGGGGAGGGGGGGGAGGGGTGTGGAAGATGATGGTTAGCAAAAAAAAAATCCAGACCACCTTCAAGACCCGGATAGAAAGATGAAGTGAGTCCCGTTTGTCGTGACCCCATTCAGATTCGGGTAAAAAGGCGTACGGTAAAACCTGCCTGTCTTGACCAACTTCCAAACCCGGATAAAAATGTCACGTACAGTAAACTTCCCTAGTGACCAACTTCAGACTTGGATAATAAGGGCCTACAGTAAAACCCGTTTAGCTACCGCCTTCCAGACTTCGATAAAAAAGACGTGCCGTAATACCTGTTTTAGTGACCACCATCTGTTTTGTTTATTTTGAATTTTTTTACAATGAATTATGATTTACAGAAATGAATATTTTATTTCAGTAATAAAGAAAAAGGAATTTTTTGGGTGGGGGAGGAGGGGGAGAGGGGGGAATTATGGGATTAGTCGGTGAGACATTTGTTTTTGTTTACAAAAACAAGAAACTAAGTAGGTGTCGATTGAAAGTGTGTAATATAAACCTGTACTCTTATTTTTTTGTGCACTGGCCGCTCTAGTATTAATATAGCGTTTGGCGCAACCTCATCAAAGTCACTTAAAATATTGTTTTATGAAAAAAGTGCAGTGTTTCAGTTTTCTATATTTTGTCTATATGCGAATATAAGACACGGCTCGTCTAGATAAACTGCGGGATTTAAGATAGGGAGGGTGTTGTTTATGTTAAATAAATAGTGAAACATATCTTGGTATTTTTTTCGTATAACAGGCTCAACATTATAAAGTCTATTGATAAAAACTTGGATATTTTATTCTGTCCGGTTGAGCAATGTTCTTGAAGTTTTAACTTTACATGACGAAATGCCACATCTTTGTACATCCGAACTGAATTTTTACATATTGTCAAATTTTTAATTCTGACAATTTTTGACCAAATCGAACGAAAATACGATGTTACACACCTCCAGTATACGTATTAACCGTGTAAGCCAACAAGCATTAGCATGAACAGTTTCGGTGTTACGGCCTGAACAGAAAATCACATCTTTGTACATTCGAACTAAATTTTTATCTATTTTCAAAAATACTGTGATTTTGATAATTTTTCATCAAATCGAACGAAACCACGACGTTGCACACCTTCAATATATGAATGAGATTGTCTGAAATTTTGCACAGTGGTTCACTAGTTTGTCTTCTCTTTAGAAGTTACTTTTTATGGCGATCCGCCAAAAACTGGCTAAATGGGTAGTAGCCAATTTTCAGAATCCTCCCATAATTTTGATCGGATTTCTTTGCAATTTTGAAGGATTGTTATTTGGATGCTTCTCTCTTGAAACTTTACTTTTAGACTCGCCGGCTTCGTCGTGCTGCTCTTATCAATCGAGGGGCATCTGTCATTTGTATGTACGTGTGTACGTATGGTTTGTTGGTTTATTGGTGGTTGATGTCCCTTTCAGCGATCACAGCGCTATATCAGTGTACGTATGGAGACCTTTACATAAAATGCTTCCATTCCTCGAGTTTTAATTCGATACCTTTCCAATTTTATTCGAATATTTTATACTCTCTCTTTTGTTTGGTGATGCGCCAAAAATTGCCAAATGGGGGGCATTAAAAAATTTTTCGGCAGCTAATTTTCAAAATGCTTCTTTCCCCACAATTTTGATTAGATTTTCTTTAAATTTTGTACGAATGTTCTCTATGTAGGGCTGTCTTGAAAAATTACTTCTTTTTGGTTGATCGGCCAAAAACTGGCCAAATGGGGGGTGGGGGGGGGGGGCAATTGATTGGCGTCCAATTTTCAAAATTCTTCTTCTCCAACAATTTGATTGGATTCCTTTCAGTTTTGTAAGGCTCATCCCTGGTAGGCCTCTCTTTTACGTGATGACGTCATGCGCCGCATCCACTCGTATTCGCAACAAAATTAGAATCTCTCAGACCTACCAAGCAACAACGCCCCTAAGTTTGAACTTTCTCCGATGTTTATCGGTTGAGAAATTCCGCACACAAGATCATACGCTATGACGTTATACGCCTTGCTTATTAATACAACGTGCGTCAAAAGTTTAAAGAACCGTCCGCCCTTCCCAAGGAATGAACAGATCAATTTGAAGTCGATCCGACATTTCGTTCTCGAGATATCTTGCATAAAAGACCGTGTTCAAAATATATACATATTTTACGTGATGACGTCATTCGCCGCAGTCGTTCGTTGTACTCGCGACAAAATTTTACAACTCTTTCGGACCTACCAAGCAACAATCCTACAAGTTTGAACTTTCTCCGATGCTCAGCGGCTGAAAAATGTTAAAACAAGATTTTTACATGATGACATCATACGCCTGCACCAATAATGTAAGATGCGTCAGAAGTTAATAGAACCGTCCGACCTAACCAAGGAATAATAAATAAATCAAGTTTGAAGTTGATCGATCGAACCTTGCACACAGCATTTTCTTCACGACAGACTGACACACACAGAACGTATAAACACTATGTCTGTCTTTGGCCTCGAAGACATAACTACAAGACAATGTGGATATTTTCCTGGCGTTCGCTGTGATTTTACTAAAAATATGTTGGTTTTTCGTCCAAATATTTTGGCTAATCACCAAAAATAGTAATAGCCAGTTAGGTAATATTGCCTGCTACCATTTTTTTAAAATTTCAAGACAGCAAGACTATTTTCCTGCAGTCAGTTATGATTTTAAGGAATTCTTTTTGTTTTTCCCCAATTTTTGGCCATCCACCAAAAATTCTACCCTTTCTTAAGATTTCAAAACTTTAAGACTATTTTCCTGGAGATCGTTAAGATTTTTTTTTGAAAATTAGGTAGTTTTTCCCCAATTTTTTCAGCCAATCACGTAAAAAAGTGACAGCCATGTATATAGTAATGCTTGCTACCTTTACTTAAAATTTCAAGACAGTAATACTATTTTCTTGGGAGTTATTTAAGATTTTACTGAAAATGTTTCGTTTTTTCGCCAGCTACCTTCATCTAAAACTTAAAGACAATTAGGCTATTTTCTTAAAAATAACTAAGATTTAAGGAAAAAAAAACAATTATGTTTTTCGCCAATACTTCCGCCAATTTTTGGCAAATCGCCCAAACAAGTAACAGATAGGTGGACAGCTTTGCACCCTACTTTCCATCAAAATTGTAGAATGTTTCCATGAAAACCCTGAAACCCCCGAGATATGCATTTTACAAAAAATTAGTTTTTGGTCAATATTTCAGCCATTTTTTTTCGCGAATGGCCAAAAAAGTAATAACCACTTGGTAGTAATGTGAGCTACTGTTACTTAAAATTACAAGGCAATGAGGATATTATCCTGGAGTTCGCTAAGATTTTACTGAAAATGTGTGGATTTTTCGCCAGAATTTACGCCGATTTTTTTGGCCAATCAATAAGTTCAGCATTTAAGTGTCAATGCCAAAAAATGATTCAGTGTTAAAATTTTCAAAGAATAAAAAAATTACACAGAAAATATTTTTTTGCGAAAATTTGGAGAACTTGGAATTTCGCTAAAATGAAAAAAAAGGGCATTAAACTCCCCTAAGTGGGCGCATACTTCCCCAAAATTTTACTGCGATCCGACGAAAAGTGAACGATAAGTAGCTAGAAACAAAGCCTACAGGCGGCCGGACCGAGGCCCCACGCGATGGATAAAATGCACATGACAAAGACCACCTTCAAAAAACTGATCTGGGTTTACTGAAACATATTTATTGGTTCTCCTACACTAAAATTTGAAATACTTCCATTGCATTATGTGATTTGCTTTTATGTATTCACCCAAGATATAAACGTAATTATTTATCGTTGCAAATAAAAACAGTATTTCTTTCTTTATAACAATTAAAAATCCTTATACCAGATTGATCGAATTGTTTTTAGAGTTTTAATCATAAGTTAAGCTGAACATAAGAGTTTTCTAATCAGTACAAAACGGAAAATATCAATACATAAAAGGCATTTATGAATTTAATTCGAAGTCTAATGCGCGTCCAGAACCAGTCCAGGTTTTCGGTGATCCTGAAGGTCTCTGGTCGATTCGGCCCTTTAGCGATTCGGCCCTACCGGTTCGGATCTTTGTGCAAGTCGATTCGGCACCAACCTGGACGATTCGGCGTTTCGGCACCAAATTATCAACCGCATGTAAACTTTTCTTTTTTGGGTTAGAATTCACCTGGCTTGTTTTAGCGTGTAGACTCATCAAAAGTCATTGATATACAGTAAATCCTGTTATTTTTTCTTTTTATTTACATCTTAATACAAACTAAATTTTACACACCACAATTCTGCCCACTGCAAAATGTATATGAAAAGCAGATTTCGGTTAACATCAAGTAACTTAAATGTCCTAAAGTCTAATACAATTGTTTGATATGAGGACACTCCACATTTTACAAACCATAACTCTTACAAAAAATGGGTAAATGTTTTGTCACCCTAAATTAATGCTCGTTTTCCCGGGATTATAAAATGTCTGTAGCTTCAACACAAAGTAAGCCAAAATTAACACTTTTCCCTTCAGTAATCTATTCATTAACTCAAACTATGTTGATTTGGCCCGTAAATGCGCCCAACACCCTTGAGTAGTTTAGAAGCGGATCTAAAACTAGAATAATAATAATAAAACATGGTGCCGAATCAACCAAAAAGGGCCGAAACCAAACCAAACGTTTCGAACGTGGTGGAGCGTCTAGACAAAACTAGAGCCTCAATAAGGCGGGATCCCCCGTGAAGCGGCAAAAGTGAAATGAGGTCACGTCACGCTGCAAGGTTCCTGCTTCCTACTACAATCCCTTCTCTGAGAAGTCGGCCGGACAAAACATCGTCTCACGGCTAAGTTCAAGCCCAAAATTCACCATATTTGACAATTTCCCACGACGTCAATTTTTGGCCGATTTTGACAACAATGCCGCGTTGCACATCTTCAATATATATACTTTCACCATGCACGGTTTCAGGTTCCTACGACAATTCCTTCCATGAGAAGTCGGCCGACCAAACATCGTCTCACTGCTAAGTTCAAGCCCAAAATTCACCATATTTGACAATTTCCCATGACGTCAATTTTTGGCCGATTTTGACAATAATGCCACGTTGCACATCTTCAATATATATACTTTCACCACGCAAGATTTCAGGATCCTACAACAATCCCTTCTATGAGAAGCCCGCCCGACAAAACATCGCGTCACGGCTAAGTTCAAGCCAAAAATTCACCATATTTATCAGTTTCCCACGACGTCAATTTTTGGCCGATTTTGACAATAATGCCACGTTGCACATCTTCAATATATATATTTTCACCATGTAAGGTTTCAGGTTCCCACGACAATTCCTTCTATGAAAAGTCGGCCGGACAAAACTTAGTACTTTTTGTAGACGGAAAGACGGACCAGTTCATAACTACATCCCTCCGTTTCACGGGGGATAAAGAACTTTATCCTGAGTCCACCAAATAAAAGCTTTATGTAATGCCTTGTACTTATTTTTTGAAACACAGTGCAAACACTAATAATCACAATCAGTGTTAAATAAAGCAGTATCTCACGCAGAAGCAACCATATCGGAATACGAGTCAATCATCGGAATACGAGAATATAGTCAGCCTACATCAAAAGCATTTCCCTTACAATATTCGGTATGTTACAAGTTTCGTTCATCTAGATTTTAAGAGTTCCATTCAATGTGTTTCTTTAGCACTAGTCTCGCGTCATTCTTCTGCGGTGTTTAGCGGAGCATCGTAGGCCCAGCCTACCACGATACCCTCTCCGCTGCGTAGCTTCACGTTGTCCAGAGTGACATGTGTGCCAATTTTGAAGTCGTCAGCTCGGAGATTGGGCTCGAAATTCTTCGTGGTGGCCACAATGAAGCCTTCCTCTGGTACAAGCGATGCATCCTGTCGAAGTTTCACGTTGGCGTGCTCCGGGCCGAAGTTAATGGCCACCATGAAAGTGTCAAAGCCTTGTGCCTTCCTTAAATACGCATAGATGTTGTCGTCATCAGTGATGACGTCAACCATTTCGCCCCATTGCATGGATGGCTCAGAGCGCAGTGCGGTCAGATCTTTGAACACTTCGATGTTAGTCTTTTCGCTGCCGTGAGCGTTCTGGCTCTGCAAACACAAAACATGAAGGAGATACACAAGGTTTGCAGCTGTCATGAATACTTTGGGGATTGATTAACTGTGACTGGGATTTAATTATCTATATCTTGAAACTCCAGCATTATCAAGCTCCAGGATTCCTACGCGATCGAAGCAGTAACTGTATGCGATACTTCTTCATTACCTTTCACTTTTTCGTTTTTACAGTGTTTCCTACTTTTTAATCCTGGAAACGCACCTGTGACAAAATGAAGTAAAATTTACTACTAGGAGTTTCCGAATAAAGCCCCTGGGGCACTAAGATTCTCAGTCTCACGCTGAAACCAAATAGTGCCGCCGGGGCTTCTATAACTCTTGACTCAAGGTGGAAGCCGGTTAGCACAATGAGGCTAAAGGCAATCACGATCAGCCATAAAGTACACCAAATGTACCTTAACATTCCAGTGCTTGTAATCGGGAGAGACGGGCAGCCAGGTAGCGTCGGCGCTGCTGAAACCTGCGTTCTTGTGGCCGCTCCACTGCATGGGCGTGCGCTGTGGATCACGACTTACTGACGCGTAACCAGCCTGGAACAGACGCACCCCGCCATCAATACAACGCCCTGCTGGCCCCCGAGCAATGTAGCTCAACCTAACATTTTTTTTGTCATGTTTTAACGGCATAAGAGCAACTCACTTGGTGAATACTTTACATTATTGTTTACATTATGCTATACGTGACCATTTGCATCAACAGAACTATCACCTGAGAAATTCTGTATTCTTTCATCATTTTTAGCTGAGAAACAGCACTGCACACTTACTTCACCCGCCCTGCGTGCTCGCGTATCTTTGGTTTCCTCATACGTCAGGTCCACATCGACCATGCCAAGTTCTTCACCATAGTACGTGATTGAGGTGCCGGGTAACGTCAGCGTCAGCATGTTCACAGCGTTTATCCAATTTCTGCCCATTCTTGTGGCAACACGCGAGTGGTCATGATTACCAGTCTACAGATGAGCAAACAAATAGTCTTAATACATAATAAGCTGTCTTATTGCATACATAATACCAGTTTCTCTGCGTTAGTCAGGACCTTGACAGAGCCTGACATTCACCGCTTACTTACCAAGAATAAAATACAAACGAATGTTTGTGTGGAACAACAGTGGCATTCACGTATGCAACTTATCTTTATTTGTATTTGAGATATTTCGATTTGCACAGATTATGAACGTGTTAAATACGTAGTTCATTCGTTGTACTCACAGCAAATATCGTTACTGTAACCCTTGGCAAACACAAAATAACAGTTCTCGACATACGACAGTCTCCTTATTTGGATAAGTCATAATCGAGAGCACAGCCCCCAACCGGAAACGGCGATGAGTCGGTTTAAAATTAATGTACGATCCGACTGTGACACTGAGAGCAGTACAAAACGATTTTTTTTACAGCTCAACCTGACGGCGACTCCGCTGGGGACGGCAACTTGAACCAAAAGTTTAAGTACGGTCTAAAACACGTCCAAACATATGGAATGCCGTTTTCACATTTATTAGGGAATTATTGATATAAAGAATTAATTTTTGATCTCAAAAATTGAATTTTTGATATAAAGAATTAATTTTTGATCTCAAAAAATACATATTTTGATATCTCTAAATGCATTCTTGATCTCAAAATATAATTTTTGATATCAATAAATATTTAGAGATATCAAGAAATATTTATTGATATCAAAAATAACTTAATGATATCTAAAATTGATTTTTTTTTTAAGATCAAAAATTCAATTCTTGATAGCAAAAATGAAATATTTGACAGCAAAATATCAATTTTGAGCTCAATAATTGATTTTCTATATATTGATATCAAGAACTTATTTCAGATATCATTATTTCAGACTGATACTTTTTTAATTTGTATTTTGAAATCTGCGAACGATTTTTTGATCTCGAAAACTGATTCTTGATATCAAAATATCAGTCTATTTTTTGAATAAAAAATTCAGAAACACGCATCTGTAATTAAATAATGGCTGTCCTTACATACAGAATCTTTATTTTAATTTTTTACTGCACAAAAAAGAAGCAATTCTTGAGATCAAAAATTGTGTTGTTATTATTGATCTCAATAATTCAAATTTTCATCTCCAAAATTTAATTGACGATTCGTTATATTTTATGTGAATGTGTGTCTCCCTTAAGATTGTTTAGGTTTGTAAAATTGATTTTTTGATCTCAAAAATAAATATTTGCCATCTAAAATTCAAATATTGATAGCAAAATATAAATTAATGAGATCTATATTGATTTATTGATATCTCTCAATATATTTTGATGTCAAAAATAAGCATTAAATGTTAAAACGGCGTTCCATACAAACAGTTAGTCCATCGTCAAGCTTTTTACATTCTTATAGCATTGCCTTTTGAGTAGCAAAGTACGAAGTACGTGTCTGTGAGCAACATCACACCAACGTAATACGCAACGGCAGTTACCACGCTTTGGTAGCATTCGGAATTCAGTTTGTATCACCGTGACTTTGACCTTTAACCTAAGGTCACCCCAACCTAATCAGGTTGTGACACCTTTTACATACAAATTACAAATTTTGGATGAAACCCGTTCAGGCGACCTTGAGATATGGTGTCCAGCAGCAACACATGTGTAAAATTTCAAAGTCTCACGGTGAGTGACCTTGAACTTTGACCCAAGGTCACCCAAAGGTAATCAGGTCACGATCCTTCTCCAAACAAGCCACATACCAACTTTGGTTGAAATCCGTCCAACTGATATCGTGTCCACAAGAAAAGCTTTACACACTTTACAATCAAGCTAAAAATTTTAAAAATTCACCAAAAATCCAATTTTGAACGGAACGCCCAAAATTGGCGTGCATCAAACTACGACCACGGGGTAGAGTCCTGTAAACTACCAGACCAAATGGCCTACACATCCAAGAATGAGTGGTAACGGGCGGACCGACAGAGCCCAATCCATAAGCCCCCCTCCGGGGCATAAAACCCCGCTTGGGGGCTAATTAAGCACTCACACGCCAGTTGGACCACTTGCCATCGAGAACACTGTCTCTCCATTCCTTCACTAAGCCATGCACGCACTTCGCATTGCAGGAGCTGTCCATGCGCATAAGGTTGAAGTTGAGCGGCATATGAGCCCCCTTCTTGCCATCGTGCTCGTAGAAGCCAATCGTCTGCGCCATCGTCCCCGTGGCCTCCACCATCAACAACCTGAAGCAGCCCAAGGAAAAACCCTCACGCTTCAATGTTTTCTTTACTTCGCACAAAACGCTGGCGTATGGGGGGGGGGGTAATCTTGCCCATTAACAAAGACTGTGAAAAGTGATTATTCTACGATGAAACAAGCCATCGTAAGGTTGTATATGGCTAGGATAAATACTTTAGGAGAACTTGCGCGGAAAGCCACTCAAGTCCTACAATACAGTTATCTTAAAAAAAAATCACAATTTTTGCCAAGTCCCATTTTGGCAATTTTTGACCAATTTGACACATAATACGACGCTGCACAACTTCAACATATATATATTCACTGTGCAAGGTAGCATATGCCTAGGATAAATAGTTTCGGAGAACTCCCGTGGAAAGCATCCAAGTCTTACATTTCAGTTATCTAAAAAAAATCACAATTTTTGCCAAGTCCCATTTTGGCAATTTTTGACCAATTTGACACATAATATGACGTTGCACAACTTCAACATATATATTTTCACTGTACAAGGTTGCATATGCCTAGGATAAATAGTTTCGGAGAACTCGCGTGGAAACCACCTAAGTCTTACATTACAGTTATCTAAAAAATTGGCAATTTTTGACAATTCGCCATTTTGGCAATTTTTTAACGATTTGAAAAATAACACGACGTTGCATAACTTCAATACACGTTTTTTTTTTTTCACTGTGCAAGGTTGCATATGCCTAGAGTAAATAGCTTCGGAGAACTTGCGTGGAAACAAAACAGTATCCAAAGTGTGACACACGGACGGACGGCCAGAGGGCAATCCTATAGACACCCCAGACTCACCCGGTTGGGGTCTAAAAACGGGGGTTATTTTTCCCCCTTCCAAACTTTTTAGGGGAGATTTTCGGAGGAAAGGGAGGGGGGAGGATCTGCACTATGGTTCTTTATTAATGTAACGTTTCTATTTAACTAGTGAATAAAATACACATGCCTAAGTAAAAAATTTGGTGATTTCAAAACAATACAACTGTTTCTTATGCTACAAGTTACAGTTCATCTCGAAATAAACTGAACAATGCTGCTTTAAACTGCTGCTAATTGGTCCCCTTGTTTTTAAAAAGATGAATGATCCCCTTTTTGGGGCAACACGGGACAAAATGACCCGGTACTTTTTCACAAACACCCCTTTTTTCACAGACTCGGGGCCTTTTTTATTTTAATTATCTTATCTGTCTAAAGCAGTACTTATCGGTTTATTTTCAAACTGCAACTCGTAGCATAATAATGAGTTGTATTGTTTGGAAAACACCATATCTTTGTACTTCTTTTTGACAAAAAGGGGGAATCTCCCAATCCAACCATTTCAACCTTGCACCAATTCTTCCTTTTTCAATATTTTTAAAAATAACCTGACGCTGCACATCTACAATTGATGGTCTTTTTATGCCTATAATATAAAATGCCTCGGAGATATCGCGCGAACAAAAGTGCGGACAGCCGGACAAAATCATAACTATATCCCGCCCTCACACGGGGGATAATAACCTGCCGTTGCACAACTTTACTATATATACTTTCTGTCTGTAAGGTTTGGTCTGCTTCCGATATCGCGAGAACAAAAGTGGATACAAAAACGTTAAAGGTCGAAATTTTCATACTGTTTTGCAAAATCGGAAAATAACCTCCCGTTGCACAACTTCATAATATAAATTTTCTTCCTGTACCATTTAATGTTCTTCCGATAAATAGTAACGAAGATATCGCGCGAATAAAACTGGATACAAAAACGAGTAAGTCCAAAAACATAAAAACGTCGAAATTTTCACACTTTGTTACAAAACTGAAAAATAACCCACCGTTGCACAACTTCACGATTATTACTTTCTTCCTGTAACATTTGGCTTGCTTCCGATAAATAGTAACAGAGATATCGCGCGAACAAAAAAGTGCGGACAGACAGACAGACATACAAGTTCATAACTATATCCCTCCGTTACAAGGGAGATAATCAAGTCTATCTTGTCTATTCACTGGGGCTTTGTATGTGATAGTTCCTGTCGCTTGACTACGTGATACTTTCTTGTAACAAAGGACACATTCTGAAGCTTTGAAAGATAGATTACCTAGGGTGTTTCCGGCCCTCCTCCTCGGCATAGTTATCTAGAAGCGCTCTCCACTTAGCGACCAGCTCGTAGCTCTCCGGTAGATACTTGGTCTCGTTGTGCACCAGGTAATCGTAGTCTTCCTGCAACCAAGTGCTCACACTTCACTAGTCCGACGCATGATGTAAGCACGCAGTCAACACACTACAACATCGCCTGTGAAACTTACTCCTTTTTTTAACACCACGCATTGGAAACTAGACTGGCCAGTGTTTTTGTTAAAAACGGATGTCTCCCCCGCCCCCAATCAGTCACGTGGAAAAAATTCCTTGCTTAAACGTACAACATTGACAAGCCCATAAAATTGAAAAAAAAAAATCGCCAAAAATACATTTTTACAGAAAATGAAGAAAAACTTCGCAGTAAACATTTCCACTATATATGGGTTCTTCTTGCTACGTTTCAGCCTAATCCAACAAACTGTTTAGGAGATGTCGCAACAATATGGTCAAAAAAGTTAAAAATAAAAATTTAAAAACATTCGCCAAAAATACATTTTCAACGGAAATGAAGAAAAACTTCGCAGTAAACATTTGCACTATATGTGTGTGTTCTTCTTGCCACGTTTCAGTCTAACCCAACAAACTGTTTCGGAGATATAGCCTGCCAAAGTGAAAAAATGCACTAACCCCCCCCCCCCCCCCCTATGTTCAAAAATTTGCCAAAAATATAATTATTGAAGGAACGAAAAAAAAAATAACACGGGCATCATCTAGACATGTACACCAATATGTATATATGTTTTGAGAAAAAATCGACTCATTAATTTCATAAGAACTCACTGCGGACAGACGGACGGCAAGATGGACGGACACACCAAATGCTATGTATGTCTTCGTTAGGGGGAGACACATAATTTTACCAGGTTCACATACGCATAATGGAGGACATACATACTTTGAACGATAAATTTTACTTATACTTATTATATTTTAGGGATAACTTTTCACATTTGCGCTTTTCAACCCAGGACACAGTACCAACTACTGATATTCCTGCAAGTATAGTCAATTTTTACCTCGCCGTTTCCTGTACCACTGAGTGGCTCATCCATCAAGTCCTCAGCCTCGAACAAGTGCGGTGCTGCGTCGACGCGGAAACCATCCACCTTCTCCTCGAGCCAAAACAAGAGTACCTTTTCCAACTCAGCAACCACTTTGTTGTTACGCAGGTTCAAATCGGGCTGCTCGGGCAAGAACTGGTGCAGGTAGTATTTGCCACGCCTTTCGTCCTTGGTCCACGCAGATCCACCGAAAACACTTACCTACCGGCACAACAATTTTAAATAAAACTGCTATCACAACAAACAAGGGTTTTCAAATACCACATGAGCTCTGTCTTAGTCACAAAATGAACCAAAATGATCAACTTACAAAGTCTGAAAAATTAGTGACGTGAATGTCTTATTCTGCCTCTTCCATATGTGTCTTAGAAATGATAGTTCTTACCCAGTTGTTCGGCGGGTCAGCACCACCATTTGTACCTTCGTGCCACACATAGTAATCGGCATAGGGGTTATCGTCCCCCTGTGCGCTCTCGTTAAACCATCGGTGGTTCTTGCTTGTGTGGTTCGGCACGAAGTCTAGGACTAGCCGCATACCTGCGTGTCATTGTGAGATGCACCATGACGAGAGACAAATACACACTTTTGCCATAACATGCTCTCCTTATAGTTTATACAACTATTCGACTTTCATACATTCATTCGCTAACTAATTTTACGATGAATTATAGTTCAAGACCGGCATCCGTGCGTTAAGGTAACCATTCCCGACAGATACTAAAATTACCAAAATCGATTACTTCTTGCATAATCTACCCCCACCCCCTCCAGGCGGCATGTCCGAAAGCATAAAACATCAACTGGCAAAGATGTGGATTTGGCCTTACCTTTCTTGGACATAGCATCCCTCAGGTTCCTGAAATCCTCCAGATTTCCAAACTCTGGGTTAACACCAGTGAAATCAATGATGTCATATCCAAAATCAAAATTACTTGATGGGTAGATGGGGTTTAACCAGACCGTTGTAATATTCAGTGCAAGAAGTTCATCAAGTTGATCATGGATCCCTACAACAAATGCAATGAATAAACAGGCATAAGAGATCCAAATCCCTCAGCCAGAGGTGCATACTCGAAAAGAAATGCCGTATATTATTTACAAAATTCGCAAATGTAATGCATATTTTTTTAGAAAACTGCAGCGGCGAAATTTAATAACGCAAAGATGCGCTGACAAAGCACCTCATATGGGAGTCATTAGTCGAGATTTTCACACATTTTCAAAAGGCAGTCATTTCGACAATTTGTACGATGCACAACAGCAATACCTGGTTGTCACTGTGTGACGTTAAAAACCCTAGTGTGTACAATTAATGGTAAAGAGGCGCGGACGAAGTAGGACAGGTTATTGGAGGTATGGACGAGTATGGCGATAGCAATAGCCCGTAGTCCATTTTGGCTGAGGGCCAATTAATTCCATTTTTATCGGTGTTTTTCCTGGAACTTTTTTATTCTAACTGCCAGCGCAATATCGCTTTACATGTTTAAAAGAATACCATTTAGGCACATATACATGTTTGCACTCATGTGAATCATAGGGCGATTATTAATTTGTTCCAGCAGGACTCTTTGCTCTACCACATCTCAACACTTCCTATATAACCCGAAACCATTCTGTCCATAATACAGATGGCTGTGTGTGTGCCATCTCTTTAAATTTCACTCAACATGGAGAGAAATTCTAATTAATATTAAATGCCAACAGACGCATATGTTACGAAATATGACCTGTCCGGGAGGTCCATGCTAACCAGAGTTTGCACGATTTAAAAACCTAATTGAAATCAAATGCCTTTTTACTTATTCAATGACATTGACGTCTCCAAGTGCCTTCAGTGAACACAGTCTGAATGACGCACATTTTAACTAGAGCCTTCGTGAGGCAGGATCCCCCGTGTAGCAGGACACTAAAAAACTTGCTAAATTTTGCCTAAAGAAAAGTTCATAAGAGCATATTTTTAAACCTTGCACCAATTCTTCCTTTTTTAATATTTTTCAAAAATAACCTGACGCTGCACATGTACCATTAACGGCTTTTATGCCTACAATATAAAAGCCTCGGAGATATCGGGCAAAAAAAAAAATGCGGACAAACAGACGGACAAGTTCATAACTATATCCCACCCTTACACGGGGAATAATAGCCTGCCCTTGCACAACTTCACTATACATACTTTCTGTCTGTAAGGTCTGGTTTGCTTCGGATAAAAAATTACAGAGATATCGAGCGAACAGAATGAATACCAAAACGACAAAGTCTAAAAATGTAAAAACGTCGAAAATTTCACATTTTTTTTTTTTACAAAATCGACAAATAACCTGCAGTTGCGCAATTTTTGGTTTGCTTCCGATAAATAGTAACAGAGATATCGCGCGAACAAAAAAAGTGCGGGCAGACAGACGAATGGACAAGTTCATAACTATACCCCTCCGTTACACGGGGGATAAATAGAAAAAAATCAAAAATCGTGAATCGTTTACGTTGATTTAAATCATACCTGCCCTGTTCAATGTGAAAAAAAAATAATCAGATCATTTGTCTTTTCTTGTTCAATATCCAATGCACAAAATCGTCAAGTGGCCAATGCATACTTAACAGAAACCGTAAACAAATATTAGAAATAGGCCTCTGCCCTCTCACTGCGTAGTGCAACCAGCACTTCGGTTCGTTGCACATGACATAATTACATATCTTCACCTTTTTGTGCGTAGAAAACGAAGCTGTAGCTCACAGATAAGTCATATTTTAACAGTAATCTCATAAGTAAATAGCGACCACATGCAACAATGAGAGTAGCTTCGCAATGACAGATCCCATTTTGTTACGTTGCTTGAACGATAACTGTTAAACATGACAGAAGAAACAATTCAACATCTATTTACGTTCGTGCTGTGATCACGGTCAAGAAATTGAATCAAAGTTTAACAGAGTAATAACTTCCAATTATGTACTGGTCGGTTAGGCGAGGAAACTGAATCAAAACAGATGTTTTGTATAAATTATGATGTCACTGATCTTCTTCAATAAATTTTTTATCGGTCCTACCTACCACCTAGTGTGGAATCAATCTTTTTCAGGACACGGCAAAATTATTGATACAGGCGGGGAAAATGTTAAATTACTAGTAGGATATCAGGGGTCTAGGACAGAACCCCCCGTGACCAAACCCCCGCGCGCATAACCCCCCGTGCCAAAACCCCCGATCGGACGAAACCGCTCTACCTAATCTAAATGCCAATATAATATGTCAAATGAGATGTAGTTCATTTGTACAACATTTTGCAAAAGCCTGTTTCACTACGATGACTACAAATGGCTAATGTCAACAGTCACTGTTGGTTTAAAACTGAATATTGCGGCTATTCCTCTGAGAAAATCGAAGATGCTTAAACGTTCAAATATAATTGTTGGAGTGGGGAGGGGGGTTTGGTCCTCTCCATATGGGGGATATGCGCGCGGGGGGTGCGGTCCTGGGGGGTTTGGTCGGGGGGGGGGGGGTTCGGTCCGGAACCCGGATATAAGGCAAAATAATTGGTAAAGGGTTGGATTATGGTTTATGATATTGGGAGGTGCACACACTGACAGAAACGTGGAATTTTTATAAAAGCCAAATCACACTTTTGGCGTTCCGGAAAAAAATGGGAAAAACTGCGTTTCCAATACAAACTAACCGGGTAAAAAATGAAAGAAATGATAAGAGAGATTTCGCATAAATTTCGCTTGCACCAAAGAGGAATCGTGCTTTTAACAACCCGTATGCAATTTTTAAAATTTATTGAACGCTTAATAAATAGTTTCAATTTCAATGTTCTGAGAATGAGCTGTTTTTGCTATATGTTCTATATTTTTCTATCACTTCTTTCAGCTTTTTACCAGTTTCCCCTCGCATTCGAAATTCAAAATTCTTGCGCATTTTTATTCAAAAACACTTAAAGTATGACTTGGCTTATATATAATTTCCTTAGAAGACAGTAAAATGACTGTGCAGTCAAAACAATAGATCTCTGACCATGCCAATCTCCGCGCAGAGTAGTAATAATTGGATAACTCTTGCTGTCTGTCCTGGGGAAATAGCAAGGTCAATATTGTGCACTCATGAGTTATTTTATCACGATTGCTTGTTTTCACCCCTATCTAAGTATTCGGAAAAAAGAAATTACCTCTTTATTTGTCTCTGCAGCTATGTCCAGGTGTGGTTAATAAGATTTTACTGCATGTAACAACGGTAGGCCGTGCTGACAAGTGTAACTTTCTTTGGTCTACCTTTTCCATTATAAGATTTGAATATTTTTCTAAATGTCTGCATTTAATATTGCAATACATTCAAACGTTCTATGACATTGTTCCTTCTTTATTGGAAATAAACCATATCAAGACACTCTGGACTAACAATGGACCAACCCCCTCCAATATTAGCTCCAAGAAGCGGTGCGCTTTACGATGCTATACAAGTCAGAGCTACTCGGAGCTACTCCAATTTTATATATATATATACGAGTATACTCGTATATATTTCAGCAACTGCACACCCTTGTAACTCACCTTCGATGTCGCCAATACCATCGCCATCAGAGTCCTTGAAAGACCTTGGGTAAACCTGATAGACCGTAGACTTTTGCCACCAGTCTAGCTTAGGTCTCGGTGGGCACTTCGGTGCAAACACAATAATTAGAACAGCAGCAATCAACATTCCAAGCCATGCCACCCAGAACAGAATTAGCAAAATCCAGCGAACCTTAACCCAAAAGGGGTCATCGGCATACTGAAGCAGCTCTTCTTTGGTCAGCCCACAGAACTCGTTCTCTTTCTTTTTTCCTTTCTCTCCCAAATCCACATGAACCTCCGGGAGTGACGTGTCTGCGTTTGCCCCGCCATTAACAAATTTGACCTTGGAAGAATCCAACACTTCTCTTTCTTCTGCATTGAACGGTGTTTTTTCATCAACATCTTTGTGGTCCCCAATTTCAGTTTTGTGATCTGCCATCGTTTCGCAATTCTTAAACCTTTATCAAATTTGCAAAAGTACTTCCAGCCTTCTTCCTTCGTTCCGTCTGATGAAATTTTCTTACACGCATGCGCTGTGGGTGATGCAATTCATTCGTTGTTGTCCAACAGCTAACCTCTATGCCAGTTCAGCTTGTGCCTTTTATTCGCTTGAGATCTGTGTTCAGTGGGGTAAGAAAGCAGGCTTCCACCGAATCTTTTATGAATACTATTTTCGCGGAATCCCCAGTGGATATGAGGGCTAAAAAGGTGTCATATACAACAGACCGAACTGCCTACGGGTTGAAAACAACGCACAAGAGAGATCTCATCGAGGTCAGCTGTTTTATAATTTCGGACAATAATTAATTTACTCCTCTGTTCCCTTACAACACATCCAAATCGGACATGCTCCCTACATCTGCAAAGGTGAAAAGAATAAGATTTCTGCATAGGGATGTATAGGTAAGCGTTTGACAACTGTCTATATGCCCTGAACTAGTGTGGTTTTAGTAGTAGGAAAGTAAGGATTCCACCACAGGAAGTGACGTCATAGGTGTAGTCATGGTAACGAAGTAACGTAGTCATGGTAACGAAGCGTAGCCATGGTAATGTCATGGCAACATAGCCATGATAGTCATGGCAATCCTAGTGAGGACCCCCCCCCCCCCCCTCCCCCAAGGCGAGCAACATTCTATCAAGTCAGCACGCTAAGTTACAAACAGCAATTTGATCACATGCAATATCGCTTTGCCACAGGACAGGTGGCAAAAATCAAGAAATGACAAAGTTCACAGCGTGAGAAACAATTCCACTAGGACAGGTGGCAAAAATCAAGAGATGAAAGAGCTCACAGCGTGAGAAACAATTAAAGTAAGAGGCAAACCGTGAGACATTCTCACAGGGAGAGAGGGAGGCAGCAAGTAGCAGACCCAGAGTAAGTCGACCTCCCCCCGTTTGTCCGTTTCAGACAATTCTAAACATTTTTGTGTTTTTTTTTGGTCGACCTCCCCCCCCCCCCCTCCCCCGGGGTCGAATTTGTGATTTTTGCATATTTAACCGTTTCAGACGATTCTAAACATTTTCGGTTTTTAGGGTCGATCTCCCTCACCCCTCACGGGGTCGAATTTGTGATTTTTGCATATTTATCCGTTTCACTCAATTCTAAACATTTTTGGTTTTTAGGGTCGGACCCCCCTCCCCCCGAGGTCGAATTTGTGATTTTTGCATATTTATCCGTTTCAGCCAATTCTAAACATTTTTGGTTTTTAGGGTCGGACCCCCCTCCCCCCCCCCCGGGGTCGAATCTGTGATTTTTGCATATTTATCCGTTCCACCATCAACAACCTGAAGCAGCCCAAGGAAAAACCCTCACGCTTCAATGTTTTCTTTACTTCGCACAAAACGCTGGCGTATGGGGGGGGGGTAATCTTGCCCATTAAGAAAGACTGTGAAAAGTGATTATTCTACGATGAAACAAGCCATCGTCGAGGGCGCAGACCCCAACTGAACACTGACTAAACGATAACAATCATTGGAATATAGGATTAGCAATATAGAATCAGCAATTTTTGACAAGTCGCAATCTTGGCAATTTATGACCGATTTGAAAAATAAAATGACGTTGGACAACTTCAATATATATATTTTCACTGCGTAAGGTTGTATATGGCTAGGATAAATACTTTAGGAGAACTTGCGTGGAAAGCCACTCAAGTCCTACAATACAGTTATCTTAAAAAAAAATCACAATTTTTGCCAAGTCCCATTTTGGCAATTTTTGACCAATTTGACACATAATACGACGCTGCACAACTTCAACATATATATATTCACTGTGCAAGGTAGCATATGCCTAGGATAAATAGTTTCGGAGAACTCCCGTGGAAAGCATCCAAGTCTTACATTTCAGTTATCTCAAAAAAATCACAATTTTTGCCAAGTCCCATTTTGGCAATTTTTGACCAATTTGACACATAATATGACGTTGCACAACTTCAACATATATATTTTCACTGTACAAGGTTGCATATGCCTAGGATAAATAGTTTCGGAGAACTCGCGTGGAAACCACCTAAGTCTTACATTACAGTTATCTAAAAAATTGGCAATTTTTGACAATTCGCCATTTTGGCAATTTTTTACCGATTTGAAAAATAACACGACGTTGCATAACTTCAATACACGTTTTTTTTTCACTGTGCAAGGTTGCATATGCCTAGAGTAAATAGCTTCGGAGAACTTGCGTGGAAACAAAACAGTATCCAAAGTGTGACACACGGACGGACGGCCAGAGGGCAATCCTATAGACACCCCAGACTCACCCGGTTGGGGTCTAAAAACGGGGGTTATTTTTCCCCCTTCCAAACTTTTTAGGGGAGATTTTCGGAGGAAAGGGAGGGGGGAGGATCTGCACTATGGTTCTTTATTAATGTAACGTTTCTATTTAACTAGTGAATAAAATACACATGCCTAAGTAAAAAATTTGGTGATTTCAAAACAATACAACTGTTTCTTATGCTACAAGTTACAGTTCATCTCGAAATAAACTGAACAATGCTGCTTTAAACTGCTGCTAATTGGTCCCCTTGTTTTTAAAAAGATGAATGATCCCCTTTTTGGGGCAACACGGGACAAAATGACCCGGTACTTTTTCACAAACACCCCTTTTTTCACAGACTCGGGGCCTTTTTTATTTTAATTATCTTATCTGTCTAAAGCAGTACTTATCGGTTTATTTTCAAACTGCAACTCGTAGCATAATAATGAGTTGTATTGTTTGGAAAACACCATATCTTTGTACTTCTTTTTGACAAAAAGGGGGAATCTCCCAATCCAACCATTTCAACCTTGCACCAATTCTTCCTTTTTCAATATTTTTAAAAATAACCTGACGCTGCACATCTACAATTGATGGTCTTTTTATGCCTATAATATAAAATGCCTCGGAGATATCGCGCGAACAAAAGTGCGGACAGCCGGACAAAATCATAACTATATCCCGCCCTCACACGGGGGATAATAACCTGCCGTTGCACAACTTTACTATATATACTTTCTGTCTGTAAGGTTTGGTCTGCTTCCGATATCGCGAGAACAAAAGTGGATACAAAAACGTTAAAGGTCGAAATTTTCATACTGTTTTGCAAAATCGGAAAATAACCTCCCGTTGCACAACTTCATAATATAAATTTTCTTCCTGTACCATTTAATGTTCTTCCGATAAATAGTAACGAAGATATCGCGCGAATAAAACTGGATACAAAAACGAGTAAGTCCAAAAACATAAAAACGTCGAAATTTTCACACTTTGTTACAAAACTGAAAAATAACCCACCGTTGCACAACTTCACGATTATTACTTTCTTCCTGTAACATTTGGCTTGCTTCCGATAAATAGTAACAGAGATATCGCGCGAACAAAAAAGTGCGGACAGACAGACAGACATACAAGTTCATAACTATATCCCTCCGTTACAAGGGAGATAATCAAGTCTATCTTGTCTATTCACTGGGGCTTTGTATGTGATAGTTCCTGTCGCTTGACTACGTGATACTTTCTTGTAACAAAGGACACATTCTGAAGCTTTGAAAGATAGATTACCTAGGGTGTTTCCGGCCCTCCTCCTCGGCATAGTTATCTAGAAGCGCTCTCCACTTAGCGACCAGCTCGTAGCTCTCCGGTAGATACTTGGTCTCGTTGTGCACCAGGTAATCGTAGTCTTCCTGCAACCAAGTGCTCACACTTCACTAGTCCGACGCATGATGTAAGCACGCAGTCAACACACTACAACATCGCCTGTGAAACTTATTCCTTTTTTTAACACCACGCATTGGAAACTAGACTGGCCAGTGTTTTTGTTAAAAACGGATACGTCTCCCCCGCCCCCAATCAGTCACGTGATAAAAAATTCCTTGCTTAAACGTACAACATTGACAAGCCCATAAAATTGAAAAAAAAATCGCCAAAAATACATTTTTACAGAAAATGAAGAAAAACTTCGCAGTAAACATTTCCACTATATATGGGTTCTTCTTGCTACGTTTCAGCCTAATCCAACAAACTGTTTAGGAGATGTCGCAACAATATGGTCAAAAAAGTTAAAAATAAAAATTTAAAAACATTCGCCAAAAATACATTTTCAACGGAAATGAAGAAAAACTTCGCAGTAAACATTTGCACTATATGTGTGTGTTCTTCTTGCCACGTTTCAGTCTAACCCAACAAACTGTTTCGGAGATATAGCCTGCCAAAGTGAAAAAATGCACTAACCCCCCCCCCGTATGTTCAAAAATTTGCCAAAAATATAATTTTTGAAGGAACGAAAAAAAAAAATAACACGGGCATCATCTAGACATGTACACCAATATGTATATATGTTTTGAGAAAAAATCGACTCATTAATTTCATAAGAACTCACTGCGGACAGACGGACGGCAAGATGGACGGACACACCAAATGCTATGTATGTCTTCGTTAGGGGGAGACACATAATTTTACCAGGTTCACATACGCATAATGGAGGACATACATACTTTGAACGATAAATTTTACTTATACTTATTATATTTTAGGGATAACTTTTCACATTTGCGCTTTTCAACCCAGGACACAGTACCAACTACTGATATTCCTGCAAGTATAGTCAATTTTTACCTCGCCGTTTCCTGTACCACTGAGTGGCTCATCCATCAAGTCCTCAGCCTCGAATAAGTGCGGTGCTGCGTCGACGCGGAAACCATCCACCTTCTCCTCGAGCCAAAACAAGAGTACCTTTTCCAACTCAGCAACCACTTTGTTGTTACGCAGGTTCAAATCGGGCTGCTCGGGCAAGAACTGGTGCAGGTAGTATTTGCCACGCCTTTCGTCCTTGGTCCACGCAGATCCACCGAAAACACTTACCTACCGGCACAACAATTTTAAATAAAACTGCTATCACAACAAACAAGGGTTTTCAAATACCACATGAGCTCTGTCTTAGTCACAAAATGAACCAAAATGATCAACTTACAAAGTCTGAAAAATTAGTGACGTGAATGTCTTATTCTGCCTCTTCCATCTGTGTCTTAGAAATGATAGTTCTTACCCAGTTGTTCGGCGGGTCAGCACCACCATTTGTACCTTCGTGCCACACATAGTAATCGGCATAGGGGTTATCGTCCCCCTGTGCGCTCTCGTTAAACCATCGGTGGTTCTTGCTTGTGTGGTTCGGCACGAAGTCTAGGACTAGCCGCATACCTGCGTGTCATTGTGAGATGCACCATGACGAGAGACAAATACACACTTTTGCCATAACATGCTCTCCTTATAGTTTATACAACTATTCGACTTTCATACATTCATTCGCTAACTAATTTTACGATGAATTATAGTTCAAGACCGGCATCCGTGCGTTAAGGTAACCATTCCCGACAGATACTAAAATTACCAAAATCGATTACTTCTTGCATAATCTACCCCCACCCCCTCCAGGCGGCATGTCCGAAAGCATAAAACATCAACTGGCAAAGATGTGGATTTGGCCTTACCTTTCTTGGACATAGCATCCCTCAGGTTCCTGAAATCCTCCAGATTTCCAAACTCTGGGTTAACACCAGTGAAATCAATGATGTCATATCCAAAATCAAAATTACTTGATGGGTAGATGGGGTTTAACCAGACCGTTGTAATATTCAGTGCAAGAAGTTCATCAAGTTGATCATGGATCCCTACAACAAATGCAATGAATAAACAGGCATAAGAGATCCAAATCCCTCAGCCAGAGGTGCATACTCGAAAAGAAATGCCGTATATTATTTACAAAATTCGCAAATGTAATGCATATTTTTTTAGAAAACTGCAGCGGCGAAATTTAATAACGCAAAGATGCGCTGACAAAGCACCTCATATGGGAGTCATTAGTCGAGATTTTCACACATTTTCAAAAGGCAGTCATTTCGACAATTTGTACGATGCACAACAGCAATACCTGGTTGTCACTGTGTGACGTTAAAAACCCTAGTGTGTACAATTAATGGTAAAGAGGCGCGGACGAAGTAGGACAGGTTATTGGAGGTATGGACGAGTATGGCGATAGCAATAGCCCGTAGTCCATTTTGGCTGAGGGCCAATTAATTCCATTTTTATCGGTGTTTTTCCTGGAACTTTTTTATTCTAACTGCCAGCGCAATATCGCTTTACATGTTTAAAAGAATACCATTTAGGCACATATACATGTTTGCACTCATGTGAATCATAGGGCGATTATTAATTTGTTCCAGCAGGACTCTTTGCTCTACCACATCTCAACACTTCCTATATAACCCGAAACCATTCTGTCCATAATACAGATGGCTGTGTGTGTGCTTTTTTTCTCTTTAAATTTCACTCAACATGGAGAGAAATTCTAATTAATATTAAATGCCAACAGACGCATATGTTACGAAATATGACCTGTCCGGGAGGTCCATGCTAACCAGAGTTTGCACGATTTAAAAACCTAATTGAAATCAAATGCCTTTTTACTTATTCAATGACATTGACGTCTCCAAGTGCCTTCAGTGAACACAGTCTGAATGACGCACATTTTAACTAGAGCCTTCGTGAGGCAGGATCCCCCGTATAGCAGGACACTAAAAAACTTGCTAAATTTTGCCTAAAGAAAAGTTCATAAGAGCATATTTTTAAACCTTGCACCAATTCTTCCTTTTTTAATATTTTTCAAAAATAACCTGACGCTGCACATGTACCATTAACGGCTTTTATGCCTACAATATAAAAGCCTCGGAGATATCGGGCAAAAAGAAAAATGCGGACAAACAGACGGACAAGTTCATAACTATATCCCACCCTTACACGGGGAATAATAGCCTGCCCTTGCACAACTTCACTATACATACTTTCTGTCTGTAAGGTCTGGTTTGCTTCGGATAAAAAATTACAGAGATATCGAGCGAACAGAATGAATACAAAAACGACAAAGTCTAAAAATGTAAAAACGTCGAAAATTTCACATTTTTTTTTACAAAATCGACAAATAACCTGCAGTTGCGCAATTTTACTATATATACTTTCTTCTGGCAACATTTGGTTTGCTTCCGATAAATAGTAACAGAGATATCGCGCGAACAAAAAAAGTGCGGGCAGACAGACGAATGGACAAGTTCATAACTATACCCCTCCGTTACACGGGGGATAAATAGAAAAAAATCAAAAATCGTGAATCGTTTACGTTGATTTAAATCATACCTGCCCTGTTCAATGTGAAAAAAAAATAATCAGATCATTTGTCTTTTCTTGTTCAATATCCAATGCACAAAATCGTCAAGTGGCCAATGCATACTTAACAGAAACCGTAAACAAATATTAGAAATAGGCCTCTGCCCTCTCACTGCGTAGTGCAACCAGCACTTCGGTTCGTTGCACATGACATAATTACATATCTTCACCTTTTTGTGCGTAGAAAACGAAGCTGTAGCTCACAGATAAGTCATATTTTAACAGTAATCTCATAAGTAAATAGCGACCACATGCAACAATGAGAGTAGCTTCGCAATGACAGATCCCATTTTGTTACGTTGCTTGAACGATAACTGTTAAACATGACAGAAGAAACAATTCAACATCTATTTACGTTCGTGCTGTGATCACGGTCAAGAAATTGAATCAAAGTTTAACAGAGTAATAACTTCCAATTATGTACTGGTCGGTTAGGCGAGGAAACTGAATCAAAACAGATGTTTTGTATAAATTATGATGTCACTGATCTTCTTCAATAAATTTTTTATCGGTCCTACCTACCACCTAGTGTGGAATCAATCTTTTTCAGGACACGGCAAAATTATTGATACAGGCGGGGAAAATGTTAAATTACTAGTAGGATATCAGGGGTCTAGGACAGAACCCCCCGTGACCAAACCCCCGCGCGCATAACCCCCCGTGCCAAAACCCCCGATCGGACGAAACCGCTCTACCTAATCTAAATGCCAATATAATATGTCAAATGAGATGTAGTTCATTTGTACAACATTTTGCAAAAGCTGTTTCACTACGATGACTACAAATGGCTAATGTCAACAGTCACTGTTGGTTTAAAACTGAATATTGCGGCTATTCCTCTGAGAAAATCGAAGATGCTTAAACGTTCAAATATAATTGTTGGAGTGGGGAGGGGGGTTTGGTCCTCTCCATATGGGGGATATGCGCGCGGGGGGTGCGGTCCTGGGGGGTTTGGTCGGGGGGGGGGGTTCGGTCCGGAACCCGGATATAAGGCAAAATAATTGGTAAAGGGTTGGATTATGGTTTATGATATTGGGAGGTGCACACACTGACAGAAACGTGGAATTTTTATAAAAGCCAAATCACACTTTTGGCGTTCCGGAAAAAAATGGGAAAAACTGCGTTTCCAATACAAACTAACCGGGTAAAAAATGAAAGAAATGATAAGAGAGATTTCGCATAAATTTCGCTTGCACCAAAGAGGAATCGTGCTTTTAACAACCCGTATGCAATTTTTAAAATTTATTGAACGCTTAATAAATAGTTTCAATTTCAATGTTCTGAGAATGAGCTGTTTTTGCTATATGTTCTATATTTTTCTATCACTTCTTTCAGCTTTTTACCAGTTTCCCCTCGCATTCGAAATTCAAAATTCTTGCGCATTTTTATTCAAAAACACTTAAAGTATGACTTGGCTTATATATAATTTCCTTAGAAGACAGTAAAATGACTGTGCAGTCAAAACAATAGATCTCTGACCATGCCAATCTCCGCGCAGAGTAGTAATAATTGGATAAATCTTGCTGTCTGTCCTGGGGAAATAGCAAGGTCAATATTGTGCACTCATGAGTTATTTTATCACGATTGCTTGTTTTCACCCCTATCTAAGTATTCGGAAAAAAGAAATTACATCTTTATTTGTCTCTGCAGCTATGTCCAGGTGTGGTTAATAAGATTTTACTGCATGTAACAACGGTAGGCCGTGCTGACAAGTGTAACTTTCTTTGGTCTACCTTTTCCATTATAAGATTTGAATATTTTTCTAAATGTCTGCATTTAATATTGCAATACATTCAAACGTTCTATGACATTGTTCCTTCTTTATTGGAAATAAACCATATCAAGACACTCTGGACTAACAATGGACCAACCCCCTCCAATATTAGCTCCAAGAAGCGGTGCGCTTTACGATGCTATACAAGTCAGAGCTACTCGGAGCTACTCCAATTTTATATATATATATATACGAGGGAGCGGGGATAGAAATGGTTACAGTAGATCGTAATTGGTGACTACAAAATGTTCAATTCTGACTAAACTTAATTAGCCAGATGCAAATTTGGCGACCTTTTATACTCAGATATTCCTTATTTTGCGATATTTGACAAACAAAAGTTGTTTTCAGCCACGAAAGATGGTCTTTTCAATTTCACCAATTTGGATCTACTGTAGCCATTCGTTCTCCTCCCCCTTGTATACTCGTATATATTTCAGCAACTGCACACCCTTGTAACTCACCTTCGATGTCGCCAATACCATCGCCATCAGAGTCCTTGAAAGACCTTGGGTAAACCTGATAGACCGTAGACTTTTGCCACCAGTCTAGCTTAGGTCTCGGTGGGCACTTCGGTGCAAACACAATAATTAGAACAGCAGCAATCAACATTCCAAGCCATGCCACCCAGAACAGAATTAGCAAAATCCAGCGAACCTTAACCCAAAAGGGGTCATCGGCATACTGAAGCAGCTCTTCTTTGGTCAGCCCACAGAACTCGTTCTCTTTCTTTTTTCCTTTCTCTCCCAAATCCACATGAACCTCCGGGAGTGACGTGTCTGCGTTTGCCCCGCCATTAACAAATTTGACCTTGGAAGAATCCAACACTTCTCTTTCTTCTGCATTGAACGGTGTTTTTTCATCAACATCTTTGTGGTCCCCAATTTCAGTTTTGTGATCTGCCATCGTTTCGCAATTCTTAAACCTTTATCAAATTTGCAAAAGTACTTCCAGCCTTCTTCCTTCGTTCCGTCTGATGAAATTTTCTTACACGCATGCGCTGTGGGTGATGCAATTCATTCGTTGTTGTCCAACAGCTAACCTCTATGCCAGTTCAGCTTGTGCCTTTTATTCGCTTGAGATCTGTGTTCAGTGGGGTAAGAAAGCAGGCTTCCACCGAATCTTTTATGAATACTATTTTTGCGGAATCCCCAGTGGATATGAGGGCTAAAAAGGTGTCATATACAACAGACCGAACTGCCTACGGGTTGAAAACAACGCACAAGAGAGATCTCATCGAGGTCAGCTGTTTTATAATTTCGGACAATAATTAATTTACTCCTCTGTTCCCTTACAACACATCCAAATCGGACATGCTCCCTACATCTGCAAAGGTGAAAAGAATAAGATTTCTGCATAGGGATGTATAGGTAAGCGTTTGACAACTGTCTATATGCCCTGAACTAGTGTGGTTTTAGTAGTAGGAAAGTAAGGATTCCACCACAGGAAGTGACGTCATAGGTGTAGTCATGGTAACGAAGTAACGTAGTCATGGTAACGAAGCGTAGCCATGGTAATGTCATGGCAACATAGCCATGATAGTCATGGCAATCCTAGTGAGGACCCCCCCCCCTCCCCCAAGGCGAGCAACATTCTATCAAGTCAGCACGCTAAGTTACAAACAGCAATTTGATCACATGCAATATCGCTTTGCCACAGGACAGGTGGCAAAAATCAAGAAATGACAAAGTTCACAGCGTGAGAAACAATTCCACTAGGACAGGTGGCAAAAATCAAGAGATGAAAGAGCTCACAGCGTGAGAAACAATTAAAGTAAGAGGCAAACCGTGAGACATTCTCACAGGGAGAGAGGGAGGCAGCAAGTAGCAGACCCAGAGTAAGTCGACCTCCCCCCGTTTGTCCGTTTCAGACAATTCTAAACATTTTTGTTTTTTTTTTGGTCGACCTCCCCCCCCTCCCCCGGGGTCGAATTTGTGATTTTTGCATATTTAACCGTTTCAGACGATTCTAAACATTTTCGGTTTTTAGGGTCGATCTCCCTCCCCCCTCACGGGGTCGAATTTGTGATTTTTGCATATTTATCCGTTTCACTCAATTCTAAACATTTTTGGTTTTTAGGGTCGGACCCCCCTCCCCCCGAGGTCGAATTTGTGATTTTTGCATATTTATCCGTTTCAGCCAATTCTAAACATTTTTGGTTTTTAGGGTCGGACCCCCCTCCCCCCCCCCCCCCCCCGGGGTCGAATCTGTGATTTTTGCATATTTATCCGTTTCAGACGATTCTAAACATTTTTGGTTTTTTGGGTCGACCACCCCCCCCCCCGGGTCGAAGTTGCGATTTTTGCATATTTACACGTTTCAAACAAGTCTACCATTTTGACCCCCCCCCCCCCAAACGAGCTTCTGGTTCACGAATGAGCAGTATAAAAGCGAGTGTTCTGGAATGCTATGACAATTATCACCAAGACATCATGGAAACGTCTCTGATAGCACCTTCAGCTAGCAACATGGAAATTGATAGCTTGCTCAACAACGAAACAATGGCTTTTACAGATGCAGTTTTAACTGCAGAGGAGACTGCTACCTTCCTGACTACCCGTTCTGGGTTGCAAATGCGCTTGTGAATGGTAGCGCTAAACCACCTAGTACAAAGTTAAAGGCGCATCTAGAGCATCTTGAGGAAGAAGTGGTCATGTCAAGCGATGACGACGACGATGACGACAGCGACGACGATGACCAGCAGCTCAAATCTAAATTTGAATTGAATAAAACTATTCCTGTTACTGAGGAAGACGCCACGCTGTTGAAACGAAACTTTCGAGCAATGATTCCTCTGATGGATTGCAACATTTTATGGCGTTTATGTGAAGAAGGCTTTTTCAATCAACACACATACATGTACCTAACGGAAGAAGTGAACACTGTCATTCAGCTTATCTTCATGCTAGGAGGAAGCATAGAGCATCTTTCCGCGTCAGAGCCACAGTTCTCCGAAGCCATGACCCGACGTTTCGTTCAACTTTTTAGAAGTCTTCATGAGGAACTTTTTAAGACTTTATGTCTACCGGCACCAAAGTGTGTTGATGAGTTTCACGATTCCAAATGTGCAAAGGTCATGCTACATGGCTTCAAGTACCTTGAAGAACGTATTAAGGTGTATGATATGATGGCTTACCTCTATGAAAAAGGACATTTCACCATACCAATGCTCTTTCAATGGATAATTGGGAGTCGCAAGCGAGGAGACTTTTTAGTGATTGTCATGAGATAATCTCTAACAGACGGTTTGCCAACAGCCTTTCTGGATGGTTTCAACGAGATCACTCCGCGATTTTACAAACATCTCATGAAAACCTACATGTAACACCTGTATAAAAGGAGTGAACCCCCATTCACAATGTCAACATTGCTTCTTCATCGATGTGCAGAGACCATGGATGACGTCTTCAAAGTGAATTATGCTGACTATGTGTTTTCAAAGCTTCCTGCTTTTGAATCGGATTGGATGTTACAAGTGAAGAATTTGCATAAGCATTGGGAAGCTGTTGGAAAGACCATTCCAAGATATTGTTTCATCTACTCGTTTCTACGCGAATGTGAAGAACTGCATTTACCATGAACTTACGACATTGATTCAGCATTTATCAACGCGAATACAATTTGGACAGTTGAGCTCATGTTAGATGTAGCTGCAAGAATCATTTTACATTATGATGATGACATACCATTGACGACGAATGTATCAGAACTGGTTCGATTCAACCATGGACGAGTTGAAGTGAATTCAAAACTTTGCAAGATGTTTGATGACTCAGCAAATAGTTGGGTATAAAAGCTAGTGGACTCAAAGGCATTAGTACATTGTGCAGTCATGGAGAACAAGGCAAGCAGCTTTAAAATTAGTGCAAAGTTAACCATTACTGTAGAGCATGGACAATTTGGACCATTTTTTCGAAACAAACGTGGAGAGAGATGGCTTGCTTTATCAAAAAAATTTACGCAACATAGGCTTCAAACTGTACTTAACGCAAACGAAGTGGCTTGAAGTCATTTCATACTTGAATATGCGCTATGTGAGTTTTGTGCATACATCACTATTTAAAGGGAAATAATACAAGTATTACATCAACATGAATGATGGTGAATGGGAGACATTGCTTCAGGAAATGGAGAACATCAACTCAGTCTTATTCGCCAAACCTGAGCCATGTACGGAATGTCATGGGAAGAAAACTCCTATCATGCTGCAAAAGGATAAGCGAATGAAAGTGTCAAAGCTATCCAAGAACAGACTGGCTGAAGTTCGATTGGAGAATATGAACGTGCAAAATCAACTTGGACTTACCTGTGAATATTGTGGTGCTTGCGGATATGCTGAGGATTATGATCGTCACTGCCATAAGTACAATTGCAAGTTGTGTGAACCTGACAACTTCTTCAACAAGTGCGATTCACTAACAGTATCTATCGAGTAAGACTACAAGTCATTTGCTTGCCAGCCGTCAATGTGTGCAGACGTGTCATATGGATATGTGAAAGATGAATATAGAAACGTTTTTCAAGGGTATGTGGACTACATGATAAGTGAACTGGTGCGTTTTGGATCTATTCAACAACAACTGGAACACTTTGACATCTATTGGGAGCTTGCTCATTCCACGCTGAACATACCAAAATTATGCGATGATTTCATCAAAGAGTGTGTGCTTTCAAACATTGACGGAGCTGAGGAGTTTGATGTGGAAGCAGCATATTCACTTTTCTCGATTTGATCCAAGACTGTTTGATGAAGTGAGAGGGTGGTTAATCTACATTGCAGTATAATGACAGACATTACATTGAGACAATATATTGTGCAAAAAACATATTGTGAAGAAATGTTATTAGCTGTAAAAAAGTTTGCATGTTTAGTATGTCCTGCTTGTCAAAATGAAGAGTGTTCAGAACATACTTGCCATTTTGCAGGTGTCTATACATACTGGAATGAAGCTAAATATTATATTCATTTAGATAAAGTGTTAGATAATGCAAATCAACGTTGTGAAAAATATGATGTAGATGCTATCACATTAGATGAATTAAGTAGTTGGTTAATGTTCATTGAAGATCAATGGACTCCAATTATTCACTCCAATGTATCAATACTTGATTTGTAAGACATGTTGATTGAGTTATAAAAACATGTTTACTGACTTGTAAGACAAAATAAAAAAATATGTTGACAAGTGTTAATCATTTAGTGTTAACATGTCGACGTGGAAAGACTACTTAACCAATATTTACTTTAAACCTGGTCAACCTGGGGCATTTGCTGGCCCTTACAAACTTTATCACATATTAAAAAAACATCATCAACCAGTCACTCATTCGCAAGTGAAGAAATGGTTACAGGATCAAGATGCCTTCAGTTTACTACAACCTGTAAAATATAGGTTAAAAGGAAACGTGTCATTACACGTGGAATTGATGACATGTGGGATATTGATTTAGCTGACATGGGAACATAGCTCCCTATAATGATGACACCCGTTTTTTATTGGGAGTCATTGATGTATTTTCCAAATATTTATGGGTGCAACCAATACCTAATAAATCACATACCAGTGTCATAGAAGCCTTTCAAAAGATTTTTCATGAAACAAATTGGTGATCAGGTTCGCATTTCCCACATGAAATATGTATTTCAACGGGATTATCATATAAAGTGGACGCAAGAAGTCTTTATTATCACACATCGTTGTAAGAAGCAAGGAATACACTTATATCGTGTGAAAGACTTTTTAGACGAGGATATTCATGGATATTTCTATGAAGAAGAACTTCAAAAAGTAAAAAAGATATTGAATCTGTCTACAGAATTGAAAAGTTTTTGAAAAAACGAAGAAGACGAGGTGTTCAAGAATTATTTGTGAAGTGGTTAGGTTGACCAAAGAAATTTAACAGTTGGGTGAAAGAAACTGATATTCGAAAATGAAGCATCCATTCACATGTTTGGTCTCTGGACCTCTCTAGTCTCTAGTTAGAGAAATTCTAGAACAAAAATTAATTAAACCCTCTCCAAAAACCATTTTACGGCTCTATGCAGCAGATCAGCCTTTATACAAGGGAATGAAGGGTGTGGAATTTTACCAAGGCATTCCAGATGACATTCAAGAGCGTTTTAACTCGAAAAAACCAAACTTACTCATCATTGATGACTTAATGACTAAATGTCATAGTGATGAGCGTATGACACGTCTCTTTAGTGTTGGCAGCAGCCATCAAAATCTAAGCATTATTTTTATTGTGCATAATTTGTTCCATCATGGTAGAAAAATGCGAAATATTAGTTTGGATACACATTGCATCATTCTGTTTAAAAATCCTAGAGACAGTCAACAAATAAGTACATTAGCGCGACAAATGTATCCTGAAAAATCTCAGTTTCTCATAAAAGCCTATCAAGATGCTACGAGCAAACCTCATGGCTATTTATTCATTGATTTGAAGCCGAAGACGAATGATCAACTACGTATTCATACAGGCATTTTACCAAAAAATACACATTACGTATATGTTGATAAAGTAGCGTATGAACAAGAACCAAGTCACTTGACCATTCGCAGCCAAGATGTCTAAACGTATTCAAGCGAATCAACCTTTTCTTCACTTGCTCGCACGCAGCGGGCCTAAACGACGTAAATCCTTTTTACAACAAGCTACTAAGGAGGAATAAACTAGCTTGTTTGAAATTTGTTTGAATATATTGCGAGGACATTTACCCTTAATCTCAAAAAGGTACAAGGAATTCTAGCGTGAACGTCATACCCTACACACACTGGCAGATAAGAAGATATCACTTCGAAGAAAAAAGAAGTTGGTTAATCAGAAAGGAGCTTTTGCTAAATTCGCATTACCTTTGTTAGCTCAGTTGCTGTTAAAATGAAATATACTATGAAAATGGTCCTCATTCCTGAATATGAATATAAAATGTTGTTAGAAAAGAAGGGAAAAGATGGTGAAATCAAAACGAAAGTAAATAAACTTTTGCGTGGGAAACGAACTCGTGAAAAGGCAATAGAAATATCTCAAGTTCTTGGACGTCATTTACGAACAACTCAGTTACAACAAAAGTCTGTTACATCATCTAAAGCAGAAAAATCAGAAAAGTCCCAACAGTTTCTAAACCATTTTCAACCTATTTATCATGTAAAACTAACACAACTTCTGGCAGAACTTAAGAAATATGGTACGAGATGGACAGATAAAAATGAACTTGTTTTAAAAACGGGTACTGTCATTACAAATTCCAACATTGTTGATTTGTTGAAAGAAGCATTGGTTTCTACAAGAAGAAAAGAAGGACGATAACCACCACATGGTTGGAAGCAGTTTATTGAGGAAATTGTAGACGCTAATATTCCCAAAACTATTTTTGGTAAAAAGACAACTCGTGCAGATATTACAAAAGAGATACAACACCGTCAATAAAGGATGTTTCCAGAAGGATGGGAAAGGTTTTAACATGGATTAAAGAGTTATGGTGTTGTTGTTGTAAAGAAAATGGAAATAAAAATACTGTTCCTGTAAAAATTAGGTGTGTCAGTGCTTGTTGTCAAGGAGAAGTAGTAGATACCAATGTAGATCATGTAGATAGCAATTAGCAATGGAGATGACGAGTGTCAAACATGAAGTAATGTATAAACACATCTAGTCTATCTGCATCTCACAAACGATTTAGCCATCATGGAGTCAACAAGTTTTTATATAACTTTACCTAGCAATGCTAGTATGAACTATTATCCAACTAATAAGGCGTCTACTTATCAAATTCGTTTACCTCGTACAATATATTTGAAAGGAAAATATGAAGTAGCCTTAGCTGAAATTCAATACCCACACACATGGACGACAATGAGGCCAGGAATAGACTATACTCTTCATTATCGATCATCATTAGATATATTTTATGCAGTTACCATTCCATATGGTTACTACAGATCCATACCTGAAATATGTACTGCAATAAATGATGAATTAAAAAATCTGTTAATGCAAACCCTATTCAGTTAAAGTATGATAAAATTAGTCGGAAAGTTTATCTTATTTTAAGAGATGATCATGATATTGTCTTTTCTACTGGATTAGCTGAGATTTTAGGATTTAAACCAGATAAATTGTATAAAGAATCCGGTCCTGCTGAACATCAATCTGATGTGAAACATGGATTTTATACACTTTATGTGTACTGTAGTATTTGTGAGCCACAAGTAGTTGGAGATTATTATGTTCCCTTACTACGTTCTGTTCCCATTAAAGGGGATGATGGTGATATTATTATGAAAACTTATGAAGAACCTCATTACGTCCCTGTAAACACATCTAAATTTGACACAATAGAAATGAATATTAAGGATGACACAGGTCATAATGTTTCATTTCAAACTGGGAAAGTGATATGTAAACTTCATTTTCGACCAAAAGCATTAAGAAAGCATATACACACGATCCGTCTGCATATCGCAACCATTTTCTCGTCAAGTGGGCGGGGAATTACCAGGATTTAAAAGAGCACGAATACAATATGGAGATGGCATTGGTTCAATACTGGAATCATTGGCTCGCAAAGCTATTCCACTGCTTAAGGCAGGGGCTAAAATCGTTGCGCCACATCTTAAAAAGCTGCGAAAGATGTCGCGAAAGATGTTACAGGCCGAGTAGCACAACGTGTAATTGGTGATGTGTTAGGAGGACAAAAGAGAGCACAACCAGCAAAACCTGTCAGAAGGCGAAAGGCAGCTAAACGGATAACATCAACAAAATATAAGAAAGATATTTTTTAATCATGTCTTTAATTCATAATCATTCTTGTGAATGTAGGCTTTCTCCATTAGAATGGTTTCGCATACCACCAACGCAAACTGCTGTAGAAAAAAAGTTATAATGTTGACTATCAACCACCAACTACCATTAGAGAGGGCGCTCCAATAGAATTCTACATTCCTGCGAGTACAGAAGAATATCTAGATTTAAAGAACAGTAGACTTCATATTGTATGCGCTATTGTAAAGGCTGATGGAACACCATGTGATGTAGATGATAATGTATCATGTATAAATGATTTGTTTAATGGGTTATGGTCCAATATTGAATTGTTTCTAAATGATCGTTTGGTATCACATAGTAACAATACCAATGGATATACCAGCATATCTCATCTCATTCATGACTCGGAAGAAAGTCTCCATTCTGAGCGCTCTATGCGCCTCATCTATAAAGATACTGCCGGGTCAATGAATAGTCATGGGGTGAAGAGAGCTAATCATGAAAGATATGTAGCAGGTTTTCATGTAAATGTTGAGGGTGGTGATGTAGCTCTGCAAGGAAATAATGGTTTACATAATCGTTATTTAGATACACGTCTAAGCCGTGAGTTCACGCTTACAGGTGGTTTAAGAGTAGATTTGTTTGAGCAAGATCGCTATCTTCCAAATGGTATTAGTATGAAATTACGTTTACATAGACAAAAAGATGAATATGTATTAATGGCTGCAAATAATGGTTATAAAGTAGAAGTGAGAGATGCGTTTTTAACCATTCGCAAAGTGAGGGTTAGTCCAGGTATTCAGTTAGGGCATACAGATGCATTGATGAAAACTCCTGCTAAGTTTATTATTACTGGAAAAGAGTGTAAAGTTTTAGCTATTCCAGCTGGATTTCAATCTTTTGTGAAAGATAACATCTTTTAGGCCAATTACCAAAACGTATTGTCATTGGACTGGTTCATAATGAAGCCTTTGCTGGAACAGTATTGAGAAATCCATACAATTTTGATCATTTTGTATTATGAATATTGTAAATAAACAAGACAGTTTTATACAACATTCTTTGTTTATTGTGTTATACATTATTTACATTTTTACAATTATTTTTTACATTAAACTTTTATTTTACAAATACATTCAATACATCGATAAACACATGTAATTCATACCAATCTAAATTAATATATGTATCATAGACATTACATTGTAAATGCTATGAAAGCTCACATAACACTGTCCATTACCAAACTTTATTATTTTAACATCTTCGTGTCCAGACAGTTTCAGTTCATATAAATCTTCATTTATGTCAATGTCCATCACCATAACGCGCATGGGATGTGTCAGCTCAATGGACTTGGTGCCTCCCATGAGTTGCACTCCTTCCTCTTTGAATTCAAGCGTCAGGTTCTTTCCAATCCAATGCTTGTAACAGAGCGTACCATTCCACTGTGTTGAGGGTGATGTAGTCGTAGCTCTCTGTAAACTCGTCATATTGGCGAAATTGTACAAACACGTCTAGACAGTTCTCAGTCACACGCACTTCTAATTCATTTGAGAGTATTAGGAGAAAGTCAGGTATCCTCAACTTCACTAGATGTTCTTTCAACACAGATTGTTCGTCAGGCGATAGAATGATATACTTTCCAAAATGTTTTAGCACAATGTCATCATATAAGTTTCTCATATATGAGAATCCATGTGTAATGGGTTTATAATCCAACAAATAGTCTTCCATCTCGTTCAACAGTCAGATCAACTATGAGCTGTCTCCTTCTCTGCAAAGATGTTTTTATGCTCGGATGATGGCGAACAGCGGATGTTGTATAGCTTCTAAGAATCGTAAGACTGCGCGCCACTTCTTGATATCAAAGTGAATCATATCTGCATATGGATTATCTGGCACAACTTCATTATAATCTTCTTGATAATCCTGTAAAAAATTTCTCCAGAATCTAACACGTATGTTTGAATTTTGTTCAATCACATACACTTCAACTTTATTTCCAAGTCTGCGTTCAAATCCAGGTTTAAGCGGTATGTTTTTAAAGTCTTTCCACACTTCAGGTTTAAACCGATAATCAGAAATTATCCGAGAACTTATTATCACTTCATTCCTCTTATTTACAGTAAGGTAAGCACCATCGTTAAACATAAGAGCATTCATGTTTTTTTACCTTGTTATGCGCTGTCTTCTTGTCTTCGAAGCCTTTTATCCACTTCTTTCACTTGCTTTTTCATCATTTTCCATTCAAGTATTGTCAGCAAAATACCCTTTTTCGTAGGACGGTTTCTTCCAGTCCCCTCATCTCTGAGGTACTTGCGAATGTTTACCACTCCTTCATTGCTTTGTTTCATAATCTTGATATACTTTCCATTTCCTGGAGAAAGCATTCCATCCCACGACTGTGGTGTTGGTGCCGTCTCCACTTTCAATTTCTTGATGGTAGTGGTAGGATTTTTAACTTTTAAGTCTTTGACTGTATCTGCAAGAGTATCCATATCAGTTGTAGACCTCTTACGACTTTCAAGTTCCATGTTAACTCTTCAATGTTCACACCTCAAATAACTCTTGCGTTGGAGGACCTCCCCTTTTTATACCACAGCCTTGTAATGTCCATGCGCTAAGGTGGAATAGGCATCATTCAGCACATATCGCTTGTCGTCATATGGGGAGAGGGCTACTTTCTTTCTTTTCTGAGAAAAGCTGGTGACTATGACTTCGAATAATGTGTCCTGTAGCCATCGTTTGAGTTTTCTTGAACAAACTGTCTCTATACTGCACATGTTTAATGCGTCTTTGGCAAGCTCGAGTGATGCCTTTAGCTGTATGTTTTTCTTTCCAACCACACAATAAACTGTACATTTCCAACAAACTCTTCAATGGGGACGCCTGCCATCTCATCCTTCATTTTCCCAAGCACTTTTTTGTTAACATTGGAATGTAGGAAATGATCTGGCGGATAATCACTTGTGTCGAACAGGTCAGCATCTTGCTGCATATCCTTGTAGATATCTTCCGTTTCTATGTCGTAACATAGAATGTCGATGTCGCTGAACAACAACTTGGCATTGGGATACTTGACCATGATGTAGTTGTAATGAAAGTTGAACATAAGCACTTTGCTGAGGTCGTGTAGCCAACTTGAATGGGTTTATCCAGAAGTAAATCCACTTTGCGCAAATATACCGCAGTCAAATCTTAGTTGAAAATTTTGAATTTGTGGAAAGAAGGTTTGGCTACAAGTTTCTTGAACCGCTTTTCCTTGTGAACAAGTTCAACATTGATTCGATTTCTCGCATTTTCCATGGTTTTGCCAAACACTGAGTTGTTCATCAGTTTGAAGAAGTCTTTCTCAAATGGGTTCTTAGCCAATTTTCCCTTTTCTGTGTTCAAGGTAATGTATTTTGCTAGCCATTTGCTTTGTTCAAACATGATGGCGCGATGTACTTTGGTGACCTTCAACCCCAGTGAGACGTACTGTTGTAAATTCCTGTAATGAAGTACATATTTCTTCTTGTCAGACAAGTTAGGAATGAGCTTTTCACTGGGTTTGTCTTTCATGTTCAGCTCTTTCCGCAGCTTCTGACTGTACTCTGACAATTCTCCAACTTTGAAACATTTCCGTTCTGGAGCCACTGGGTAGTGATTATGACGATCATGGATTGAATTTTTGGGTATTCTAAATCCACTTCCAAAACGAATCCAATGTCGTCATCTTCTGCTACATCCATGAAGTCGACGGATTCTGGCTCGCTCACCCACATAAATCCTCTTTGTGGCATGCTTTGTGACATGGCCCAGCCATACAAGTTGTTTGCGTCGAGGTACATCAGGTAGTTGTTTGGTAACTCAGAATTGTAATCTGCTACGTAGGGATTATTTGCTTTCGCATACTTGTGCGTGATCACAGATATTCCTCCACGTATGCCTTGCTCAACCATTTGGTACATGTCAATGTCATTGATCAATTCCAACTTCACCTTTGCCGCTTTTAACATAGCATCCCACGACAGTCCTGGTGCTGTATAGTAGTGAGCAGGATCCAATTCATACGTGTTGAGACACACTTGATGAAAATTTTCAAACACGTCAGCTAGCAGTAGCACATCTGATTTCAGGTACAGGTCGTGGTATTCGCCAAATGTGGTACAGTTGAATGTATCCCACACCTTCTGAGCATGTGCATAATCCTCATCGCTAATGTCCTCTTCGCTAAGCTGACTATAAAACTTGTCCTTTGATGGTAGCTGTGTTTTAGCAAACTTGGATGGTTCGTCCACGTAATCGTAGGGATACACTCCCTTTCTCAGCAGCAAATCTTGTTGGTTGCTATCGTGCATGTGACAGGTCATGTTGTAAAAGTTATCTTTCCCTTCTGCCACAAGGTTGGATACCAGCTTCTGTAGAGAGGTACTCATGAACTGAAAACTGTCTGTAAATTTTAGATTGCTCATGGTGAATGCAATATTTCTCAATGGTGTTGGGAATGACTGTAATCGTTTCATTTTTAAATTTTCCAATTTCCTCCATGATCAAATGGCTGTCATAGCCTCGTAAATTGTGAAAAAACACAGGAATTATAAAAGAATCTTTATCCCCCTGCTTATCCTTTCTAAGTCGGAATTGCAAATTGAATTCATTATGTGCAGCTCCCCGGTATTTTCCATTGATGTGGTCATGATCTCTCACACGATCTGCTCCTAGAGGCTCATGACAAATGTAGCAATCACAGCGTTCTTGAAATCCTCTTTGTCTTCACGAGTCATCACCATATCCTTTGACTGCTGCAAGCTGACAACTGGCTGACAACTACATAGGCAAAGCTGTCTGGACGATGATGCTGATACCTAACTTCTTCATGCTTTTTCGTGAAACATTCAAAGTCCGCATAAATGACAAACGGTGCTCGCTGTTGTTTGGCTACATTCTTGAACTTGATGAAGGGTTCCTTGGGGAATGATAAACGTTGTGCTCCATGCTAGCCACACACTTTACGATGCTTGTCTAAAAGATCTTGTCGCTTAAACCCGTGAAGACAGTTGAAACAATAAAATGCTGCATTCTTGCACTTTGATCGATAAGCCATAAGTCTGCTGAAATTCTTGATGAGACAGTAATGCCTTTTCTTGTCATTGCTAATCAAAAGCAAGTTGATTTCTCTCGCGCTGGTGTTTCGGCTCAGTTGTATCGGAACAACTACATCTTGTTCATATCCAAACACATTGATAGACACATCATTCTCCTTTTCAAACTTTAGAATGTCTGTAATCGGTGTTGGAAATGTCATGCCTTCCACCTTCAATTCGTTCTCAAATTTTGTGTAGTGATTCACGCGCTGTGGATTTCTGTCATGAGGGTGAAGGTGAGCCAATACGGACCATAAGAAGCACTTGTTATCATCATTCTGAATGTTTAATACAGCTTTTGTATTCTTTACTTTCTTCGGTAGTGGAATAAAACTACTTGCTTCCAGTGGCGCTGACGTAGCTGTATGCACTTCAATATACAATATGTTATCCAACACCCAGCCAGAACCTTGTCGCTCATGTTCATCAAACTTGGCAAACAATTCTTTATAGGCTTCTGGCAAGCCCTTCTCAATATCCGCTGGATTGTATGCTACATATGTTGGACTGCTGATGAAGGCATTATCCACTTGTTCTGTCATAACGCCTTCAGCATTCACCGTCAGTTTCTTGAAGCGTGCATGCACCACAATATACCATTTCATGCCATGGCTTAACGTTTCTAACAAATGTCTCTTGATCCGGTTCTCTTGTTGTCGCATTTCAAGCAGTAAATCCGATCCATCTTCAGACTCAAACCTTTTTTCCTGCGCGTTTTCACCAAGACTAAGCCTTCTACCTCTCCCTACTTGTCCTGTCTTTTGCTTCTTTGTAGGTTGTTCTTCATGAGATACATTTTCCATCTCAGCTGGTATGCATGCATGTGTCTCAAACGCATCCAAAGATGGAAATATCTTAACACATCCACAGCAGAGGACTGGATCAGGTCTGTCAACACTATCTTGCGCCGTCTTTCGTCTCTTAGCTTCAATATGCTCAACAAGCTCTTCGTGAGCACGTTTCATCCCAGCTGGTTTGCATGTATGTGCCACGAACAATTCCAGAGATGGAAATGCTATATCGTAATCATGACAGTAGACTGTTGTCATCGTTGCTGTTGTTGCTGAAATGGGTAAAATACACGTTTCACTCTTCCTTTTATACCACTTCGATAGTGTGTTAACTCAGCAGAATTTATCACTGATTCATGTGCATGTTTCACTCTTCCTTTTATGCTACATGTAATCAAAATATGGTGTGTAACTTTTAAAATTGTTCAAAATTGCTGACTCAGCAGAATTTTACTCTCTTGAATGTCTCACCCGCAGTTATAGAGCTGCACATCAGAGACATCTAGCGGTGAAGTCAAATGGTATTCATCCGCGAAATAACACAGGAAATAACTGAATCAAACAGTGAAATTTTCATGCAAATCGACTAAGCATAACGAAAGTTATCTAAGTTTTTCACTTTTGTTTACAAAGTTTCAATGAGTTCCACTTACCGATATGACTGTCACTGTTGTTGGATTGAGCTCATGCCTTATATACCACTGTGATGTGATCAAATTGTGGTGTGTAACTTATGCTGACTTGACAGAATGTTGCTGACTTGACAGAATGTTGCTGACTTGACAGAATGTTGCTCGCCTAGGGGGGGTCTGTCCCGACTGCCGGCTAGGGGGGGTCTGTCCCGAATGCCGGCTGGGGGGGGGGGTTGTCCCGACTGCCGGCTAGGGGTGGGGAGGAGTAGGGGGAGGTCCTCACTAGGATTGCCATGACTATCATGGCTTCGTTACCATGACGACGCCTATGACGTCACTTCCGGTCCAGACAAAATGACGTCATTTCCTCTGCCAGAACCCTTACTTTCCTACTACTGGTTTTACTGAGATGTAGAGTGCCAATTTTCATTGAACCCAAATGTAACGATTGATTTAGTTGTGACAGGTTTATAACCAGTAGCCAGCTCATGGTCTTTTTATACGATACGCCATGAGACACCTTTTTCATTTTTATCATTTACTTGTTTGTCTTACTGGTGCTCGTACGAGTCCACTGGAGACAGATTGAGAAGCTAGGGAAAGAATTTATTGATTTTTTCGATCTCCTAAATGCAGCTAATTCCACACATCTTAACCAATCAAATACATTTAAGAGCATCAGGGATCTTCCAAGCCGTAGTAGTCCCTTTCTTAGTGCCCACATTAGGTGCTTGAAATGTTGCGTCGCGAAAAGAAAGAGTGTGTAAGCTCCTGAAAATATCTGCAGTTTCTCTCCAAAAGCAAAACACTTAATCGTGGATAGATATATGATGATCATTGATTCAAGTGTCGAGCACACGACAGCGATTACTCTTGTAACGTAATTCTGGACAGATATTTGATTTTCATTTATTCAAGTTTCGAGCATACGACAGTAATTACGCTTATAATAAGCAATCACAAGATTGGTATGGCGAGGTCTAGATGGATCCGGTACTTGATGTTATGGCTAACGACTTCTGTGACAACTTTGTAGAACAAACTAACGTAAACTGCTCATGATAATGGCGAGTGCTGAATTTGTTGGGATGGCAAAACAGAAACTTCAGTGTAACTGCTTTCCTGTCGTGTGGCATCGGTCAAGAGGGGTGATCGAAGGAGAAAGATTAGAAAAAGCTATACACGGATCCATTGTCCAACTTCTTCGAAGCAAGTGGCTGTAAAGGGGCCATCAAAGGGATGGTATGTATCGACTCAGGCTCTTTGGATATTGTGACGAGAGTTAAGCCATCACCTTGCTGCTTATCAGCAAAGCATACTGGAGGTGTCTACACAGGAACCGAGAGAAGTAACCTGAGATCTTGGCTTGTATTTCTTCTGTGTTGATGTTTGGTCACTGTCTGATATGATATCCATGTAATCTAGCTTTTAGACGAAGAAAATAGCTGAGAAGTGGTCTTTTTAAGACTCTTATAATGTTTGCCTGCCTTGACACACATCTCCTGTAATAGGATGCAGAACAAAACCTCATCCAAATATTAACATTGTTGTCAACAATTATCAAGTGTACATGGTTCAATGCCTCAGCGTCGCAAGCTCAGGTATCTTGGTATGAGCCCAAAAATCGAGTAGCGGTTGTTGTTTTACAATCAGAATGTAAACGAAATAAAATGCAATAACATTTTTAATAGATATGACGCATGATACAACTATTAAACACAATTAATATATAAGCACCCGTAATATACTACAGCAACAGGATATACTGAGTTTACCAACAGATGCGTTAGTGACAGACAGGTGATCGGCCCGATCCATAAGCGACTAAAGCATCAACAATCAAAACGTGATCGCCCATCCGCGTGTACAACCATGAACAACCGATATGCTACCGTTCTGCTATACGAACAGGCGCATATATTACACTTCACACTATTCACACGGCACACAGAACACGGTACACGTGACCGGTGGTATGTTGGAGTCTATGTAAGCACGAGTCTCTGGTGAGACAATCCAAGGTAGTTACATTTCGTGGCAGCAGCCTATCAAGTCGCAAGAAGACCAACGCTTGCATGACGAACTCAGATGTTGAATGGTGGTTGCAACATATCCACAAGGAAATGGTGCGAGCTCAAGAGAGATGGATTTAACTGCATCTCCAAAAACTCTATGATTTAGGTCTTGATGGCTGGATAACAGGAACAAAACGAAGGCAGTCTAACACAATCGTAATAAATCGAAATGAAAATGTAAAATACAGAAAAATACCACTAAAGATATCAAATGTACAAAAACTATGCAATTCAAAATTTCCTGTTTGTTGGATCGTGATAAATTGGGACTGTTTCATTGTCAAGTAACTGACAGTGATCGATCGTGCATTTAGTAGGTTGTTTGACACCCGTTTAATGTTTACCAGTTGCGATATTAATATCGCAAAATTTGCATTATGGGCCGTGACATGTCTGTGAAATATCTGTGAAATAATGACACTCAGCGGCACAATCATAAAGATACGGAACATGCTCCGCAGCCCCGCGATAGGAGTAGCTACACAGTGTCACAAAGTGATAGATTTTCTTCTATTTTTTTTAAGGTTAGGCGCTCGTGCAGATTTTATAGTTTGCTTTGCATGAGGTCGTTTTGTACAGGTCATCTATTTAATTGAACGAGTAAAATCAATATTGACTACAAGGTGTAAAGTCAGTATTTATAATCCTTAGTACCCTCGTGTTGAATACGTAAGGTGACTTTTGCCACGTCTTCGGGTCAGTTTGGAAGTAAACCATGCCGGAGTAAGACGTAATGTTAAGTTAGTTATCAGCCTAAAGGCATCACATATATGGATTTATGAATAATACGACTTAAGCAAGGTCAGTATTGCATAAATATAAGTTGAAACTACTGAGTTAAAATGCTTCAGTTATTTGCGAATTAATTAGCAGTTTTTGGGGGTAAAATTACTGCTGATAAACCTTGACTAGTTTTGCTTCATTTTGACTTTATTTATTATTAGTCGTGCAGTTTATGTTTTATTTGAATAAATAGATAAATTATGGGAAACAAGCAGAGACTTGACCGCTGGGTTTGGGATTCTATTGGTAGTCTTTGAAGTAGAATTCTAAAGGTCGAATACTTATGAGTGTTTGTATCGTGTGTTAAGTGGACGGGGACTGGGACAAGGAGAATGGGAGCCCCGATGTGTGCAGTATTTTGCTGAGGGTGATACGCATGAGGACCGTAAGGGCTGGGCAACGTACCAACAAGAGGCAGGAACTCCGACCGAGAGACGTTTCAACGGGTACCGTGAGGGACTTGTTCACTCAGCTGAGAAGGGACAATTCTCGTGTGCGTGGTGACGCACGTGGAGTTGGCATGTACGGTGTTGTAGCGTAGTTTTGGGGCCGGAAACCGTGAGGGACTTGTTTACTCGACCGAGAATGGACATTCTCGAGTGCGTGGTGACGCACGTGGAGTGGGCATGTACGGTGTTGTAGCGTAGTCTTGAAGGCCGCGAGTATCGGTGGCGTGATTACTATTATTTTTTTCCGTGTAAATTGTTATGTATTTGTTTGTTAATAAATAATATCTTTTTTCTTTAAAAAAAATCATTTTTTTGTTTGTTTATACTTCCCTTAACCACAAATTCAAAGCAATTTGTGACACACAGACACTTTGTGGTGTTTTGCACGTAACTTTTAGTTTATTGCATGAGAGAAAACTTATCTTTTAGATGTTTCCTCTCAATACTATGAAACATTTGGCCTTCCACCAATACTATGATATACAAACAATTTAAAAGCACACTGATGTAATTTATGTCTCAGAATTAAGAACAGCGAAATGAAATTACTGTCTGTCAGCTGTTACAAACCCAACGTCCCTCTTTTGCGTTGTACACAATATTGATTTCCAGGAAATTAACATCTTGCAGTCTGACACATGTTCACAGTGGCACAGTTTTAGTCTTTTGAGTCTTTTAAAAAAGACGTATTTAAGGACCAAGAATAGGCAAAATCAATTGCATTAAACGAAATTCGAAGAAAAAAAATAAAAAATGGCAAGCAATTGATCTACTTCATACCGGGTGCCACAAGCGTCATTCTCCAGAACGTCCAGGCTGGTTGTATCAACGATTTGTTGTCTTCAGCTCCGTAGGAGACCAACAAAGACTGGGCCAGCGAAGGGTAAGAACGTTGGAGCGTGATCGAGCTATCCGAACCTTACACCTTCGCTTCCGTTAGAAAACCGATGGCCATTAGCCTTATTTTTTTTGAGTAGAGTAAGGTGAGGAGTCGCTGTTTCTGCTATGTCGAAATAACGTCCGCCAACCAGTGTTCAGAGGAGAGCGATTCATATAAGCTTGTGTTTGTGAAGTCGATAGATTTGAAAGAATGAGTACAATGGTACAGAGTCCTATTCAAGTTAATCACCGCTACCAGTTATCATTAGCTACTTGCCCGCAAGAAGTAATGCGAGAACTTTGTTAGAAAGCGAAATCTTACCCTCAGATGACTGCAATTTGCACAAATATGATGCTTGCTAATTATATCCAGATCCTATAATGGCCTCCGTACTCATCTGAGATGGGTCCTATTGAACACGCTTACGATATGGGCGATCGTAGAGTTCGAGCCAATACGCCACCGGCACCAAACCATGCTAGAACTGACACTCGTACTGATTGCGAAAAGGTACAGGATTACACAATGAAGGATGAATCGGCTCATTATGTCGATGCAACGACGCATGAATGCATTGATAAAAAAGGAGGGCACATGAGATAATGAAACCTGACAAGTGCAACGTAGATCCATAATGTTGCAACATAAATTATAATGTTGTTAAATTAACGTTGTTGTAAAGTTTGTATTAAACTGACCGTTTGCATATTATTGTGTGAAAATCATGTTGAATACCTCTTTAAATATAACTTACATCCGTCATTGCCGTTTAAACTGCGTAAGTATATGTTAGGACTGGACACAATAAAATCTTCAGCAGGATTTTCCTGATCCCGAAAAAATTAAAGGAGCGGTGGCGGTTGGTCATAAATCAATCCAAACTAAATACACTGCGACATTTTCAATTTTTTCAGACCCCAAATTGAGGTTTGTGTTGATGCATTGCAAATGACCAGGCGTCGTATACTGTATGTCCTTTAAAAGGCGACGTTACCAGGTGGATATGGATTTTTCACCTAGACGACTGGTTATTGACCCAGTCGGGCGTGAACGAAAGAGACTGACAGGTATTGCCGTGGATCTACCAGTGAGGGTTATTTTTGTAATCAAACAGGAAGGTGGTACTTAGAGGAGGAGTCTGCTTTTGTAGCCACTCTCTGGTGGTTAAATAAATGCTGGCGAATTCCCACGAGGGCAAGGCAGTGAGACTCATAGAGGACCAGATATGTGGTATCGCAATCGGATAAGCAGGTGAAGAGGCAGATCAGTAAGCCGACATAAAAAACAAATCAGAACATTACAGAGACTATAAAAATCGCTAGAATAACAGTGGATTTCAATAGTTAAATACCTGGCTTAAAAGGGGTTGGATTTGTCAATGTAAATCTGAGTTAACTGTCAGAAGTAATTTTTCAGAAAAAACTTGTAAAACAAGAACTTCAACCACAGTAGCCGTTGTTTTCTGGAAATGCAACTTTGATGTCAACAAACAATCTATGTTTGACACTATGATGTTAAATGTACTCAAGAAACCAAGCTTGTCTTACGACTTAATAATACATTGTATATATATATATACCGTTGCACCAACTGGCATAAGTAAAAAATACAAAGAAATGACAAATGCTGCTCATGGAACAATAAAGGCTACTATCAAGCATGCACTTGTTGAATACAGAAACTCAATTCTTTCTAATGGAAATCTTCGATATAAATGACCTAAAATTATGCAAAAAAATTCTTTTTTTGGAGAAATAAGCCAGCATTCAGTCCTATGTCTTCTGTAATTAAATGGTATACTTGCATTACGCGAGGGCATGCTCAAATGTGCTATTCAGAGATTAGCCTTAGCAGATTTCCTTGGTGTCAGTTGAGATTTTACTAAAATGTTTTTTTTTTAATATTCTCCCATTTTAACGACTTGTGAAGTCCCTGCTTCTTTAGAAGCTGGGGCTAAACACAAAAAAAATCAGATCATTTGAATGCTCTCATTATTTAAAATATGACAAGAACAATCAGTTATTTATGATGACGTTCTTGAGCTCCTGGGGTAGGCGATCGTGGTAGCCCCATCTCCTGCGGTCCTGGGCGATATTTTGTGCTCTCGCAGAAACCTTCTTTGTCCCAGTTTGCCTTTGAGATGGACTCTTTGAAGGCTGACTTGGCACATAATGTGCCCAACATATGTGAATTTTCGGCTTTCACTGTTTGCAATAGAGTTCTCATGTGTTTTGACGCTTCTAGGATATTAATGTTTCGTTAGATCATTATTTGATTTTTCGTTAGATATAAAGAAATCTTTGGGTTTTACAAATAGAGCTCATAAATTGTCCTGATACTGAAGATACCTATTCTGCTACCTTTTCTTTTTCTAAATATATTTTGATTCCCACATTTCATAATTGGTATGGTTATTTATTCCTTCTCGTGTTATTTTAAGAAGTACTTTTGTAAATTGGCTATTCAGTCTGATGTTCTGTATTCTGCACATTTCATCGCTTTTGACTTATTGGTAAAAAATTCTTGTCTTTCTTATGACCAGGTTTGTAAGCTAAAGAGAGTAGACAGGAAACGACATTTCTGGTTTTTTATATTAATGTATGGACGAAATTTCTGGATGATGACTTCCATCCTTTGGTAACCGACCGAACTCTGGTAGAACTTTTAAGTGTTTGTCTATCTAGAAATGTCATGACACTTCAGAATGATGACGCCTTAAGGCTGAAACTTGAGACTGTGCTTGATAAGATCCTTCAGACTGAAGTTCAGACAGCTACTTTAGAGTCTTTGTAGGCCTCCAGCTATATTGATTTGCCAAAGATCCATCATATACTGTAGAAATGTAGAAAATATCGTGGAGCAGCCCATAGTGAACGCAACCTACAGTTTGACTTAAGAAAGGATCAGCAAGGAAATTGGGATTCATTTACCATCCCCATGAGCATATGACAGTCATCTTCTTATGGAGAGTATAGGAAAATTCAATCATTCCTAAGAGTTCCTTTTGAGAAAAGGAGTATATCTCTATGACTATGTTGATGAACCCTCCAATTTGCAGAAATCAAACTTCCACCACAAGAATACTTTTACAGTCTATTGTCTGAAGAAGGAATTAGTGATGAGCATTATGCTCATGCACAATGTATGACTGGTCTGTCTGGAATGTATTCCACTGCAACAACTTTGGAGAGTATCACGACCTCTACCTGAAAACAGATATGGTGTTCTTGGTTTGAAAATTTTAGAAATGTTTCTTAGCACGTATGAATTGGATCCTGCTCATTACTATACAGCACCAGGTTTGACATGGGACGCTATGAAACACACCAAGGTTCACTTGAAACTGATAGATAATACTGACAGGTATCCAATGGTAGAGCAAGGTCTGCGAGGAGGTATTTCAGTGATTACACACAAGTATGCAAAAACCAAGAACCCCTACATTTCAGACTATCATGTGACAAACTACATCATGTACTTTGACGTCAACAATCTCTGTGGGTGGAGGACGTCACAGAGTTTGCCAGAATGCGGTTTGCATGGGTAGAAGATCCAGTCAGAGCCCGAGAAAGCAGTTGGGATTGAAATGTAAACCTAAGGAAAACTTCATTCCCAATCTAAATGATAAGGAAAGGCATGTGGTACAGTATCGAAATTTGCAGCAATATGAATCTGTTGGGTTGAGAGTAGCAAAGGTGCATTGACCCATTATGTTCGAGCACAGTAAATGACTAGCTAAAATATATGTCAACACAGAGAAGAGAAAAGTGGCAAAAAACAATTGAAAAAAAACTTTAACAAATTGATGAACAATGCCATATATGGCAAAGGCATGGAAAATGTAAGGAAACGAACCGATGTAGAACCGGTTCACAATGGAATGGTTTAAGAAAAATGGTGGCTAAGTCTATATTTCACCAATTCAATATTTTCAATGAGGATTTGAGAGCGGTACACTGCCTCAAGTCGGATCTGTTGTAGAACAAACCCATTCAGATTGGGTTTACTATTCTGGATCTCAGCAAAACCCTCATGCATGATTATTTTTACAATTACATGAAGATTTATCCAGAGAAAAAAAACTACTTTTCAGTGACACATAAAGTTTGTGTTATGACAGACCACGAGAGACATTTACAAAAATATGCAACAGGATATTCATCTTTTTGATACAAGTGATTATCCAAAGGATCATTTCCTACATTCCACTGTGAACAAGAAAGGAAAAATGAAAGATGAAACTGCGAGAGTACCAATTGAGGAGTCTGTAGGACTTCGACCGAAGATGTACAGTGTGCTGTATGGTGGAAAAGAACAAACATATTTCTAAGGGCATGCAGACAATGCAACTTATAGAGCCTGAGTTAAAAGGCGCCCGCCCTTAGACATAACAATCATTCTATATCAAACTGTTGAAGTGTAAACATATCTGCTGTGAGTGAACAACAACTGACATCTAGGACAATAACTACAGTAAAGCCTATAGCAAAGCCTGAGATGACACAAACAGAAAGCCTACAGAAAGTCTAAGACAATACCCATGGAGAAGTTTGAGTTGAACTCACTACCACTGCAACAGCTTCAAAGGCGACCGCAGTTTAGAAAGCTGAAAAGTCCATCTACAGCTACCTTGCCACCGCGTAAAAAGCGAAAAATGGAGCTTTAGGCGGAGCCTAAAACCAAGCGAGAACCTGAGCGTAAAGTTGTTGCCACTACAAAGCCTATGAAGAAGAGGATGAGTGTCGATGATTTACCAGTTATGATATCCATTAATGGAGAAAAATTCATTAAACTGGTGAAATATCAACAGGAAGTGATGATTAGCATTCATATATCACAGATCATGCTTCTGAGAAGTTATATCCTACCAAGAAGGCAATTTTTTATATTGAAAGAATGGCAAATGCTGAAGATGGTTCAGGAGAACTCATTTCGGATCATGAATCCAAACTTGCAACTATCTCTAGATTACTTGGGTAAACTGACAATCTATTACTGTGGAACTTTCAATATCCTATCTCCTGAAGATGAAGCTGTTATAGAGGCTTATTTTGAATTCTTACCAATACCAGAATTTTATCTGCAAGTCTCAGAAGATCTTAAAGTGAGCGTTATTGAACGTGAGGGGGTTGGGACAAGTAAACCCACGATCGACTCAACCCACTTTGGTCAAGTCAACTTACCTTGCCGCGGTCAACTCAACCAACCCTACGCACCGACTCAATTCACCCTAAAAGTCAACTTAACCCACCTGTATTAAATCGTTCTGATATGAAAAAATAAAACAAGAATGAATGAATATAAATCTTAATTTGAAATAGGTTTAGTTGAAATACGAGATATAAATGAAACAAATTTCCAAAACATTTGATCTTCTCTGTGTTCCATTCTCAACTTAAAATCACAGGAAACATCTGAAGTGAAGAGGGGTATTTTATCGTGTGCAGTTAAGAATAACAGGCTGAGTTGTGATTTAGTCTCATGTCCGGGTGGGTGGATTTGCATTACGGGTTGATTCCAAATCGCAATTGGGATTATGGCGTGTTCTCTTGTATCTTAAATAACGAATAAAGATTTCACAGTGGGGTGAGTTAATTGCAATTTACTCCGTAATAAATAATAAGCATTTGAAATATTTTATTCTCATTAATTCTAATTTTTTATCCTCAATAATTGTAAATATGTGTGATTTGTTATGCTAAATAAAAAACACACACATTATGTCTTTTCAGCTTTTTTATTTTTTCTCTCTCAAACAATACTTGATTATAATACTTACTAATATATCATATAATAATATATGTTGTATATATATTGTTTACGGGCGAGCTATTTTTCTCTCTCAAACAATGCTTGATTGTAATACACAATAATATGTGACATAGTAATATATGATATATATGGTTTACGGGTGAGTTAACCCCTCTTCTAGGACCCTTCTTGATAATAAAAATTTTAAAAAGAGTTTACGGGTAAATTAACACCACGCTAGTGACCCTCCAGTGGCTCACTAGAATGATATGACACTAGTATGACATTACTAATCATTCAGATAAACATATCACTTAAACACTTAGCTATAAATTTTAAGCAAGTTTAATTGAACAATGATTTATAATGTCTATTTAAAAGTCTTTTGCTACATAATCTCTATCACTTCTTATTAATATATCTATAGTGTCACTACTACACACTATGATCTCGAGCTCTGTGTTATATATAAGACACGCAATAAAATCTACAAGTATTGGAAATGAGTTCTTGCAATGGCATGGAATTATATACATACTCATTATTTAAAAACTTTTCTGAACGATTATCTATAAGTGCAAATCCATAAGAGTCAAAATATTCCACAACTTTATCAAAGGATACAGCAACCAATTCTCACCAGGTTCATCGTGGCTGTCTTGCTGTTATGCTGGCAATTGCTCGACACTTTTTGTCATTACATCATGCGTCAATATGGCATCTATCTGCTTCGAATTCATGATTGATAATTAAACTGAATACTACAATTCGGACTTATTTCAATGATGTTGTCAAATTAAGCATAGACTATGACATGGACTGTAAAGCATTGGAAAAATTCATCTCTAGTCGCAGGTTTCCATGCTTAATAAGGGCGTAATGGTCATCACCATCATAATCAGGTGTTAGTCGAAAGATAATATGCATAACTTCTAGGCCGATTGTCCAGCTTTATGGTGGATCTTTCTCACCATTCAATTTATCAAAAGATTTGTAAAGGATTTCAAAAGCGTTAAGATATTTTCATTCAACAATGTTAAGGTTGAGAGGTTTGGATTGGAATGGTTCACTATCAGTGTAAGGTTGCATGTAATTAACATCAAAGTGTTCAAAACTGTATGGATTTCTCAACATTTTTTGCAGCAAAGGCTTCATTATGAACCATTCCTATGACAATACGCTTTGTTAATTGACCAGAAAGATGTTATCTTTCACAAACAATTGAAATCCAGCGGGAATGGCTATAATTTTACATTCTTTTCTGGTAATAGGAAACTTGACAGGAGTTTTCATCAATGCATCTGTATGTCCTACTTGAAAACCTGGACTAGCCCTCAATTTACGAATGGCTAAAAACGCATATCTCACTTCTACCTTAAAAGTATCATTTACAGCCATTAATAAATATTTACCTTTTGTCTATGCAATTGCAATGTTTATACCATTGAGAAGATAACGACTCCGTTCAAACAAATCTACTCTTAAGGCGCCTTAAGCATAAACTCACGTCTCAGATGCGTATGCAAATAACGATTATGTAAAACCATTATTTCCTCTTTCCCCTATTTCACCACTCTCATTTATTTACATGAAAATCTGTTATACACTTTGCATGATTACCTAATTTCACCGCTTGAGAATTCATTTTTCCAGCACCATCCTTATGGATAAGACGTGTTCAAAATTAAGACTCTCTTCCGAATCATGGATGAGATGAGAAATGATGCTGGTGCAACCATGGGAATTGTTACTATGTGAAATCAATCGATCATTCAGAAATCTTTCAATATTGGACCATAACCCATGAAACAAATAATTGTTGAATGTTACGCTATCATCAACAACATAAGCTTTACCATCTCTCTTGACAATAATACATACAATATGAACTCTAATATTTTTTAAATCTAAACATTCTTCCGTACTGGCAGGAATATAAAATTCTATTGCAGCCCCATCTCTAATGGCAGTGGTTGATAGTCCACACCATAACTTTTTTCTACAGCAGTTTGTGTTGATGCATTTGCCGAGCAAATGTGCTGATCTTTTGACCATCCCTTGGATTTTCATAGAGAATAATGTAATGTGTATTTAAGCATAAATTACTCATTTATTTTCCATGGTGAAACAGATTGTGTTCGATGAAAATAATACTTAGATTTTTATGACTACTTTCAACACTGATCAATCTTGTCATGCGTTCGTCACTATGGCATTTGATTATAAGATCATCAATAACGAGTAAGTTATTCTGTTTTGGATCGAAACGCTTTTCAATATCCTTTGGGATATTTTGATGAAATGTTATTCTTTTCATGCCTTTTATATAGGTTGATCCGCAGCACAGAGCCATAAAATAGTGTTAGGAAATGGTTGAATGACTTTTTGTTCAATGAGCGATTTTTTCACATGAGACGTTTTTCCACTACTTGTTGGTTTAGAAAGCAGACATGTAAACGTATGCTTCGAAGTGCTTGAATATCAGATTCCTTGACCCAACTATTAAATATCTTTGGCCAGCCTGACCACCTGACAAATAAATCTTTCACACCTCGTCTGTTTCTTGTCTTCAAATCTTTTTTCAATTTTGTATGCGGATTAAATGTCCTTCGTAACAGCTTGTAATTCTCCTTCATAGAAATGACTATCAAACTCTTCGTCTAAGAAGTCTTAAGCACGATACAAGTGTATTCCTTGCTTCTTACAATAATGTGTGACAATGGACACTTCTCGTGTCCATTTTACTTGTAATCTTGTAATACTTGTAATTCTATACATATTTCATGTGTGAAATGCGAACATGTTGACCAATGTTAAACTTGTCAGATTTTTCAATTTATCAACATATATTTGTTTCCACACTTTGGATTCAACGTTCTTGGTAATGTCTACCGGTGAAATTGCATTTGGTAACGATCCTTGAGGTCTACGATTATAACTGTAGATTATGTCTTGAAAATGTCTGTATATCGATACGTTTGCCGATGTAGAAAATAGCGATACATCACTCTTTCAGCAAAGTTGGCTTTTGTCTCATTCTTGGTGGTATATTCATGAATGCCTTCTTTCTTTAGAAATTGCTTTACCCGTCTATTCTTAAATTCTGTTCCATTATCTGACTCAGTGTTCTAGGTCTTCTTGTTGTCTCTCGAAAAAATCTTTTGAAAGGCTTGAATGACTCTAGTATTACTTTTGTTTGGAATAGGCTGTACCCACAAGTGTTTGGAAAAGGCTTCAATGATAATTAGTAGAAAGTGATTGCTTTCATTATGTTCTGCAGTGTTGGTCACATCTGCCAAGTCCACATCCCATATATCATTAATTCCATGGGTAATAATACGTTGTCTTTTAAATCTATATTTCATTGGTTGAAGTAAACTAAAGGCATCTTGGTCTTGTAAGTAATTTCTTACCTTGAAATGTGTTACAGGTTGTTTGTTTTATTTCAGTAGTTTGCAAAATTTATTTGAGCCTGCAAGTGCTCCAGGGATTCCAGGTTTAATGTAAGCATTGGTTAAGCAGTTTTTCCACGTTGCCATATTAACTTGAAATGGAAATTATCATTCACATAACAAAACATCTGCTTCCGACTCCATCTAATGCTTTCCGTTAATCTATCTGCTGCGTGTGCTTTCCCGGTTTTAATTGTTCTGTAGCATTTATGATTTCATTCTTACATGTATTCTTCTAATTTGTTGCTAATTCTTTTTAGTCAAACAAAAGTTTGCCGTTTTCATCCATGCTAATTGAATCACCGCATTTCCTTGCTTTTTTAAAGTTTGTATTCGTTTTTTATTGCTAGCATTCTTAACATTCTTAACATTCCTTAACGTGGCGAATCGCTTGTTTGTGATTTTATCTAGGAATTTCTATTTCTATTTCTTCTGATTTCTTGTTCAGCCATATATCTTAAGCTTTTTGCAGCTTTTTATCTAACTATATATATTCATTGCGATTGTTTTTGGTTTTCTGATGTTTCATTTATCAAGATTTTCCTGTCATCTATTCTTTCTTTACATCTTTGTTTCTTTTTATAGGCTATTGAAGCAAAAATTCAAGCAACAATAATATTTCATACAGTTCCAAATATTTTCTATATGCTGCTCTTCTGTTTAATCAGAAAATTACTGTGCTAAGTCTTGACATTTGCTACTCACCGTTACTGCATACCGCGCTTGTGTTCAAGTAAGTCTAGATTCTTGCGTTGTGCTTTGTCCTGTCTTCAAAACCTTAAGTTTGGTTTTTATTTTCCATACTAGGAGGCTATGGTCGATTATTGCTCCTGGTTATGCTTTTACATTTTTGATGGAATTCGGAATCGTCGTCTTATTAGAATATAAACTATTTGATTGCGTACTTAATCACCGAGGCTTTTTCATGTGTACAACTTACTTTGTTGGTGTTTGAAAAACGTGTTCACGATAACCCAATCACTTTAATCACCAAATCACTATATTGGTTTTATCCTTCTCAGCGATTGTATCTTTCTCCAAGGCCATATCTAGCAGTTATACCCCTAGCTTCTTTCTCTCTGGCTTCCTCTCATTACGATTAAAGTGTCTTCTTTCTTTGTATTGCAAAACAGTTCTGTATATGAGGTGGTTACGTGAAAGCACTTCATGAGAGTAAACAGACGCTAAGTTGCGGCCGTATGTTTTATTTACAACTGGAAGTTTCGCACTGGCTACATGTATACATAACAGTACCCGCGTACTAATACAAGGCTTACTATCTAGACTACTGCTTAACTGTGCTTTAACTGCTATTTTGCTACCAGCATTCAATTGAACACTTTATATGATTATCAAACAAACAGATACAATATCTATAAGTACACTGGGCAGAATATATCAATTAAATTACCTGAAAACTGCAGAATTTTTACTTTTTCACTTCTTTTTAGTCTGTATTATCGCGATTACTGCGATTCGACCTTCTCTGATTATAAACTTGATCCATGAGTGCGGCTGTAAGAATTACTTAACAGACATGGAAATGACGTCCAAAGTAATTATAAGAGACAACGAATAAGGAAAATAATTACTTCAGTGATATCTTAACCATAATTTTAAACTTGCAACTTAGTTAAGATAAATTATAAGCATTTAAGCGCAAAAAATAAGCCCAAAATTTTCTTTTTTTAATAGATTTACCGTACACAATTACGGATGCGGAAAAAAGCATTCTGGGTAATCGAGCATGGTCTAGCAAAGCAGAACACTAAACAAACGTAGCAAGATAGAGTCAATCTTTCTTTATCTTAGCCAACACATTGGTGACGAGGATAAAACAAACGTCAAGAGGTTAAAACACACATACACAAAGGGATAACATAAACATAGCAAAAGCGTTACCGTCTTTTGCTCCTTTTAGTGTTCATGCTGACGGTGCTGTAGCACAGCGATGGGAAAAATGGATATCGAAGTTGGAGAATCTATTTATCGCTATGAACATTTCAAACAAGAAAAGACAACGGACATTATGGTTACATTACGCTGGGGACTTACTGTACGGCATTTTTCAAACGCTGGAAGGGACGGGCGAAGATTTTGACATAGCCAAAAACAAACTAATCTCATACTTCGAGCCGAAAAAGAACGTGGCATCCTCTGTTTACAACTTTCTCTAGACGAAGCAAGCGTCGGATGAAACCATGGATATATATGTTACTAAACTACGCCAAATGGCTCAAAAATGTGAATTTGCTGATGTTGACAATGAAATTAAACATTCAAAGCTGCACATCTCAGCGCCTCGGAAGGAAAGCCCTCCGTGACCCAAATTCAACGTTGGATAAAATCATTGAAGAGGCACTTGCGCTGGAGATTTCGGAAAGTCAGGGCGAAATTGAGGGCGAACCTGAAAATGATGTGCAAAAAAAGAAATAAACCATCCAGATCTCGTACCAACAGAAAACCGATCCGCATTCACGACTAAGGGGATGAGAAAAGCCAAATATCGTGTTACAACTGCGGTGGAAATTTCCCGCATGTCGATTCGGAATGTCCTGCTAAAGGAAGAACATTCAATTTGTGCATAAAACAGAATCACTTTGCAAAATACTGCCGTGCAAAGAAAAGTAATAGCAGTCGACAGAGAGTAAACCAGGTCAGTGCACAGAACAGTACATCTGCGTCTCAAGTTTACACCTCTGAAGATGAATACACATTTGCTGTTCAGAATTAGAAAAAAAGAACTTGACTAAAATGCGATAAAAATAAACAATTCATGGCAAACTGTGTCAGTAGATACCGGTTTTTTTTGTCAACAGTGAAAAGGGAAACAGCAGAAAGCTTAGGCGTCAAAATTACCCGCGCAAATACAAAGCTATTTGCACATGCATCAAGCACACCTTTGGATATCGAAGTGTTGTGGTAAAAAACGCGCAAGTAAATTAGGAGTGCTGAAAATCGCAAACAGTGTTGAGACTGTAAAAGACAGGCTAGTGCGCCAATATCTAACCGTGTTTACAGGCCTGGGAAAACTCAAGGACTGTGAAATAAAGCTACACATTGAACGTGAAACCTGTAAATCAGGCCCATAGGCGCATCCCATTTCACAAACGGCGGGCATTCGAGGAATGAGTTGACAAGCTGCTCAAAAATGATATTATAGAACCAGCAACAGACCCCCCCCCCCCAAACGGATAAATCTAGTTGTATTCGTGCCAAAACGCAACGGTGAACTTTGTATTGACACGCGCGAAGCCAACCGAGCAATAGAGAGGAAGAGGCACATAACGCCAATAATCGACGACATTATACATCAGTTGAACGGAGTGAAGGTGTTCAGTCACATTGACATGAGTAATGGGTATAACCAGTTGGTTCTTGATAGTGAATCGCGAGACATTAGCACATTCTCAACTCACAAGGGTTTATTCCGGTACAAGCGTTTATTTTTTGGTGTAAACGCAGCAGCTGAGTTATTCAACGAAACGGTCAGAAACGAGCTCAGCGATATTCCGGGGCAGATAAACATAAATGATGGTTTGTTTGTGTACGGGTCTAGTGTAGAAGAACTCGACAAAGCTCTTCACGCGGTTTTGAGTCGGTTTCGGGACAGGAATTTAACCGTTAATCTTGAAAAACGCGAGTTTTATCAAACTTCTATCGGTTTCTACGGTATGGTATTTCGCTTGACATCTCGCCCGATATAAAAAAAGTGGAGGTAAAACGAAATGCGAGTCCGCCCCAAAATGTATCTCAGTGCCATAGCCTGCTGGGGATGACAAATTACGCATCTCGGTTCATTCCAAATTATTCAATACTAACAGCTCCCATCAGAGAGCTAATCAAACAAGATTCAATTTTTCTATGAAGAGAAAGTCAAGGAAACGCACTGAGAGACAGCAAGGACAGCTTAACCTTTGATTTAGTCATGGCATATTTCAATCCCGGAAAGCGCACAGAGGTAGTTGTTGATGCTAGTCCACACGCGGTTTCAGGCCTGCTCATGCAGGAGGGTAGAGTGGTTTCTTATGGTAGTAAATCTTTAACCGATACGGAGAAGCGGTGCTCTCAAATTGACCGGGAGGCATATGCAATCGCGTGGTCATGCCACCATTTCAGGTAATTTTTGTTGGGAAAATCCACCGCCCTTTGCCTGAGTTATTCAATAACCCAAGATCAACACTGCCTGCAAGAATCGAAAACTGGCTGTTGAAATTGCAAGGGTTAGAGTTTGAAGTATTGTACCAAAAGGGCAGTGAAAACCCAGCAGATTATCTATCGAGGCACACACAAAACACAGGTTCTAGCACCGTAGCTGACAGTGCAAATCAATATGTTCACTTTGTGATAAAAATTTCAAAACCAAAATCTCTAACTATGGAAGAAATGCAGAGCGCAACCAGCAAGGATAAAACCTTGCAGCCTGTTTTCAAGTGCGTAGCTTCTGGGGAGTGGGACCTTGACAGCCTATACCCCAGTGATTTGGATCGTGGAACACTAAAAGCGCTGGCATATGTGCGAAATGAGCTCACATCGGTGTAAGGTAGGCTGCTCCTGCGAGGAAATAAAATTGTAATTCCAGAAAGGGTAGTAGAGCTTGCCAGGAATAAACTAAACGACTACTACGCAGTAAGGTCTGGCTCCTAAAAGGATAGGTTATGTGAAAATAGGGCCAGGTCTTGTATATCAGGTCAAGCTGCAACTAACAGCAATGTCAGGGAACCACTACAAATGTCGAAACTACCAGATAATACATGGAAAAACGTAAGCGTTAATTTTTGTGACATAGGAAGAGAATACGCATTGGTAGTAATTGATGATTATTCTAGATATCCGGTCGTGGAAATTACATCCTCCACGTCCTCAAATGTAGTTATTCCCAAGCTAGACAGTATCTTTTAGCATATTTGGCATTCTCTAAGTGGTGACAACGGACATGGAGAAAAATTCGGTAGAAAAAAATTCGGTAAATTTGCAGAGAACATGGGTTTTAAACACAGAAAAATCACACCCCGTTTTCCGAAGGCTCAGGGTGAGGTAGAACGTTTTATGTCAACGTTTAAGAAGATGTTGCATACGTCGAAACATTGGAAACCAGACATGTTTCAGTTTTTGAGAAACTATCGTTCTACCCCACATTCAGTCACGGGATACGCTCCCGCAACTGCACTTTTTGGCAGGCCAATAGGCATAAAATTGCTTCATTTAGGGCAAAACACAATACAGCGAATGAAGATTTTGACCCAGAAATAATGCGCAAAAACGACGAGGACAGCAAAGCCAAAATCAAGAAATTTGCTGAAAACAGGCGCTGCATTAAGAAAACAGATATAAATATTGGTGACACAGTGTTAGTAAAACCGCAAAAAGTAATAAATTCACGACTCCTTTCAGTCCCAAGCCATTGACAGTTGTAAACAAAAACCATAGTATGATAACTGCGAAGTCAGATGAAAAAAAAATCACGCGAAACTTTTCACACTTCAAAAAGTATGAAAGGCATAGCACAACAGAAAACAACCACGCTGTTGATCCTTGTAGCCCAGATGTAAGACACTTTGTTCAAACAAAGGTGCCACCAACTAAGCTTATCGAAACTATGTAAATATTCATGCATGTTTTTGTACTCGTGTGTTTTTGTTAACCAAGACCTGCTTATCGGTTGCTGTTTTAGGAATCCCAAGGTCAAAATTTGCCAGTCTAGATCTGGTATGAAATATGTTTCGGTTTCCTGGTATAGCGTAGCAATTTTTTTTTGAGAGCGGATAATGCTTGGAATCAAATCAGTTGTGTTTCTTTTGTTTTGGAGAGGGGATAATGCTGGAATCAAGTCAGTTGTTTTTTTCTGTAAAATACACAGTAGAGAGGTCTCCAAAAATAACCTTTAACGTAACGACTTAAAAATTGTATCAATATAATAGGAAGTACGTCTTGCTTTTGAAATAATAGCACAAAATGTATACTTTGTTAATTCGAAAAGTTACCCCACGTTTCTCCTTCATATACTGTTTAATCAGGGTTAGAAACATTCTACTAAGAAAAGGAGAGATGTGATGCTCTCAATTATGATATCAAATCACAAAGTATATACGAGTGCGTTATACCACTGTACTTCTGATTGCCGATTCCGACATTATATAAAAATAGATCCGGATGCATAAAAAAGCATTCTGGGTAATCGAGCAAGAAAGAGTCAACCTTTCTTTATCTTAGCCACCACATACACGACATTTAAATAAAAGTTAGTCCTCGAGACTATACTTCTTTGGCGTTCTTACCGAACGACCCGATCGCAATAAGCGACATCCGACACTAGAAATTTCAGTTTTTGCTTTAACATGTGAAACGGGGTATGAAATATTGGCAGAATGCTCTGGAATTTTAATTGTTGGTTTTTTTGGCTATAAACAACGGGTTTCTCTTTTGACTTTATGTTTTCACCAGATGTAGGTGGTGCTATGCTACTCGGAATAGATATACGATCTACTGTCAGGCTAGGTTCAGTGGGCTTTGGTAAAACGGTTGATGGTTGAGGGGTATTATCGTTCTTTATTGGTTTTTTTTCAACCGGGTGTTATGAACGACGGATTTGGTCAACGTGTCTCCGCCAGATTGAATTGTCAAACAAAACTTCATACATTAGCGTTCCGATTTTTCGCAAAATAACTGCAAATGTCCATTTTTCGTGCTTTTGCCGATAGTCTCTCACAAGCAGTTCATCATCCACACTAAAAGAACGGTGCTGAAATTCGTCTTTGGTGTTTACACTTCCGTAAACTATTTCACGTAAATTCGGTTTTGCCAAATTTAGGGGTAGCTCCTTCCTTGAGGTGCAACTTCGCAGTTATTTCCTTCAGCTCAACTAAGTGTTTGCCGAAACACTCACTGTACTTTTTCAGAAGATGGTCTAATTTCTTCTTACTTGGAGTCATCCGTATGGACTTGATTTCATGCCAGTTTAACTTGACGTGTCGGAGCCAATCTCTGCCAAACAAAGGTGGACCTCTCAGGTGAAGAATATACAGTCGCAAAAGATGTTCCTTAAATTCGTGTTCCACCAGAACATTCATGTTTCTCTTGCCTTACACATTCTCCAGTATAGGTTTGTTTTTTAAAACAACGTTTGTTCTCCGCAGCCGTAATTTACCAAGATCACACAGGTAATTCCTTTTCGATATTATCGAAAGCGCAGCTCCTGTATCAAGCTCCATTTTGATAACTTTACCGTTTATTTTTGGACTGATTGTAATGGATGCACATTTCTTCTCGCTAGTGTTGTTTACATCGCAAACAACTTCCGTATAGCCGAGATCTGAACAGGAATAGCTGTCGCCATTAGATTCCTCACCATCAGTTGTCAGTTCATCGTCGTCAGCACGGAAAATTTTCTTCTTTGATTTTCGCTTCTTAAACTGGTCTGTTCCGGTCTTTTTGCCTTCAGAAGATGACTTACCAGATTTCTTCATTTTGCATCTTGTCTTAATGTGGCCACTCTTACCGCAGTTGTGGCATTTCTTGTCCTAAAATTGCAATCCTCTGAACCATGGCCATTCCTGCCACACCTGAAGCAACGATTTCCAGCTGTCCTCTGCAACTCGTTAACACTTGCCGAGGCTCCTTGGATTTCTGATATATCCTTCATAGTCATTTCCTTGGCGATGGCTATCTTCTTGGCTTTCCGGTGGGTCAATTTCTTCTCCGACAACAATCTTTCCAGGACATTTTCGTTCTTTATACCACATACCAGCTGATCTCTGAGATGTTCTGTTAGACGCTCTCCGAATTCATAATGCTCACTCAACTTCTGAAGGACACCCACGTAATCTGTCACCGACTCACCCGTCTGTTGTTGCTCTTTTAGAACTGGTATCTCTCTGCTATCACGTTGGGCTTGGGACTGAGATGCTCCTGCAGCAACTCATCAATTTGCTTGAACGTCTTTGTCGATGGCTTGTCCGGTGAACACAGGCTATGTAGCAAGGAATCGGTTTTCCCGCCAATCAGACTAAGAGTCATAGCAACTTTTTTTCCTCTGCCAAGTCGGTGGTAATGAAATACTGCTCTAACCTCTCTTTGTACAGCTCCCAGTCACCAGCGGTCTCGTCAAAGGGCTCCTGTCGTCCGATCTTTGATGCCATAATTCAACCATCAACTTTAGTAAACACTCACTTTTCCGTTATCTTCGGCACTTTCCCCTACGTCTTACTTCTCCACAAGATCTTCATAACCTCGGTACACCGCAACACAATTTGCTCGTCGACATTTGTTCTGTATACGAGGTGGTTACATGGAAACACTTCATGAAACTAAACAGACGCCAAGGTGCCGGCATATGTTTATTTATAACCGGAAGTCTCGCACTGGCTACACGTATTCACAACAAAAACACTATTCTGCAACTGCGTAAAATCTCCTGGATATTCCACTGAGTTTTTCTCAGTGGGTATATACACTTGGACAGTGGAAATAGCTATAGGTTGGATGTTCAGTTTTATCAGAATTACTCTGTAAGAATTTGAGCAAAATCCTTTGAGTGCTTTTGGAATATTTTTTACCAAAATGAAACCTACACCATTTAAATGAGTTGAGTGAATGATAAGATAGTTACCTTTCGTCGTTTTCTGAGTCGCTGATTCTCATCATGTAAAGTCTAATATTTTCATTTCTTGGATGGAGTTCTCCACTTAACCTTTTGTGCGAGGATGCACACGTTCTACATGCCTATGCAAATTAATTTTTCCCTGTGTCTGAACACTTGCTCTGTGCTGAGGTGGGCCTGTTGGGGTTTGAACAATCTTCTTCATAACAGACACCCTGCATCTTGATTTTATTTAATAAGGTGTCATCTTCCCTGTTGTTATTTGCAATTATGCTATGTGTAGTGGACTAAGCCTCTGTTACATTACTGTAACTTTGCTCTTCGCCCGAGTTTTCTGGAACTTAACCTAAGGGAATAGTTAGCAAGCGACTAGAAGCAAGATTTTACATGCAAGTAAGCAAACTACAACCAAGCCGTACCGATTGAACCGCAATAGTTCGTACAATTGGGGCAACGCCACAATTCTGTATGTAAAAGCGAAAAGATCAACGAACTACAATATGTGTCGAGTACATCCATCATTCGATGCGTGTAGTGCCAACCTCTCGCCCATAGCAACGGTATCAAAATGGCCGACGGAAGTGCAATTTTGAGATTGTAAACAATTTTATAAAAAGTTATTAAGTTAGGCACAACATTTAACACACTGGTGGTGACTGCGCCTTTTGTAGTTTTGATGATCTATATTTTTTCCTAAAGATCTTACACCATGTCTACCGAAAAAATCAAAGCACAGGAAGCAAGAGATCTGTATATCTTGAAGCAAAAGGCAATACAGTATTATGCTGAAAATGGTGTTCCGCAGAAAATGGAAGAAATTCTTAATAGCACGTTCTATGACTCTCCGAACGACGTTTTTGGTCACATTGTAAGTTAACGAGCTTGTGGAACATGTGGAATGTAAAGAAACCCTGGACCACAGATTCACTGACATTTAAATTAGCCCCAATCTAGCTCCGAGTAGCTCTGACTTATATAACATCGTATATCTCTCTGTCAGAGCTACGAAGCCTTCCATTGTTCCACTAATAGGGTCAACTTCACATGTTCTGAGGCACGAATCCTGCATACTAGTCCGTATTATTCAAACATTTACAGAAAGTTCATGCTCAATACGCCCTTTTTGTAAAACAGGCACAGTTTTTAGTGAGCTGTATATCTTTTATTTGTTCATAAAAGTGCAGAAAAGTTAGCTTCCGCATCCATCTGTCAAATGTTTGTTTACATTCTGGCCTTTAAATGTCACGTGACCAAAGTCAAGGTACCGAAAATTTAAATAAAGGTGTTTAGTACACATCTTTGCAGAATTCGGAGGTAACTGTTGAAGAACTGTTTTTTCACGTAATAAAGTATGCTCCCTGTATACAAACAGATGTCAATTATTGCGGGAGATTGGGGTTATTTCCGTATTATTTTCTTTTAAAGAAAGCGTAACACAGAGGTTGTATATCATTGCCGTTGTACTTTGAGGGCCTTTAGCAAATGCCAATAAAAACCTATGGGTCGTTGAATCTCGCACAAAGTAGCCGCAGGGGTGCCTCAAAGCGAGCGCAGTTGACTTGCTTATCGTTATATAGCGAGGCTTTGAAGCGGTGCCTGGAAACTTTTTAGCGCACCGCTTCTTGGAGCTAGCCCCAATCAAGTCACAGCGGACCCTTTCTATCTTCCTAGGACGGAAAGGGTCACAGTTCCTGCAATAGAAATGGTAATTGATCTCAATTTTCGAGGCTCTGGATCTTTCGACGCACGTTCAAGGACACCGAGGCTCGAACTGGCAGGCTTTTTCTTTAAAAGCACACTGAGAAGTACCCTAGCGCATTATTTTCGACCTCACCGAAATTCCCAAACTAGAGTAAAGCGTGGTTTTGCAACTGTGGATTCACTGTTGTTGTGGGCGATAATGAGGGATTCGATATCCTGATCTCAAGAAAACACATATTTTTCTCAGTAAAAATTGTTATCTGACCATAAAACTTGTGCGCCATAATTCGTAATTGGGCTATTTATGTGATGCACCCTTTGCTAAATTAACGTCGTTGGCCCCAGTCGTCCGCCGAGATTTGAAAGTTGGCATCAATGACATTTCCTATTGTAGGAACTATGACTCTTGCTGTCATAGGAAGACCGCAAGAGTCATCTAGGACTAGCCCCAATCTAGCTGTAAGCATCTTGGTAAAAGTAGACCTTTTCAATCTTACTTGTATTAGGACAGAAAGGATCACAGTTTCTGCAATTAAAATTGCCATTGATCACGACTTTCGAGGCTCTGGATCTTTCGGTGCACGTTCCAGGACACCGAGGATCGAAGTAGCAGGCTTTTTCTTTAAAAGCACACTGAGCAGTACCCTGGCGCATAATTTTTTACCTTGGCGAAACTCCCAGACTGGTTTTGCAATTTTAGATTCATCGTTGTGGGTTATAATGGAAGATTTCAATAATGATCTCAAGAAAACATCAATATTTCTCAGTATAAAATTCTTATTTGATCACAAAAATTGTGCGCCGTAATTTTAAGTTGGATCATTTATGTTATGCAATCTTTCTGAAATAACGCCAGTGGCACCAGTCATGGGCACTGTGACTCTTACTGTCATAGGAAGACTATAAGCATCGGAAAATATTTATATTTTCCTTGCAACGCACTATGTAATGTCACTCACTGGTAGGAGACGTCTGTTTCTCTTTTGAAGTACGAAACCTGTTCATTAACTAACAGGAGGTCAGTAAATAACGGAAATCTGCATGGAATTTATTTCTTTTAATTTTCAATTGAGAAAATTAAATAATGTTTGTTTATATTCCTTGTTTTCACGAAATTTCACGAGACTAGAATTAAGTGAGTAAAATTTAAATAAAGAGGTCATGCATTGTATGTAAACAATATACCCAGTTAACTGTTACATGCATAAATAGGTTTAAAGTTATTCTGCATACCCGCACAATTTAACTGGCCATTTTCTCATGATTCTTGTCCCATTTCAGAAAACAATTTGGGCTCTACGCATAATTTCTTTCTAAGATTTATATTCAATTCAAGTGCTCCCTGTTTGGAAACAAATGCCAGTTATTGTAAGAGATTTGCCGTTATTTCTACAGGCATTCTTTAAATTAAATGGCAAAACGGAAGTTGTATATCATTGCCTTTATACTCGGAGAGCCGTTAGCCAACGCTGATAAGGATTTGCGGATCGTTTCATCTCGCACTATATCGCCAGAGCGGTGCCTCAAATCGAGTTGTGTAAGAGCTTCAAAGCGAGGAATCGAAGCTGTAAACCGATCCCTCAGTAGCGAATTTCTTGGAGCCAGCTCCAGTCTCTTCATTCTTCTTCTTCTTCTTCTTCTTCTTCTTCTTCTTCTTCTTCTTCTTCTTCTTCTTCCAGTGCAATGTAGGCGCCTTTCGAATATTAACGTTCTTGTCCAATGCAGGGACTCTCAATAAAACTTGGGATATGTATAGCTAAGACTAAAACGCTCTTAAACTTTAATAATCCGACGAAGAACGATGGCTTGCCCCTGCTATCCAAAGATGTCGACGGAGGCGCTTTCAGTGACGGTGGTCGGAACATAATACATCGAACATAATACATCGACTTAAGCGACAGCTGTTTAGCGAAGGTTGTAAACATGGTTTGGCCCAGAATCCGATTTTTTTTTTCTTTTTTTTTTTTTGGGGGGGGGGGGGGTGTTCTCAAGTCACCTGACCAACGTCAAGTGACAGAAATGGTCATCTCTGTTGACAGTAAGGAGCCGTTTCTTCGAACTACATTTAATTTTTCACGTAACTGCTCCCAGCGGAGCCTATGTGTCTTCCCAGGACAAAAGTGTCCGAGGTCCGACAACTGGAGCGTCCACATATTTCAGACCTGCAGGCGATCGATGGTTCGTTGCACCGCTGAGGCCACTGAGATTCAGAGAAGGCTTTTTCTGAAATGCACATTGAAGGGCATCGCAGCGCATTATTCTAAACTTTTACCCAAACTTTAGTCCTTTTGCAATTGCGCTATCATTGTTATTGTGGGCGACAATTCGACATCTTAACCCAAAAGAAGACATTTTTTCTCAGCACACACTTGTTGTTGTGACAATAAAAAATCATCTTCATAATTTATAATATAGTCATTTATGTGAGACGCCTTCTGTAATACAGCGTCGCCGTTCTATGTCGTGCGCAGAGATTAGAAAATATAAGACCTATGACAAGTTTTCTTATCGGAACGATTACTATTGCTGCCATAGGAAGACAACATGAGTCATCTAGGACCAGGAGCTAACTGCTATATCACACACTGCCATTTCTAGCCATCAGTCCGTGTGTGCAGTCTGGGCAGCAGGCACTAAGGACTGTTAAGTTTTCAGATGTGAGTTTAAAGTATGCCAAAGTGCTTAGGATATGATTCCAAACTACTGCGATATTTACACCCATCAGTACCTGAAATGGTCACTGGAGTTATCCCATATAAGACCCTTTCCGCCTTCCTAGTTCTGAAAAATATAAAGACCGTAGTTGTTACATGCACAGGCTGTGGATCTTAAGGGCACCAATATTTGATTTAGTAGGGCTTTTTCTGGAAAAGCACACTGTCTTATTGTCCGGGAAGGGGAGTTCTCGCTGTCCACGTGGAGTGCTGGTTGAAGTTGGTGTGGGCGGTCGTGGTTCGCGATGATTTAACATCTCTTGGGGAACGAATATTAACGAAGTTATTTTTCATGTTATACATGGTAAGGTCCCATTCATCCCATCGATGCTATAGAATTGGGCAATCAAGCTTCGATTTAATGCTCTGGTTCGCATCGTGACTGTACTTGTAGTTCCCTTGGCGTGTCTTTTCTCAGTTTAGACCCTGTTGATATTCCGCACAGCATATGGACTACGTCTGTGATATGTAATGTAAAACTGGCTGGATAAAAGCATTATACGCAATGAGTTTAACACTGCTTGACCACATGTTGAAGAATTGCGAATTGAGATAGGTTGCATTAATGAGTTCACACTAAAAATTGCGTTTCTGGAGATTTTTTCTGTTATGTGTGTACCCGAGAGATCACATATAAAAACAAACATTATTTCAAAATACTAACATCATTTGAGTACCCCACGTAATTTTTGACCAGATTTCAAGGTCACACAGTGGTCGCTTCTTGGATTTTAGTGTTAGGACGATCCTGCTAAAGTGTCATTTCATTGGCGATTGTATCTTCCAGCGACGTGGAATCGATCCCAGATACGTGGAATCGATTCCCCCAGCGACTTTTCGAATGCATGATAGATTTTTTTTAAAAAAAAGTTTTTGTTCACCTTTGTCGACAGATATTTAAAATTTCTCTGGATATTGAACTTAACAACATACTGTTTCGACTATTTGCAACCTTTTGCGATTTACCATGATAATACAACAAAAATGGCTTGGGAACTATATCCTAACAACATGAAACATGTTTTTTTTTTTTGTATACATGATAAAAATGGTGGTATTTCCAATTCTGAAATCGATTAATCGTTGCTAGAGGCTACCGATTAATCAATTTTAAAAGTGGACCGATTCCTGACACTACTGGACTTCCCCCCCAATTTATTTAAAGCACAATAAAACAAAAACATTTTGACCGATCATCACCAATACACACGGCTTAACCGTTAAAGCACGCTCAGTGTTTTTTATTGTTGTTGTTGTTATTATTATTAAAGTGATGGTCGAAAACCTCAGTGGGCGTTAATTTTTGAATTCCGTGATAAGTGATCTAACCCATTGCATTCGCTCAGCTGAAGCTATTGGAGCGGACGTCAATCCCCTGCTTGCCACCCGAGCTGGAATCGAACTCGAGACCTTCAGAGTACTAGACCAACGCTCAAACCAACTGAGCTAACCATCACCCCTCAGCACGCTCAGTGTTGATTTTAGGGCAGTTTAGAGCACAAGTTGTAAAATTATGTATTGAAACAAAAGATAAAGTCATGCCATTGTTACACTTGAAGCTTTTCAGTACCCTAGTTTATTGATTCCGTGAAGTGTTTCCGTATAATTCCTTTTTTTCCGCCAGAATTTTGTCACCCGAATTCCTCTGAGACAGTTAGGACTAGGACGGCCAAATTTGGCAGGGACATAATGGAGCATGTCTTGTTGGTCCACCTCATTATTTTTAGAAAGTCGTTACTGTTTTATATGCAAAAATGGACGTTGAAATTTTACCGTTGAAGCCCATTATAAGGCAGGCAAGTGCTATGATTAGGCAGTCAAGGCACATGATATGACATAAGCATAGTCATATTGATCGCCCAACTGTCCACTATGGGAGCGATTATAGCATGTGTGTGCTGTTGACTGCAGCGTTTCAGCTTTCCCCATTTGCTTAAAATATAAATAAATGATTTCAGTTAAACAGTTAAAGATATAGCGATTTCGATCTTTCTTTCGGCCCTTTGACCTACAAGACGTTATGTAATAGGTACCTCGGTGACCTTGACATCCTCGGTTATCGCAAAGGTAAAAACCGAATATTGATCATTATCCCGAAAACGGTTACAGATAGAGCGACCTCAAGCTGCCTCGGTGACCTTGATTTCCTTGGTCATGGTCAAGGTCAAAAACCGGAAGTTGACCATTATGTCGAAAACTTTGACAGACAGAGCGATTTTAAGCTTATTCTCGACCCTTTGGGCCTAAAAGGCGTTATGTAAGAGGTACCTCGGTGGTCTTGACCTCATGGGTCATGGTCAAGGTAAAAAAAAACCGGTAGTTGACCATTATCTCATTATATTTCAGAGACAGAACGATTTTTTGCTTTTTTTTCACCCTTTGGGTCTAAAAGACGTTGTGTAAGAGGCACCTCGATGAACTTGATGTCCTCGTTGATGGTTAGCTCTGAATTTTAAGAGTTCAGAATCGATGACAAAAACGCTCTAGTTTTAACTTTGGTTTACAAGCCCTTGTGGTTTTCTGAATTCCGCCGGCGGCTTTGCTGTGTGCGAGGGCTTGTTTGTTAAAGGAAAGTACGTGTGCTCCAAATAAAAACTGGGAACAGAAACTTGTGGTTATTTTTGTTTTATGTCGGGAGAGGGGTAGGGATATCCTGAACTGATTTCCGAGTACATCTTTCCGTGAGGAGAGGCAGGGGATAGCTGTACAGTAGGGAATGTCACTCGTGATAAATGGCGTATAGAACTATCGGTACTCGCGGTCAGCGATTTTTAACGCCTGTCAATCAAATATTCAGTTGCGGAAGCCCCACATGCATTTGATTTTGTTCAAGTAAATGCAAGGGTAATTAAATTGAAATGCAAAAAAAAAAAAAAAAAACGCAGAAATTTTACTGTATTATTGTTACTTCAAACAGCTGCAAAACTTCCATCACAAAGATATTTGGTTTGAATGCCGACAAAAACATACCCCCATAACAATACCACGTGTACTCCGTTAAAATTGCATATGGAAATTGATTTCTCTGAATGTGACTGAAGAATACTGTTTGTAAAAGATATGCAAATTTTTACTGTCCAATACAAGTGGAACAATTTCCAGTCATGAAACGAGTTTCATGCATGAAAAACAAGAGTTTAAATAGGCGCTTAGTTCGTGGTGTGCAATTTCTAAAAACTTATGGATATTTACACAATACATGATATAATTATTTCACGTAGTTTTTAAATCTTTTCTCTTTTGCAGGCCAACTATTTTGAACAGTTTATGGTAACCCCAACTATAACAAAGGTTTGTACGTTATTTGATGCACAAAACTTTGACTGTCGAAATAATGATTCACATTGTATTTATTGTGGTGTTTTAGCTGACATAGAGATGCATTTCTTATTGAACTATTCATATTCTTGTTGATTACACTTCAATAAAATAGTTTATTTAGTCAAAGTTTGTCAATAATAATTGAGTCAATGTGTTAAATTTATTCCTGTTTATTCCTGTGTTGAAAACACGAAACTGTGAAATATTGATCAGAAAAGATCTTAAATCTTCGAACCAAGAATTTTTTAGTCATCTGACTTATTGTACTGACTTTACAGGTCTGCGGTAGAGAAGTCTTTGACAGTAATGGCCAGCTCACTTTGAGTTATTGTACTGACTTTACAGGTCTGCGGTAGAGAAGTCTTTGACAGTAATGACCAGCCCACTTTGAGTTATTGTACTGAATTTACAGGTCTGCGGTAGAGAAGTCTTTGACAGTAATGGCCAGCCCACTTTGAGTTATTGTACTGAATTTACAGGTCTGCGGTAGAGAAGTCTTTGACAGTAATGGCCAGCCCACTTTGAGTTATTGTACTGAATTTACAGGTCTGCGGTAGAGAAGTCTTTGACAGTAATGGCCAGCCCACTTTGAGTTGTTGTACTGACTTTACAGGTCTGCGGTAGAGAAGTCTTTGACAGTAATGACCAGCCCACTTTGAGTTGTTGTACTGACTTTACAGGTCTGCGGTAGAGAAGTCTTTGACAGTAATGACCAGCCCACTTTGAGTTGTTGTACTGACTTTACAGGTCTGCGGTAGAGAAGTCTTTGACAGTAATGACCAGCCCACTTTGAGTTGTTGTACTGACTTTACAGGTCTGCGGTAGAGAAGTCTTTGACAGTAATGGCCAGCCCACTTTGAGTTATTGTACTGACTTTACAGGTCTGCGGTAGAGAAGTCTTTGACAGTAATGACCAGCCCACTTTGAGTTGTTGTACTGACTTTACAGGTCTGCGGTAGAGAAGTCTTTGACAGTAATGGCCAGCCCACTTTGAGTTATTGTACTGACTTTACAGGTCTGCGGTAGAGAAGTCTTTGACAGTAATGACCAGCCCACTTTGAGTTGTTGTACTGACTTTACAGGTCTGCGGTAGAGAAGTCTTTGACAGTAATGGCCAGCCCACTTTGAGTTATTGTACTGACTTTACAGGTCTGCGGTAGAGAAGTCTTTGACAGTAATGACCAGCCCACTTTGAGTTGTTGTACTGACTTTACAGGTCTGCGGTAGAGAAGTCTTTGACAGTAATGGCCAGCCCACTTTGCAGGCTGAGATTTATTGCATGGTCAAGAACTTTGAGAGACTTTTAAACACAACAACGAGCGGCAGTGAACCTCAAAAAATAGATCCGTATGGCCTGAAACCGGAAGAAAGGCAGGCCTATGAAGAAGAGCGACAGAAAGGCCTTACGGATTCGCTGAACATGCTGAGGCATACATTAAACGAGGTGTTGAGGGAAGCAGATCCGACGCAACAGCAGGCGCTAGACTGCAAAATGACGTAGGCACCTTCCTCAACTCCGCGCCTCCCTCAGTTCACCTGTGTCCGTCTCCCCAAATATTTTATAAATATTTTATTTTGATTATTTATCGAAACTATGTTTTTTGGGAAAATAATGTATGGCCACAAAATTGTTTTCATTTTTGACATGCGTCTTGTTGAGATCAAAATAAATGATGGTATCATGTTTGACTATCTAAATATTGGTAAATCGTTGTCAGCAGCCTAAAGCTTGCCAGCTGATTTAAAATTAAGTTTTATAGGATTTTCAGAAATTTTTAATGCAATACGTTTTGACGTAGAGGCAGTGATATTGGTTTACGTCCAGTCATTATTAGTTATTGAATTAGTCCCTTGAGTTAGTCGCTTGATGTGCGGATAGCAGGTACTTTCCTACCTAATTTGTTTTCTCAGTCATCTGATATTACGTATGGACGAATCATATTTATGTTTTTAGTCCAACCGACTATCGTCGCTGTGCTATATTCAGTACTTGTGGGGAATTCGCTGTCCGTTATGTGTGTGGATTTCTGGTTTCTGCATTTCTGGTCCGATTCTTTGAAATTTGGCATCAACGTTCCCTGGGTAATCCTCCAGCTTGTATTTTTTTGGGCGATTCGGCGGAAATATTGACTAAATTTTGAAAAAATAAAAAAAGCTACTCTTCCTACAAATCTGGTCCGATTGCGTTGAAATTTGACAGAAATGTTCCACTCAAGCTTCTGCGTCAGTCTCGTATTTTGTTTGGCGATTTCAGTAAAATTGGCAAAAACAGAAAAAAATGACAATGTGCACCTTCTTAAGGTCGCCTGACCACTTGCCTCAACAGCTCCCTCGTTAAGATGTTGGACTGATAATCACGAGGCCATGGATTCAAGCCCCACTGAAGGCGTTTTCTTTTTTTTTATTGTCTTCCTTTGTTGGTTTTATAGTCAATGCAGTGATTAGCGTTGTCTCGTGCGAAGCAAGAGATTGTGAGTTCAAGCCTTAGTTTATTTATTTATATATTTATTTTTGTGTGTATGTTTTGCTTGTCTGTCATATCTTTACTGTTGCTCAAGGTACGTGATAATATTAATACTTTTTGAATACATTGTATTAATAAAATGGAGTTGTAATATTTTGTTATCAGTTCGGCAAAACAGCTCAAATAAACTGATGGCTTTAAGAGAAGTACAAAAAATGCTTTTCAATAACTTTTGATAGCAGTGTTGTCCAATTCTACATTTTATCAAAATTCGTAGGTTTTTCCTTTCTTCTTTGTAATGTTCTCCCTTTTAAGGGTGGGCACAACGTCCGCGGACATGCTTGTTTCAACGTACTGTACTTCTCCTTGAGTATTGCTTACTTTACTTTCAAATTCAGAAAATTGTCTCACAGACAGCGGCATATAAAACTTTCACTTTTTTAACAATATTGCATAATGCATCTAAAACCTATGCTAAGTGTGACCTCTTCCCTCTAGAAAATTAAATTAGCGTAGTGTTAGAGGCTGACCCGGGACTGATCATAGTATGTTGTCATTGTCATTGTAACTGTCTGTGGTCATTGCCTAGACACTCTCTGTTGTCAGAGGTTAGGCACTGTCTGTTTTCAGAGACTAGGCACTGTCTGTTGTCAGAGGCCAGGCACTGTCTGTTGTCAGGGATTAGGCACTCTGTTGTTAGGGGCTAGGCACTGTCTGTTGGCAGAGACAAGGCACTGTCTGTTGTCAGGGATTAGGCACAGTCTGTTATCAGAGGCTAGGCACTGTCTGTTGTCAGAGACTAGGCAGTGTCTGTTGTCAGAGGTGACACAGCACAAAAGGTGATATCTTTTTTTCTTCTGGTAAAATGTTTGATGACGTTGATGCGGAGACACGCAAGTGCTTGTTTCAGCTCCTAAACTGTGAATGCTGTAAAACTTACGTTGTTTCTAAACAAATAAACTATGAACAGACACAATCAAACTGCTTGGAATGTGCTTGTGTGTAGTGAAAATGACATGAAACAGTTGTGTACAGGGAGGTGGTGGAGAAGCTGCGACAGGAGGAAGAGGAGAAAGAGGCCAAGGAGAAGGCCGAGTCCGAGCAGACGGAGGCAACGTCCCCCAAGCCTGAGTCCGTGTCGCCGGCCAAAGGCAAAAAGTCGCCCAAGTTAGCACCTCTTTTGTTTTCTTGTGAAGGGTCTGATTTTGTTTCCGGCTTGCTATATAACCAGATCAAAATGAAGGTTATAATCACATCAGATTGAAGGTTGCACTTTTGTTGATGTACTGCTTTGAGTTCGGGGAGAAATTGTGATGAAAACGAGGGGAACCGCTACAAGACACAAAGAAGACACTTAAATAGTCGTTTTGTATAACAGCAGGGCGGTGTGAAATGTCACTGTGTAAATAAAATAATTCCCTGACAGAATTACAAAACATTCTTAAAGTGCCACAGTTGTGAGTAGTCATTTATATCCACTTAAGTTCACCCTTTATGCTCAGTGAGTGGATCCTGCAAACAAAGCCGCACACTTTTTTACAGCACTGATTTGCTCAACAATCGCCTGCGAGTGACTTCAAGCGCGATCAGTGCAGTGATACTTGTGTGTTTGTTGGATGTAGGGGCAAAGCCGGGGCCGGCAAGGGCGGTAAGGAGGTGGTGATCGTGGCGGACGAGCCGGGTGAGGTGGCTGTGTGCGGCTGTGCAGCGCTGTCGCTGGCCTCCCAGGCGCTCTGTGAGGCGGCTGCTCAGCTCCGGCGTCTGCCGCTCTACAAACACATCTGCTGCCTGGCGCAGGCCGAGGTGAGACCCGAACGCCCCCCCCCCCCCCTCTCCTCCTCACCTCAAAGACTGGAAAGGTGTAATCAAAGACAAAAACCAAGACTCGGCTACTTTTCCATGTCATCGTAGATTTAAAATTTGGCGCAGTCGTACATTATGGAACGCTGCAATTCTCGGTCTTGTCTGGAATGTGTTACTAGTTGACCCAAGCAAAACATCGGTAAGGTCGGGATCCCCGAACTGTTCCGGTACAAAATTAAATGGTCGGGAATTCCATTCTATGCCGACCGACCTTTGATGCAAGTCCCGGTATTTTTGTCGACGATATTGACCTGGCCACTTTTGCCTTTAAGATGTCGAGCGGAGTTCCCGATATGGTTTATTTCGTAATGCATTGACATGACATATTGGAAAACCAGTACCCTTTGATATCAACCAGGTTTAAGAACCTCATACTTCGATTGATTGAACAGTACAAGGTTGCATGTGGGAACGAGCAAGCATCCACCTACGTGATTGTAAGCCAAATCAGACCTGTAACATCCGGTGTTAACAGGGATAAACAGTAGAAAATTTTGCTAGGGTACAACTGTGTACACTTGTCAGAACTCCGCAAAAAGTATTGTCCGAGTGCATTTATATGTATTTCTTATTTATGCATGGTGTTCATTTGCCTGCGACCCGCACTGCTATCCCCCCTCTCCTTCTCGAACATCATAGTATGTGGTTTATTTCGTAATGCATTGACGTGACATATTGGAAAACCAGTACCCTTTGATATCAACCAGGTGTAAGAACATCATACTTCGATTGATTTTGGTACGCTTGTGAACAGTACAAGTTTGCTATCTGGGATTTTGCAATTTTTTTAAGTTGAAGATAATTTTGTCACGGAACGTGCTCAGTTTTGTTGTCTGACATTCGATTTGACTGCGTTTTAGCTGCCGAGCTCGTTAAAGCTTCCGCTGCCAGTGGCGACCATCCTGTGCAGTGGCAAGCAGATGCCGGGCAAACAGAACTACGTGAGCGAGTACATGGTCGTGCCCAAACCCGCCATGCCTTACAGCCAGGTGAAGTCCCTGCTCCAGTTGAGAGGAGGCCTTGAAAGGCAATCAAGTACTGCCCGCCCCCGTACAGTGAACACGTTCGAGACAACTTGTCATTATATAGAGACGAAATGTGAATCATATAATGAAGGAAAGAGAGTAAGCCATTAGAGGTTGTTCGAGTCTTACAATGAGTGTTATGCCTTGTGGAGTTTCCTGATTGTTACGTAAATGCATGCACATTATTCTGTTGTAGGCCTATAAATACATCAACAAAATCTATCACTATTGTGCTCACTCGTTGTCGGCTAAAACTGGGGTGAGTCTCGTTTTGCGGGGTGACCACGTTGTTGCGGACGGCATTGCGTATTCTAATGTCGATTATTCAAATAAACTGTCAGATGTCTAAATCGTCTTAATTCAGAGTTACAAGTCAAGATAATATCGTATATGGTGTAATCTAATAATTTACATGAACGCTTTGATGATTGGTCTATCCTACATCGCCTGTGTTCTTCTAGCACGTCGTTTTAACAAAAAAAAATGGTATAAATTAAAACTTAAAGTTTAAATTAATAAAATTTTTACATGTTTTCCTTGTTTTCATTGCTTCACTCTTTCAGTTAACAAATATACTCTGCGTCTGCCGTATGTAAGTGTTTGTTTTACATGGAATTTTATCTTTTCAGGCCATCACACGAAACGTGAATGAATTGGGTGCACTTTGTCCTACATATGACCGGCCGGAACAGGGCCTCGACCTCTTACAAGAGGCAATGACGTCAGTGGGACTCACTCCGGGCGAGGACTTCAACATCATGCTCAACCTGGCGGGACCGGAGATCTTTGATTACGTAACTGCATTGATCGGTCCTAGTTCTAGTGGCCTTATTTTGTGCCACAAATTATGGTATATGTGGTTGAAATAAGTGTTTGATGCAAAAAGATTTAAAGGGTCTTACCAGGGTTGAGACTTCGTAAAATTTTTTGGTCGCCCGGCACAAAAGTTAGTCGCCGGGTGCAATTTTTGCAAAATTTGTCTAGCCCGCCTCAAATAAAAAAAAAAATAACAACATGGTGTTGAAAATAATCAACAGTATTTACCTGAAAATACTCAGAAAAAAGTCATCCGCCACCCGGGCGACCAATCGAAAAAGTTGGTCGCCCGAGCCAAAAGTTTTTCGCCACGGGCGACCGCGAAATCTCAACTCTGTCTTACGTGATGCCAGGTGTTCAAGGGCGACAATTCCCGAGCTACAAGTTGATCGGGTAAAATTTCTCAATGCCGGTTTGAGCGTTGCATATTGGTAATGTTATGGCATAAATAATACTCATACTGACGCCCGTTATTTAGTACCTTGTTTTGTGACGTAAGCAGTTGTTAAGCGATGTCTGTCGGACTGGATATAGCCAAGGCATGTGGAAGCAGCACAGACAAGGCTTGAGATTGTGATCTTGTGACAGGAGAAGGGCAAGTATGAGGTGATGGTGGGCATGCAGAAGGGAGCCGACGACCTGGCAGATTACTGGGCTGACATCACCAACAGATACCCCAGCATCATCGCCATCATAGACCCCATGCGCAGAGTGGTCAGTCTCTACATTCTCTTCACTTCCAACTTGCCGTGCTAGTGAAAATACGGTCCCCGACGCGCAGTCAGAGTGGGGCTTTAAAAATGTGGGCATACGAGGGAAAATTTTACATGGAACTGTCAATGTTTTATTCGGTCCTCAGCACTTTAAATGTCAAAATTGCGTACATAATATGCCACCTTTATCTACTTGATGATATAGTGGTATATGATAAAATATGTTATTTCGAAACCGAAGAGGTTGAATTGCGTTTTGACTTAGGTTTCCAAATTTTGCAGTTGTTCTGTTGGAATCTAACACTAACAAAGCAATTATCACACAAATTCTATCGATGTAGAAGCAGCGTCATATCATTTTTGTGTAAAGAAGTGGCGACGCGAGTCGACGAATATTTCTTGTCCCGTGAAGCGGAGTGTAACGTCCCCCATGGCGCCCGTGCTGTCCCGTTAGACGGAGTGTCCCGTCCCCCGCGCTGTTCCATCAGACGGGAGTGTAACGTCCCCCATGGCGCCCGTGCTGTCTCGTTAGACGGAATGTCCCGTCCCCCGCGCTGTTCCATCAGAGTGTTCCGTACCGCATGACATCCGCACTCTCCCGTTAGACGGGGTGTCTGGTCCTGCATGGCACCCACGCTTTCCCGTCAGACGGGTGTCTCGTGCTGCGTGGCACACGCGCTATCCCGTTAGACGGGGTTTCTCATACCGCATGGCACACGCGCTATCCCGTTAGACGGGGTGTCTCATACCACATGGCACACGCACTGTCCCGTTAGACGGGGTGTCTCGTACCACATGGCATCCACGCAGTCCCGTCAGACGGGTGGTCTCGTGCTGCATGGCACACGCGCTATCGCGTCAGATGGGGTGCCTCGTGTTGCATGGCACCCGTGATTTCCCGTCAGACGGGGTGGCTCGTCCTGCATGGCACCCACGCTTTCCCGTCAGACGGGGTGTCTCATACCACATGGCACACGCACTGTCCCGTTAGACGGGGTGTCTCGTACCACATGGCATCCACGCAGTCCCGTCAGACGGGTGGTCTCGTGCTGCATGGCACACGCGCTATCGCGTCAGACGGGGTGTCTCGTGCTGCATGGCACCCGTGATTTCCCGTCAGACGGGGTGGCTCGTCCTGCATGGCACCCACGCTTTCCCGTCAGACGGGGTGTCTCGTGCTGCGTGGCACACGCGCTATCCCGTTAGACGGGGTGTCTCATACCGCATGGCACACGCGCTGTCCCGTCAGATGGGGTGTCTCATACCACATGGCACTCGCGCTGTCCCGTCAGACGAAGTGTCTCGTACCACATGGCAAGGCCACGGGATTTTGTGGGACTCGGGACACAGGGTTGCTATTCCTGATAAATTTTAATTTCTTGTATCAAAACACAGATTATCCTCGACCTTTAATAAGAAAGGAAAGAATTTTTTAATTCTTGACCTGCCTTCGGTGCTGCCTAACTTGAGGAAGAGGAAAGGCGCGACACACCATTACCGCAGAGTGTTCTGTTCTGTATAAATATGATCAATTTTATGCGTTTAGAATATCATTTATTTTTGTAATAGTGGCAAGCCTGACTTCCAAGACAAAAAACACGGACGAGTAAAATGTGCATTTGTTCATCCAATTACTATTGTTGTAAATTCAGGAGAAAGAAGCTTGGATGAAGCTATGTGAACGTATAACAGAGCACTGTCACGTGATTGGTGACGTCACGCACCATAGGGCGGGACGTATTATGAATGAGCCAATTGAGCCTGACTGGAAGACCAGTGGCGTGGTGCTGAGCATGCAGGGACAAAACACGGTGACGGAAGTTATGCAGACAGCCAGTCATATGCATGGTCGGTTTACCGCACTGCGCTTGCTTGGATATTTTTTTAAAGAGAGACACAGCATTTTATGAAAAAAAGAAAGCCAGTGAGGTTTTTTTTCACAAAAAGATGAAGAAAGATATTCAGCCAGACAAGGTCTTAAAATTTGGGGGCATTGACCAAGCTGAACACCCCATGCATTTAAGTTTAATAGGCTTTACAGAAAAATTGTAATTGAAAACATTTAATGGTGGTTATTTATCGAAAAGTCGTTCATGTATTGACACAAACATGCCAAAAAAAGTAAAAAAAATAAATAAATTTAAAAAAAAAAAGACAGAAAAAAGCAGTCAGTGTGTGAATACTTCAGAGGCTGGCTGCGAGGTTGTGGTGGGCACGGCGCCGGGGTCATCGGCCAGCACCTTCCCTGTTGATCTGGTTAGTCGTCTTTGCTCATATTTTCCTCCTGTCTGGCTCGGTGTGGACTAGAGTAGATATGTGTGTGTGTGTGTGTTTGGGTGTTTGCCTGTTCGAATAGGCCTCCTTCACATATGATTTCGAACAATTTTAGTTACCGACTGAAATGCTTTTATTTGAACCCTTAAGCTTTTTGGCCCATTTTTTTTACAGTAAGAATATTGAGATGGGTTCATCTTTGTCAGCGAAGTGACAATTAAATTAAGCGTTGCACAAAGTAGTACACACAAAGGTGACAGCTTATAGATAGCTTTACCGCGAAGCGCCTTGTGTAGTAGAGCAGCGTGATGTTGTGAGCTGGTGTGTGACTTCTGTGTGCAGGCGATAGGTATACAGGCGTGCTTCATGAGCTGATGTGGGACTTCTGTGTGCATGCGATAGGTATACACGCACGCTTCGTGAGCTGGTGTGTAACTTCTGTGTGCGGGCGAAAGGTATACAGGCGCGCTTCATGAAGTGATGTATGACTTCTGTGTGTGCAGGCGATAGGTATACAGGCGCGCTTCATGAGCTGGTGTGTGACTTCTATGTGTGCAGGCGATAGGTATACAGGCACGCTTCATGAGCTGGTATGTGACTTCTGTGTGTGCAGGCGATGGGTATACAGGCGCGCTTCATGAGCTGGTGTGTGACTTCTGTATGTGCAGGCGATAGGTATACAGACGCGCTTCATGAGCTGGTGTGTGACTTCTGAGTGTGCAGGCGAAAGGTATACAGGCGCGCTTCATGAGCTGGTGTGTGACTTCTGTGTGTGCAGGCGATAGGTATACAGGCGCGCTTCATGAGTTGGTGTATGACTTCTGTGTGTGCAGGCGATAGGTATACAGGCGCGCTTCATGAGTTGGTGTATGACTTCTGTGTGTGCAGGCGATAGGTATACAGGCGTGCTTCATGAGCTGGTGTGTGACTTCTGTGTGTGCAGGCGATAGGTATACAGGCGTGCTTCATGAGCTGGTGTGTGACTTCTGTGTGTGCAGGCGATAGGTATACAGGCGCGCTTCATGAGTTGGTGTATGACTTCTGTGTGTGCAGGCGATAGGTATACAGGCGCGCTTCATGAGTTGGTGTATGACTTCTGTGTGTGCAGGCGATAGGTATACAGGCGTGCTTCATGAGCTGGTGTGTGACTTCTGTGTGTGCAGGCGATAGGTATACAGGCGCGCTTCATGAGTTGGTGTATGACTTCTGTGTGTGCAGGCGATAGGTATACAGGCGCGCTTCATGAGTTGGTGTATGACTTCTGTGTGTGCAGGCGATAGGTATACAGGCGTGCTTCATGAGCTGGTGTGTGACTTCTGTGTGTGCAGGCGATAGGTATACAGGCGCGCTTCATGAGTTGGTGTATGACTTCTGTGTGTGCAGGCGATAGGTATACAGGCGCGCTTCATGAGTTGGTGTATGACTTCTGTGTGTGCAGGCGATAGGTATACAGGCGTGCTTCATGAGCTGGTGTGTGACTTCTGTGTGTGCAGGCGATAGGTATACAGGCGTGCTTCATGAGCTGGTGTGTGACTTCTGTGTGTGCAGGCGATAGGTATACAGGCGCGCTTCATGAGTTGGTGTATGACTTCTGTGTGTGCAGGCGATAGGTATACAGGCGTGCTTCATGAGCTGGTGTGTGACTTCTGTGTGTGCAGGCGATAGGTATACAGGCGCGCTTCATCAAGCTGGGAGCGCCGGTGCGGGGGGAGCACGTGCCGCTCTACAACTACCTGCTACAGGTCGAGGAGGAGCTCGTCAACAGCGGCAGCATAGACACGTGGCCGGCCCACGCCTTCACGCTCCTCAAGCCTCCCACCCCGCCTCCGGACGAGGCAGAGGCCGACGACTCGCACTCACCCACCAAGGACAAAAAGAACTAGTGCTTGATGCTGACACACGGTACTGGTAGCCCCGCAGCCCGTGAGCGGACGAGCGCAGGATTCATGTCTGTCAGTTCGTAAAAACCTCAAGAGCATCAAGTATTTAATCGAGGAAATTGACTTGTGTTTTGGCGAGGAACTATAACTGGTTTTACTGAAAAAAATGTAAATGGCTGGGCTGGAAAGGAGGTTAATGTCTTCGTTGGCGATACACGTTGTTAGGAAAGCATTTTTACAATAAAGATATTCTGACAATTTTTACTTATGTTCCTTCTGTTCCTCCACCAGTATTTTGTTTTAAGAATGGATCCATCGAGCTCGCGATACTGGGGAGCTTTTAGGTGAAGTAAAACCGGTGAGAGACAGAGCAGTTACTGAGTCATTCCCTCCCATTGACAGTGTTAAAGCGATCATTTCTTTGTGGCACAAAGTGTGACCTGAAGTTTCAGTTAAGACATCACTGTTTCCAGAAAACCGTTAGAGCAATCTTGTCTCCGGTGTCCCATAAGGAGTAACCTCTCGTCCTTCACCGCGACATTGACAATCGAGGTATTGTCCGGGTTTTGGAAGTTGCAATTATTTGATCTCTTAATTTAATTGTATAACCCATTTTGGAATAAAGGTTATGCAATTAATCGATATATGCCATTGTCCGGGCTTGTCGTAGGGCTGGGTGTCTGTCGTCGGTACATATCACACCTGCCCAATACTTTGCTTCTACATTTTTGGGCCCATTTGATAGAAACTGGCTCACGATGAGGACAGACTTAGGGAGGAAATACCCATTATTTCATTTTTACATTTTGTTTTTCAATTTTATGCAAATTAGATTGTTACAAGGAACGGTATCAAGTGACATTAAGTGTTCAAAATGATCATCCCACGTACATGGAAAAGACCATGCCAGGCATTGATAGAGATAAATGTGTTCTTAGATAATTTTTTGATTTTGGATTCAAGTTGTGTTGTGGTGTGACCTGCACAGCCACTCGATTGAATATATATATATATATATATATATATATATATATATATATATATTATATCTATCGACGGACGGACGGACAGACAGACGAACGTCGGTCAAAAGGTTAGGTGCAAACCTTCATACCATATATATTGATTCCATATAGGTTTCAGGTTGCCAGGCCTAAAACCCTAGGACGAGTTCATCACACAAAACTTCGAAGTTAAAAATATATTAAGTTCCCAACCATCTCAGGGACAGATGGACGGATGTATGTCCGTCAAAAGGGGAGGTGCAGACTTTCATACCATATACATCGATTCCATACAGGTTTCAGGTTGCCAGGCCTAAAACCCTAGGACGAGTTCATTGCACAAACTTGAACACCCAAAGCGTTACGCACGGACGGACGGACAGGGCAAAAACTATATGACCCTCCGACTAAAGTCGGGCGGGTCATAAAAAGACCCCCGGTAATAACCCCCCCCCCCCCACCTCAATTTCAGATGCTCGGTAAAAAGGCCTCCCCCACCCCAATCCGTTCTATGTAAGTTTTTGTTTGCGTACCAAGGATGTGTGAGTGGTTGGAAAACTAGGTTCTAACGAAACATGCTTTCTTTATATGACAACTAGTAAGTTGCAATTGGATTAGAATGCAGTTCACCAGATGAACATTTTGACGCGTATTTGTAATTAGGTTATGGTCACCATTGTTTACTAGTGCAATCTAAACAAACTATATATATATATATATATGTCGACGTTTTGACCGCCGAACTTTCATCGTCGATTTGGCTGTTGACGCTTTGGTTGTCAACAGTGAAACGCCAGCGTTTTCCCGGATATTAAATAAAATGACAGCTGTGAGGATCTAGGTGTAGCTACGTTTTCATACAAAGTTTGATGGTTCGTGGTCACTCATATTTTTATATTGTCTAAGACTTCAGCTAAGACTACAGGTGCCAGACGACAAACTGGTTTAGTCCTAGGGAATGCCAGGCAAAACGTCGACTGCCAAAAGGTTGACGGATAAGACGCTGACGGTTAATACAGTGTACGTCCAAATGCAAAACCGCATAATAATATTGATTGAAATGAAGTAGACATATCTGTTATTAAACCTTATTTCTTGACCACATCCATTTCTACAAGTAAATCTGTGATCTAATAGCTTTTCTTTCTTAACACTCTCCGCAAAAATTATGATGTCGATAAAATGCTAAACAATAGATGAACTGGGACCAAACAAAACAAGAATGTCCAGGGACATTGTGACCAGCCGAGATCTAGTGAATCTATGAATAAGCTGGTCTGGTTGCCAAAAGTCTTAGTCACGTTGTACAAGTTTTTCCAAGGACAAAGCCCCAGCTTACGAAAAGCGATAAGACCAAATCCGGCGTGCTTGAACAAGGGAATTTCCCTGAAAAATTGGGCTTCAAAGACCAGATGGCAATGAACTAGCTAAATAATTAATTTAGCAACGGACCCGAACATAGACCTATAAATTCATACAAAGATTTGTTTCCCAGAAAAATAACTTCGAACAACTTCGAAATTGTATCCACACATGTATACTGTTGACATGTACTGTAGGACATACACAATTAGTTCAAGCAGCAGAAACAACCAGAAACGACCAAACACATGTGCCTTTTGAAAAGAAGAAAACGCCGCATCTAAAATATTACTTAAGTTTAATGTTTTGGTATGTACTATTTTGCGGGGTTTGCATTTCCGACCAGTGCGCATGTTTTTTTAACTTGCATTGATGTGCGTTTCAAATTTCGGACCAGTGAATATGTTTATTCAACTTACGTTGATAAGCTGTTCGCATTTCGGAATAATGCGCATGTATATTCAACTTCCGTTGATGAGTGGTTCGCAATTCGAACAAGTTCGCATATTTATTTAGCTTGCGTTGATGCGCTGTTCATATTTCGGACCGGTACAATGTTTATTTAACTAGCGTTGATTATCGTTTCATATTTTAGACCAGTTCGCATGTTTATTTAACTTGCGTTGATGCGCGGTTCGCATTTCGGACCAGTGAGCATGTTTATTCAACTTACGTTGATAAGCCGTTCGCATTTCGGACCAGTGCGCATGTTTGTTTAGCTTGTGTTGATGCCCTTTGACTTTTCGGACCAGTGCGCACGTTTATTTAATTTGCATTGATGCGCGATTCTTATTTTAGACCAGTGCGCATGTTTATTTAACTTGCGTCGATGCGCATTTCGTATTTCGGACCAGTGCGCATGTATATTCAACTTCCGTTGATGAGTGGTTCGCAATTCGAACAAGTTCTGTTTTGGGAGTCGATGTTTTGATTGTCTGCGTTTTGACAGCCTTTGGTCCACTGGGCTAAAAAATGGCGACGTGACATGCACTGCAGGAATCATTGAGAAATATAGTACAAAGAAAATACTGCATTTATGCATAAATTCATGGTGTTTATTCATAAAACTTAATACAACTAGTCTTTGTCTATGACAATGAGTAGAAAGTATCTACAGATAGCATATTCTAAAGGATTTCTATAGACAAAATGTAGAAATAGGCCCCAAAATAGATCCCAAATGATCTCATCGACCTTACGAAACCAATGAAAAAATCCCAGTCGAGACGAGCCAGTTAAACAGCTAAACCTTTCAAAATGAATGCAGTTCCACTCTGTACAACAAAGTATACGCTATCATCAGAGATTTAGTTACAAATATGTAGTTTTGACTCAATGACTTTCTCCCAATCGATTACTTGCTGAAGGTACATGGTAAAAAAAACACCTCCTCCTCGATAAAAAGCCGCCTCCCCCAATTTTTCATACCCAGTAAAAAGCACCCTCTCCCACCCCCTCTGTTTGAGTGTTTTAAGCGCTTGAAAGATCTTGTGATAATATTGCATCTTCTTTGAATGTTTCTTGATTACACATTTTTCATTTACAACAAGTTTGTTTCGATTGCATTTTCTTAAGAACTAATTAACAATGGACTCACAGCCCAATTACAATAACCTTTCAAAATGTTCAACTGCTTTTTATGGGGTATACAAAATGGGGGGGGGGAGGGAGCTTATTACCGGGGAGTAGGGCTTTTTACCAGAAGGGGGAGATTTTTTTACCTATAACCAATGGGAATGGCCAACCGAAGAAAGTCGGCTGGGCTAAAAAAAGTTTAAATTAACTAAACTTCAAATTACTACAATTGACCAAAAATTCAATAAAAAAGTTCACAAGCTCTCGCATCTGCCAACAGCCAGACTGCGCATTGCAAAAAAAAATGCGAAAGCCAGACTACGAAAGGCATGGTGAAATGTTTGTGTTGGTTTTGCAAGAACGGCGCGTGGTGCAAAATCTTACCTGGTCATTTCAAATACACTGAATGGTCACATAACTTATCAGCTTCAGTTGCACACTATTCTTCGTGTGTGTGTGTGGGGGGGGGGGGGGGGGATGCCGTTTCATACAGTAAGCAGCCAAGCAATGCTTTTTCTCTAGAAAATATTGAACTAGAGAATACAAAACAGTTTCTTAGAAAGGTTTCGGAATCTGAAAAAGCATTATTTTGTCTGTAGATAAAATGTGAATCAAAATCAAGCTGAAAATTTTTTAAAATTCTACTTGAAATGAGAAAATAATTTTTAAAATATTATTTTTGGCGAAGTGTTTTATATTTCGCCTTTGAGAAATAGGTTCTTGTTTGAGATTAAATCAAGATCGCGAATTGTTGTGCAGTTTTAAAAAAATCACATTCTATTCTCTTAATCTGAGATCAATTTTTGGTTAATTTAAGACTGCTCAGGAATGTCAAATATATGACATTTAAGATTAATTTAAAACTAATTTCAAATTAGTCTTGAATAGCTGAATCGATTACTAACAAATGCACGAGGACACACGGCCCTAATTTGAGACTAATTTGGGTTTATATTGACCCACGGTCACCCATCCAAGTACCAGGACCACTCGACGCTGCTTAATTTCCTATTCAGCCGCCCACACTGCCAGGACACCGTACCTCTTGTGAACACTGTATATATTTATATATTCATCTGTGTGTGTTACAGGGAAATTTATGTAATCAGGGAATATGTGTATTCCCTAAAATACAAAACTAATGCATATTTATTAATCTGCGATAAAGATACGTTTGAAATTATTCGATGATAATATAAGAATATGTGTATCATTCAATTCTGTGTTAATTTAAGGCTTCTTAATTCGAGATTAATTTGAGATCGTTTAATTCGAGGTCAATTCAAGATGCTGATTTACCTCTCCCAATTCGCGATTAATTTAAGATAATAATGCGAGACATAAACACCTCGAATTCCACTCAAATTAGTCTTAAATTTATCCCAGATTAAAAATTTTATTATATTTTTTATTTTATTTATTCTTTTTTTTTTTGTATGGGCAATCAGAAACGACTGTTTTTATTTACAAATGCAACAAACATACCCAATTTAAGTAAAGTGAACAAAGATTTACGTTACAAGCGAAGCAAAGATTTACTTTCAATAAACAGTGAGCATTCACGATCAAAGCAGAGCGAGCGAACAGCAAACAAACAACCCCCATGCCTAATTAACATTGCAGTGAAGATCCAAACGCGTTGAACCAGCATTCAGGATCCAAGCACAGTTAACAAGCCATCGTCGAAGGCGCAGACCCCAACCGGACACTACAAGTCGCCATTTTAGCAATTTTTTACCGATTTGAAAAATAATACGACGTTGCACAACTTCGTATATATTTTATATATATTTTCACTGTGCAAGGTAGCATATGCCTAGGATTAATAGTTTCGGAGATCTCGCGTGGAAAGCACCCAATTTTTGACAAGTCGCCATTTTGGCAATTTTTGGCCGATTTGAAAAATAACACGACGTTGCACAACTTCAATATATATATATTTTCACTGTGCAAGGTTGCATATGCCTAGGGTTAACAGTTTCGGAGAACTTGCCTGGAAACAAAACAGCATCCAAAGTGTGACACACGGACGGACGGACAGACGGACAGACAAAGGGCAATCCTATAGACCACCCCGGGCTCGCCCGGTTGGGGCTAACACGCATTCCCCAGAGAGAACAAGAATTCAGGCTCCATGCGTGGTGTTCAAGCATTAAGGTGACTCACGGTGAACAAGCATTGGTGACACAGGACAGCAATCAAGCATTGTGTAGAGTATGGGTACACCTATCCATAAGAATTTCGCAGCATTTTCGTATTATTGCTGGATAAAACCACCCAAACGAACAAAAACGCACCATTCAAAAGATCTAAGGTGAGCTGAAATCAATTTGTTGTTAATTTAAGACAGCTCAGGAATATCAAAAACTTCAAAATTCAAGGGTAATTTAATACTGCCATCTCAGATTAGCCTTGATTTTTTAAATTTTTTTTTTTCGAAAAAAAAAACTGGGGACATACAGCCCTAATTTTGAGACCTATTTTAGTTTATATGGACTTAACCTGGCTCAACGCTGCTTCAATCTTCAATTCGTACCAAGTAGCTCCACTTGGTAGAAAGGGTGCCCATTACACTACTTATTCGAGTTAAGGTTCACCAAACCGTGTATTTTTTTAAAGAACGATATACGAACCAGCATGGAAGCCTTACACTCTCGCTTTCACATCATATATTTCAGGTAGAATGGACCGCGAATAAGAGCTAAACAAGTAATCTGTACATGTAATCCGTTAGTTTATTTCTATCCATATGTGTGATATGCAGTGAGGGACGCGTACATAATTGCAGAAGAGCCACGCTGAACGTAAAATAAGATCAAATGGCGTACACTCAAACGTAGATGGACGCAAGACAGGCGGTTTGTAGATGGACGTGCCATGGAAGGCAGGCGGTATGTAGACAGCCGTGCCATGGAATGCAGGCGGTATGTAGACGGACGTGCCATGTAAGGCAGGCGGCATGTAGACGGACGTGCCATGCAAGGCAGGCGGCATGTAGACGGACGTGCCATGGAAGGCAGGCGGCATGTAGACGGACGTGCCATGGAAGGCAGGCGGTATGTAGACGGACGTACCATGGAAGGCAAGCGGTATGTAGACGGATGTGCCATGCAAGGCAGGCGGTATGTAGACGGATGTGCCATGCAAGGCAGGCGGTATGTAGACGGACGTGCCATGCAAGGCAGGCGGCATGTAGACGGACGTGCCATGTAAGGCAGGCGGTATGTAGACGGACGTGCCATGTAAGGCAGGCGGCATGTAGACGGACGTGCCATGCAAGGCAGGCGGCATGTAGACGTACGTGCCATGTACGGCAGGCGGCATGTAGACGGACGTGCCATGGAAGGCAGGCGGTATGTAGACGGACGTGCCATGGAAGGCAGGCGGTATGTAGACGGATGTGCCATGGAAGGCAGGCGGTATGTAGACGGATGTGCCATGCAAGGCAGGCGGTATGTAGACGGACGTGCCATGTAAGGCAGGCGGTATGTAGACGGACGTGCCAATGGAAGGCAGGCGGTATGTAGACGTACGTGCCATGTAAGGCAGGCGGCATGTAGACGGACGTGCCATGGAAGGCAGGCGGCATTTAGACGTACGTGCCATGGAAGGCAGGCGGTATGTAGACGGATGTGCCATGCAAGGCAGGCGGTATGTAGACGGATGTGCCATGCAAGGCAGGCGGTATGTAGACGGCCGTGCCATGCAAGGCAGGCGGTATGTAGACGGACGTGCCAATGGAAGGCAGGCGGTATGTAGACGTACGTGCCATGTAAGGCAGGCGGCATGTAGACGGACGTGCCATGGAAGGCAGGCGGCATTTAGACGTACGTGCCATGGAAGGCAGGCGGTATGTAGACGGACGTGCCATGCAAGGCAGGCGGCATGTAGACAGCCGTGCCATGGAAGGCAGGCGGCATGTAGACGGACGTGCCATTTCTTCTCAAAATCATGAGACGGGCGATGGCTGAAAACAACTCAACAAAGAGTAAGGCTCGATGATTTGAAGCTGCGGTCTAGATAATGAAGCTGTGAGGAATTTAACTAATTAATCTCGCTAATTAACACAGCAGATTTCAAACGTGAGCCCTGAAAGCGGCCAGTAGTGTAGGCAAGCCTCGAAGAGTGAACGCTAGTGTTCGAGGAACACCCCTATTTTTCTCGACTCCAAACTAGACTACCCAGTTTTTTTTTGGTTAAAACAAAAACGGATATGTCTCCCCCCCCCCCCCCCCGCATTCAGTCACGTGAACAAAATTCCTTGCTTAAAAGTGCAACATTGGCGAACCAAAACCAAAATTTAAAAAATCGCCAAAAATACATTTTCTACGAAAATGAAGAAAAACTTTGCAGTATACATTTGCGCTATATGTGTGTTCTTCGTGCGACGTCTGAGCCTTATACAACGAACTGTTTTGGAGATTTAGCCTGTCAAAGTGAAAAAAAATACACGAAACCCCCCCCCCCCCCTCCCCTATATTCAAAAATTTGTCGAAAATGGAATTTTTGAAGGAACGAAAAAAAAAATAACACGGGCATCATCTAGACATGTACCCCAATATGTATGTATGTTTTGAGAAAACTTGACTCATTAATTTCATAAGAACTCACTGCGGACAGACGGAGGGACGGGCGGACAGATGGACACACCAAATACTATATACACCTGTATGTCTCCCTTAGGGGGAGACATATAATTTTCCTTTTTCCTTCAGCATGAACGGAAAAGCTCAGCGGCCAGCACACAATACACCAGTGTACAGGGATATATCACACACTTCTAACGAGACTTACTTCTTGTTTTTGCAAACAAGACCAAATCCATGGTTACACAATACCCATTTTTCCTTTTACAAAAATAAAGAAAGAGGATTATTGCTAAATATCGGAAAATGTGCATTTAATATTGTGGGCAATTGTACTGTGATCATCGACTTTAGCAAACATCTTGCATCTTTACTCGAACTCAAGAAAATACATATACTGTGGCAAACTACGCCTACGATTTCCTTAGCAGTTGCAGAGGTTTTGTGGCCGCTGCCATACTGTTAGCCATCTTGTACTTGTCATTACCGTGTTATGAGTCAACTACGGCCATCTTGTACAAGATGGCCGTAGTTGATTGACTCATAACACCGTAATGTCAAGTACAAGATATTTTTGAACGATACAGAATCACTTGCACAATAAACATGACACCTTCATGCAGGCATCATCTGCAATTAACCTAACTGTTGCCTAGCAACACGCTTAGCAAAATAACACGAGGCAATGTTTCAAATTTAACGACAAACTACGCCAGAAAGTTCGTAATAATGCAGTGCTATGGATAAGTCGCTTGAGCAGATATAGTTGCGTGTTTTAGCTGGTAGTTGTCGACAAAGTTTCTGGACACTGCGATGTCACACCTCGAAAACCTCTTCTTGTCTGCAATAAATAACAAGAAATAAAGCACTTTACTGGGAGCATCCATTATTTCATTATTGTTCGGTTGATTTAAGTTATAAAAACATGCAAGTTATGTCACAGTGTGGTGCACAGGGTTCTGCACATTTATTGATTTTTTTTATAAACGAAGCCTTGAGTGACAGCTGGGGGCTAAGGTCGACAACTCCCCGTTAATGGAGACACAGGCTTGTTCTCAAGAACACCACACACAAATCAGTTCTGTAGCCAGAGATCCAGATTAAACCATACATTCATGCTCGAGATAAAAGTCAAAGATTTTACGAAATTCACGTTTACACCAAATGTAAATAACGCAAGTGCACGCATTATATATACTATTAAGACTTATATAGAAAAAAAACTCGCGGGAACAGAAAATATCTTCGAGTTATCGAATATTTCGAGTAATCGGATTTCTACTTATATATACATATGCTATGCATATAATATACATATACAGTATATATATCTCAGTTATATATAAAGGTATAAGATGTATATATGTACATATCAATACAACAATATAAAATATATATATGTATTTATTTACTATATATATCACAAAAGAGATGTCGGAATAATTCCAAGTTAATACAAGATAGCACATTCTTCAATTCGATGCTAATTTAAGTTTTTTTTTAATTCGTGGTTAATTTGAGATCCCTTAATTGGAGTTCAAATTAAGATGGTGATTTGCGTTTTCCAATTCACGATTCATATAAGACCGCAATGCGAGACAGAAGAACCTCGAATTAGACTCCACAAATTAGTCTTAAACTTGTCTGGCAAAAGTGTTCGCATTAACCGATATTCGTATAAACCAACATTTTGAAAGTTTTCGTGATTTTCTGGTGACATTTCTTTCCCATTTGTATATAAATGTCTTATCTAGTAATATATTTTCGTCACTTATGTACACGTCGTTCGCTGAATATTTATCCAAAACTTGAGTGAAATTAGTACTGTACCACTTAAGAACTTCATTCATATTTATTGATTTTGACTCGCCATTGAACTTTTTACAAACAATGTTATGACAATTATGAAAGCGCTGAAGCCAACTATTACTAGGACTGAACTGTGAGTGCTCTAACTTAACTACAAAGTCTTGGGCCTTCGTAGCCAAAAAATGGCCCACCAACTAGCAAACCCTGTCATGTAGCACTTAAGAGCCACTCATAGAAATCACCTTCGAAACCTTCAAATTTAGCTTGTCTGATCGTTTTTGCTTAACTGGTTCTGAGAGTGTTTGGAAGAATTTGAAACTAGTCTGCAATTTCGATCTTTGATTTTACACCCTTTTTACCTTCTTTAATTGCTTGGTATTGAATGTCTAAAGATACTCGGTTCTTTTCGTTTTGTGGCCAGTTTGACAACTGATACTGACTACACTTCTTATCACCTTTTATACTAGCCGGTTTTGGACTACGCAGGCACGAGTTCCTCTGGGCGAATTGTTCGCGAGTGATTAATAAGTCGGGAGACGCTGGAATATTGTTAGATATACAAGGTAAACGTGACGCGAGTAGCTCAGATGGTAACAATATCAACTGCAATTCACATTGAGCAATGGGTATTATTGGTAGGGAGGGGTGGGTGGTGCCTCTATTTGCCTTATCAGCGCGGCGCTGAATCCCTAAGGATTAGGGAAATAAGGCATGTCAAAAAATAAAAGCGAGGCATGTCAAAAGAAATAAGTAAATAAATAAACTAGAACCGCATTTCGCAGGCGAAATCTTCAACACTTGACAAACATTAAAAGTTAAAAAACATTTCTTTGAACGGCATATTATTTCTTGAACAACATAAAGTTTTTTTACAAGCCGCATAGTCTGTAATACAACTAAGTGCAGAGCTTATGGCGCAGCACACATGCGGCTTAAGAGGTTCATCTGCTTGGTTATGTTGGCTCAACGGCTTTCTTGACTGAACGGACTAGCACTTTTTCTCTATGCAGGCGAAGCTCGCGTAACGCACAAAAGCTGTGCTGTTTTGCCCCACCGTTACTTTGCTTTTAAATGCGCTGTATTTATTAGCCCCCAACCGGGGCCTTATGCCCGGAGGGGGGGGGGGGCATATGGATTGGGCTCTGTCCGTCACCACTCATTCCTCTTAGATGCGTATGCCATTTGATCTGATACTTTACAGGACTCACCCCCATGATCGTAGCTTGATGCACGCAAATTGTTTTGGCGGTTCGTTACAAATAGGATTTTTGGCGAATTTTTAATTGTTTAGCTTGATTGTAAAGTGTGTAAAGCTTTTCTTGTGGACACGATATCTCAAATTCAGCTGAACAGATTTCAACCGAAGATGGTATGTGGCTTGTGTGGAGAAGAATCGTCCTTGGGTCAACGGTCAAGGTCACTGTGAGACTTTGAAATTTTACATATCTTGTTGCTTTTGGCCACCATATCTTAAGGTCTGCTCGACGGATTTCAACCAAAATTTGTCTGTAACTTGTATGTAAAACGTGTCGCAACCTGATAAGGTTAGGGTGACCTTGGATCAAAGGTCAAGGTCACTTGAGACTTTGACATTTTGCACATTTGTTTCTTTTGGACAGCATATCTCAAGGCCCGCTGGAAGAATTTCAACAAAAATTTGTCTGTAACTTGTACGTAAAAGGTGTCACAATATGATTAGGTTGGGGTGACCTTGGGTTAAAGGTCAACGTCAAGGTGATACAAACTGAATTTCGAATGCTACCGACGCGTCGTAACTGCGGTTGCGTATTACGTAGGTGTGATGATGTTCATAGACACATACTTCGTACATTGCTACTCAAAAGGCAATGATATATAAAAAAAGCTTGACGATGAACTTAGTGTTTGGACGTGTTTTAGACAATACTTAAACCTTTGGCCTTAAGGGAAATGCGGGTAGCTCACCTACAATTTACATTTCCGTCATACTTTCACAGTTTAATGCTTTGAGGGTATATCTTCAAAAATTGAAAAGAAACAGGGGGGTCACCGATGATAAAGAGAAATAAAGACACTGAAAGGTCGCGTACTTTAATTATAGGAACAATTGGGAAAACCAAGAAATTTTAATCAAAATGCAAAATTCAAACATAATTACAATTGACAATTGTCTCACTTTTTCCCTGTTGGAAGAACACGTCATACGAAATGTTTTAAGGAAATAAAAAATATGTCACCGTATCAATAAGAGAATTATACAATCTTTTAGACAAAATCCCATTGACTCAATGGATAAATGGTGACAACAGTGTAATATGATTTTAATGGACAATATATCAACACAGGCCCATCTAGGAACAAAATATCAATACAAAATATTTCTGGACACGACCCTATTTGTCTTTGAAAAGAATTTGTCGATCTAGACGGATTTAGTAGTTGTTTATACTGTTTAAACATGGATTCAAACTCAGCGATATTCAATGTAATGCGCATTTCGGTCCCTAGATGACGCAGACATACCCGCATTTCCCTTTAAGTTGCCGTCCCAACCGCAGTCCCCGTCAGGTTCAGTTGTAACAAATCGTTTTATACTATTCACAGTGTCACAGTGGGATCGTACATTGATTTCAAACCGACTCATCGCCGTTTTCGGTTGGGGACTGTGCTCTCGATGACGTCCTGTCCTGGATACGTTCAGTCACGGGTACATCATAACATGAGTACGATCTGGATTGTAGCGCCTCCATTTTCTTAGACCATGTCTGAGGTCCCCAGTCACCCCCCCTCCCTCTCTGACGTCCATGTATTGTATATTGTAGTAGTAATTTTAACAAAAGGTTTACACACATTCAACTATCTGTTCAACAAGGATGTCGGTGGATATTGTGTCCAGTCGAAAAGCGAAGATATTGCAAAGGTGAAACGAGAAACCGACGAATTTTGCCAAATTTACATTTGGGAAAATGCCTCATGGGCAACGTCGCTGTCAGAAGTAATCGGACAGGATCTGTGTGACGAAGGGTATTTTTTGTGTTTCTCTTCAAGTTTCCGTTTATTTGGCCAGTTTTCGCCAAACCAATAACATAAAATACTACAACTCCATCAATACTTAGTATTACTGTGCACCTTGAGCTGGATTAAACATATGGCAAACAAGCAAAATACACATAGAATAATCGGATTCCTCACGGCCTCTTGCTTTGCAGGCGACAACGCAAACCATGGGACGTAGAGCTAAAAATATTGCCTACAAAACAGACAAAGGGAGACATTGAAAAAATTCGCCTTCAGCGGGGCTTGAACCCACGAATTCGATTTCGTGATTATCAGTCCAATAACTTATCGACTGAACTATCGAGGCAAGTGGTCAGGCGACTGGTGAAGGCGCATCAAGTAGGAGCACATTGTGATTTTTCTCCAACTTTACCGTTTTTGGCCAATACATTAAAAATGCATCCCCCCTAATTAGTCAAATTTTTCAAAGGAATTCCAAGTGAACGTTTATGCAATAGTTTAAGACAAGCATTTTGAAAATTGGCAACCTAAAAAAAAACAAGAATATCCAATGACATTGTGACCAGCCGAGATCTAGTAAATCGTGTATCCATAAACTTGTAGGGTCGCCAAAAATGGTTGTCATTTTTCACGTTTGCAGAAAATCTGTACAAATTTATAAAGGAATCCGGTGAAAATTCTGGAAGAAGCATTTTTAAAATTGTTTACTGAATACTTTTAAATGTCCTCTATTTAGCCAATTTTTGGCGGATCACTAGAAAAGTACCGTTTCAAAAGGGGACTGCCTGATAGATATTTTTGAAAAATTTGAAGACAATCCGATTAAAATCGTGGAAGAATCGCTTTGAAAGTTGGCTACCGGAAAATGCATCCCGCCCCCCATTTGGCAAATTTTTGGTGGATCGCCAGAAAAGTAACTTTGCAAGAGATGGCAGGGTAGTGAACATTTATGCAAAACTTGAAGGAATTCCGTTTAAAATTTTGGAAAAAAAACTTTTGGAAAATTGATTACGAAAAAAAATTTAAAACACCCCATCCCTATTTAGCCATTTTTTTTTTTGGCGAATCGACAAAAAAGTACATTTTCAAGAGAGAATCATCTAGACAACAACCGTTCAAAATTAGAAAGAAATCCGATCGAAACTGCGGAAGAAGAATTTTGAAAATTCGTTACCACATTTTTAAATGCACCCCCCCCCCCTCCAATTTGCCATTTTCTAGTTGAATTTTGCCTTGAAAGCATGTAAAAAACAATATAAAGCTTAATAAAGCGTTAATTTTGTTATCATACGGGTTATCTGGGGACGCTACGGCCGGGGATATTTTGTCCTGCTTTTGCTTTAGGGATGTTTTAGTCCTAAATTCATTTGGGGACTTTAAGGCCGGGGTCATCATGACCAGATACCGCATAGCGGGAGTAAAGCTTAATAAAGCATTAATTTAACTTATAACTGGGGACTTTATGGCTGCGAACGTTTTGTCCTGGGCTTAACTACGAAAATTTTGCTTCCATAAATTTATATGGGGACATTATGGCCGGGGACCTTATGGCCGGGTACTTTATGGCCGGAGACCTAAAGGCATGTGTAAAACTTACTACACCGTTAATATAGGTCATCATACCTTTTTTTGCTTTGGGGGCGTTTTGGTCCTAAATTCTTTTAAAAACCTTATGACCGGGGACGTATTGTCCTGTATTCCACGACAAATTGTTTTGGGGACTTTTTGGCCATATTTCATTTATGGACCTTACGGCCTGAGACATTATGGCTGGGTACCTTATCGCCGGCGTAAAGGTTAATAAAGCGTTAATTTAGGTTATCATACGTTTTGTAGCTTTGGGGACATCTTGGCCCTAAATTCCTTTGGAGACCTTATGGCCGGGGTCGTTTTTTTCCTGGATTCCAGTACAAATTTTGCTTTGGGGACGTTTTGGCCATAAATTCATTTAGAACCTTATGGCCGCGGACATTATGACGGTGCATAACTTAATCAAGCGTTAATTTAGGTTATCGAACGCTTTTTTTTTTTTTTTTTTTTTTTTTTTTGCTTTGTGGTTGTCTTGGCCCTAAATTCATTTGGGGAGCTTGTGGCCAAGGAATAACTAGAGCGGCCAATGCACACAAAATATTAGAGTACAGGCTTATATCAAACACTTTGAATCGACACCTATTATTGGTTTTGTTTTTGTAAACAAAAACAAATGTCTCCTCGACTAAACCCATCATTCAGCAGTAACCATTTTCCATTTCCCCCCGACAGCCCTTTCACAAAGTTTTATTTGAACAAGTGTGTGCTATTTTAAAAAAAAATAAGAAATTTTACCTTATATAAATGAATCCCATGTGTCCAGTAGTCAGGTTGTGTATCACCTTTATCCCATTTTTTAAGCGGAATGGGGTATGTAACTTGATTTTTTGGGTATTTCAGTCCTCTTTTTTATACAAGTTAAAGCTCAAGTGTTTTATCTTGGTCTAGGAGCTGCTCGTTTAACAGGTTTTACTGTACGACTTTTTGTCTAGTTCCAGAAAGTGGTCGCTAAAACAGGTTTTACTGAACGTCCTTTTTATCCCGGTATCGAAGTTGGTCATTAGAGTACAGTAGTTTCACTGTACGTTTCACTGACGTCTGAAAGGTGGTCAAGAACGCAGGTTTTACCGTACGTTTTGTTGTCCGAAACTGCAAGTTGGTCACTACATACACGTTTCACTTTACGTCTTTTTATCCGGAACCGTCCCACCTACCCAAAAATAAGAACGTCAAGTTTGAAGTCGATCCGACATTTCGTTCTCGAGATATCTTGCACACAAGATCGTGTTCAAAACATACACATATTTTACGTGATGACGTCATAAGCCGCACTCAATCCGATTTTCCGCTATCGAGACATTTTTACCCAATGACGTTCGGGTACATTTGCCAGAATCTTTCTGAGCTACCAAGCAAAATTCCCACCAAGTTTCAACTAATCCGATGTTCCGCGGATGAGAAATTTACACATATAAGATTTCAACGTAATGACGTCATACGCCTTTCTTTATTTCGACACGCTTCAAAAGTTGACAGAACCGTCCGACTGACCCACGGAACACCCATACAAAATTTGAAGTCCATACGACTTTCCGTTATCAAGATATTTTGTACACCAGATCTTATCCAAATTATGTGCATATTTAACGTGATGACGTCATATGCCGCACCCACTCCTTGTTCTCACGATGAAATTTGACAGAATCGTTAGGAGCCACCAAGCAACAATCCCAGAAAGTTTCAATTTTTTCCCATGTTTAACGGCCGATAAATTTCGCATATACGATTTTTACGTAATGACGTCATACGCCTTCCTTAATAACGTAACGTGCGTAAAACGTTTACAGAACCGTCCGACCTACCCAAGAAATAACAAGGTCAAGTTTGAATTCGATCCGACATTACGTTCTCGAGATATCTTGCAAACAAGATCGTCTTCAAAACATATACATATTTTACGTGATGACGTCATCCGCCGCACTCACTCGTTATACTCGCTTTCGGACCTACCAAGCACCAATTCCACCAAGTTTGAACTTTCTCCGCTGTTTAGCGGCAGAGAAATTCCGCACACAAGATTTTTACCCAGTGATTTCATACCTCCTCCATTATAATGAAACGTGCGTCAAAAGTTGATAGAACCATCCGACCTATCCAAGAAATGAACAGGTCAAGTTTGAAGTCGATCCGGCTTTTCGTTCTCGAGGTTCTTGCACATATTTTTTCACAACAGACTGACACACACATATACACACACACACGCACACACAGAACGTACACATACTATGTCTCCCCTTGGTCGGGGAGACATAATTAAGGCCGGAGACCTTATAGCAAGGGACCGTATGGCCGGGGACATTTGTCCTAGACTGCACGGCAAATTTTGCTTCGGGGACGTTTTGGCCCTTAATTTATTTGGGGGACTTTACGGCAGGTGCTTGACGACCTGAGTAATGCTAAATAAAGCGTTTTTGGGGGCGTTTTAGCTCTAAATTCATTTGGGGACCTTATGGTCGGGTACTTTACGGCCGGGGTAAAGCTTAATAAAGCGTTAATTTAGGTTATCATACGTTTTTTTGCTTTCGAGAGGTTTTGGCCCTAAATTATTTGGGGATCTCATGGCCGGGGACATTATGGCCGATGTAAACTTTAATAATGCGTTAATTCAGGTTAAACGCTTTTTTACTTTGGGGACGCTTTGGCCCGAAATTCATTTGGAGACGTTATGACCGGGGATCTTACGGCCGGATACTTTATGGCCGGGGACCTTGTGGCCGGGGACGTTTTGGCCCTAAGTTGTTTTGGTGATGTTATGGCCGGGGGCATTATGGCCGGGTACCTTATGGCCGGGTAAAGCTTAATAAAGCGTTAATTTAGGTTATCATACGTTTTTAGCTTTGGGCACGTTTTGGCCCTAAATTCATTTGGGGATCTTTCTCCCTAAATTCATTTGGGGAGCTTATGGCCGGGTACTAATGACCAGGGACTTACGACCGGTGTAAAGCTTAATAAATCCTTAATATAGGTTAGCATACGTTTTTGCTTTGGGCACTTTTTTGGTCATAAATTTATTTGGCAGGGGGCATTACGGCCGGGGACATTACGGCCGGGTACTTCATGGGCTGGGACGATTTGCATTGTATTCCACTATGAAAAATAGTTATATGTGCAGTGGTACGGAAAAAGAGTCCAACGGAATTTTTGGCAATTTGTCAGTTTTTCACCCATTTCAAAAGTTTTTAAGAATTTGCGTAGACAAAACCATCTGTTTCCCACGGATAGACAGACAGGTATTCGGAAATGCTCATAACTATATACCTCGTTTACACGGGGGAAAATCCGATCAAAACTGATTGAGAAGAATTAGTTAAGTATAAGTTTACATTCGTACACACGTACCCACGTACATACAGACGACGGATGACCTATGAAATCGGTGCTAAAGTCGGTTTGCAAAGGGCCATGCTACTTCCGCTTTCAGCACGTTTTCCACAATTAACGGTTTTGCAGTTTTAAATTTCGCTAAAAGCTACGTATTATATTTTAAAAAGTTATTTTGGCAATTTTCAATACTGTTTCATCCGTGTGTGACATTTGAAAAAATCATCAGAATAGTTTTGCAGACACATATACTCATTTTCGCAAAGTTATATCAAAACTTTTACCAAATTTCTAAATACTGTCATTTTGACAGTTCATGATTCTGAACAGAAATGCGACGCTGCACATCTTCAGTATGTGCTATTCCCGTACGTGGAAATCTAAAACAATCCAATTAACACTTTTGGAGATCCAGCATGGACAGGACGCGAAGTTCCAATAATCGAAAAAATACTGCCATTTTGACAATTTTTCATGAACTTGAACAAAAAATACGACCTTGTACACCCTCAGTCTGTGCTCTATCCGTGTGTGAACTTTCTAAAGGATCCGACCAACAGTTTCGGAGACTTGCATGTGGACCGCCAGACAGAGGGACAAGCTGATAACTATATCCGTCCATAACACGGGGGCTAAGGTAATTAACAAAGGAGCTAATTATGAATCTATTACGCGCAGTCGGCTAAATAAACTGCTCGACTGTACTCAGGTCAACTGCACTGTGAGCTTTCTGCCCGCTCCCTTCTTCAACAGACGTGTCAAATGTGTACAGCACTGCTTCAGCGAGTGAGGATGGTATCGATAGCTGCACGATCCGAACCTGGCGTGCTGGGCGGGACAGTGACGTAGCAAGTGACGTAGCAAGCAGCGAACGGACAAGCAAGGCGGCGAATAGGGCGGGGGGAGGGGGGTCATTGAGAGGCAGCTACGCTATCGGCAAGCAGTTACAGTGCAAACAGGACGGCAGGTGGAGGGGGGAGGGTGCGTCAGCGGGAGAGCAGCTAGGCTCTCGGCAAGCAGTTAAAGTGCAAATAGAGCAGCAGGTGGAGGATGGAGGCGGCCAGTGGGAGAACAGCGAGGCTATCAGCAGACAGTAAAAGGGCAATCGGGGCGGCGGACACAGGCTATCACCACGCAATGACAGGGCAAACAGGGCGGCGGATGGAGGAACGGAGGCTATCACCACGGAATGACATGGCAAACAGGGCGGCGGATGGAGGAACGGAGGCTATCACCACGGAATGACATGGCAAACAGGGCGGCGGATGGAGGAACGGAGGCTATCACCACGGAATGACAGGGCAAACAGGGCCGCCGATGGAGGAACGGAGGCTATCACCACGGAATGACAGGGTAAACAGGGCGGCGGATGGAGGAACGGAGGCTATCACCACGGAATGAAATGGCAAACAGGGCGGCGGATGGAGGAACGGAGGCTATCATCACGGAACGACAGGGCAAACAGGGTGGCGAATGGAGGAACGGAGGCTATCAGCATGGAATGACAGGGTAAACAGGGCGGCGGATGGAGGAACGGAGGCTATCACCACGGAATGACATGGCAAACAGGGCGGCGGATGGAGGAACGGAGGCTGTCACTACGGAATGACAGGGCAAACAGGGTGGCGGATGGAGGAACGGAGGCTATCAGCACGCAATGACAGGGTAAACAGGGTGGCGGATGGAGGAACGGAGGCTATCACCACGGAATGACATGGCAAACAGGGCGGCGGATGGAGGAACGGAGGCTATCACCACGGAATGACATGGCAAACAGGGCGGCGGATGGAGGAACGGAGGCTATCACCACGGAATGACAGGGCAAACAGGGCCGCCGATGGAGGAACGGAGGCTATCACCACGGAATGACAGGGTTAACAGGGCGGCGGATGGAGGAACGGAGGCTTTCACCACGGAATGATATGGCAAACAGGGCCGCGGATGGAGGAACGGAGGCTATTAGCACGCAATGACAGGGCAAACAGGGCGGCGGATGGAGGAACGGAGGCTATCACCACGGAATGACATGGCAAACAGGGCGGCGGATGGAGGAACGGAGGCTATCACCACGGAATGACATGGCAAACAGGGCGGCGGATGGAGGAACGGAGGCTATCACCACGGAATGACATGGCAAACAGGGCGGCGGATGGAGGAACGGAGGCTATCACGAAGCGTTGACAGGGAAAACAGGGCAGCGGATGTAGGAACGGAGGCTGTCAGCACGCAATGACAGGGCAAACAGGGCGGCGGATGGAGGAACGGAGGCTATCACCCCGGAATGACATGGCAAACAGGGCTGCGGATGGAGGAACGGAGGCTATCACGAAGCGTTGACAGGGAAAACAGGGCAGCGGATGTAGGAACGGAGGCTATCAGCAGGTAGTGACAGGGCAAACAGGCGGAGGGAGGAACCGAGGCTGTCAGCTGGCGTTGACAGCAAAAACAGGGCGGCATGCGGAGCGACCGGGCGAGGGTATGGGCTGGTAACACTCACTCGACGGTTTCTGTCTGTGTCTTCCTCTCCCCTCGCACTCTGAAATGACATTTAATGACAGGCTCTAGATAAAAGCATTTCGTGCCTGCGCTCGTCTCGACTTTCTCAGCGCCCACACAAAAACATCTGCATTTCAGTTCACACGATAGAGCGGCCACTGCACACAAAACATAAGAGTACAGGCTTATATCAAACATTTTCAATCCACACCTTTTAACTTTTTTGTTTTCGTAAACAAAAACAAATGTCTGCCCGACTAAACCCATAATTCACTAGTAACCATTTTTCTTTTTCCCCCAACAGGGCTGTCACAAAGTTTTATTTTAACAAGTGTGTAGTATTTTCAGAATAAGAAATGTTACCTTATATAAATGAATCCCATGTGCCCAGTAGTCGGGCTGTGTATCACCTTTGTCGAATTTTTAAAGGGGGCAGGGGGTGTACGCAACTTGGTTTGTAGGTATTTTTTATACATGTTTAGGCTTAGGTGTTTTATCTGGGTCTAGAAGATGGTCATTAAAGAGGTTTTACTATACGTCCTTTTCTCCGGTTCCAAATGGTGATCGCTAAACAGGTTTTACTGTATATATTTTTATCCCAGTTTTGAAGTTGTTCACTATAGCAGTTTTACTGTGCGTACTTTGTTTATCTTGCTCTGGAATACGGTCAAGTCAGGCAGGTTTTACTGTACGTCTTGTTATCCGAAACTGGAAGTTGGTCACTACAAACAGATTTTACTTTTACGTCTTTTTTATTGTGATCTTGAAGGTAGCAGTTACAAAATGGTTTATCGAAACAGTTTTTTTTTTGCTCACCTTAACCAACGCCCTTTCCCAGCTATCTAATTTAGCCCTAACCAAAGTGTAGTTATAGCCATAATGTATACCTTGTCTTCGTACATTCCAATCGGCCAAAAAGCACTAGCAAGACATTCTTCAAAAGTTTACCACAAATCAACCACCTCGGTGGGAGAGTGGGGAAAGGCACTCTGGTGTCAAAACAGTGCGCTGTTTGTCACAACACAATGTACTGGATGACCCACTTTAAAAGTGAAATCTAGTTCCAGGTACTGCACAAATATTGTGAGCCGTTAAGTAATTACTCCCATATATGGAACAGCTTGGTAGCCAAGTGAAAACACGCTAATAGATATGAGTAAGTAACGCTCAAAAAGATCCATCACACGAAATGCAACAAATTATCGATAATTGATTGCTGAAAATGTTTTCAAGTATGTCTAGAGAATGCAGAGACATGGAAGAATCTTCTGGAAAACGCTGAAATCCCAAGCGTAGTTAATAACTATCCTTAGTTAACAAAAGAGCCGACAAAAAGGGGACACGCGTGGGACGGAGAGGGAGGGGCGGAGTGAGGGAGTGGAGCGGAAACTCGATCCGATTTTCCGCTATCGAGATATTCTTACCCAATGACGTCCGGAAGTATTTGACAGACCTAGCAAGCAATATTCCAACCAAGTTTTAACTTTCTTCGATATTCAGCGGCTGAGAAATGTACACATATAAGATTTTAGCGTAATGAGGTTAATTTCGGTACAATCGTCAAAACTTGATAGAACCATCCGACTGATCCAAAGAACACCCATATAAAATTTGAAGTCGATACGACTTTTCGTTATCGAGATATTGTGTACACAAATCTTGTCCAAATTATATGCATATTCAGTGTTTTGCCCAGAATGGAAGAACAGGGGGCTTAATATCCCCCTCTGTAAAAAAAAACAGGGGCTTTTTTCCTCATGTTGGAGGATGTCGTCAGAATCCTACACAAGATACAAAAGTACCAATATTCAATTAATCTATTCTAAACCGTTTTGCTTTCACAAAGAAGAAACGATTCCACACAAATTGTGGTGTGTAAAATGACCAGTGGTCACTAATTAAATTGTAATGTTCATCCGACCAGCAAACAAAAATCCCCCCTCGTAGAACAAGAAGGAGCTTTTTCAAATTCAGTGGGGGAATTTTTAGCCCCCTCGTGTTCCAGAAAGGGGGCTAAAATGGTAAGAGAGGGGGAGAAATCCCTTAAATCCCCCTCTGGAAAAAACACTGCATATTTTACGTGATGATTTCACACACCGCACCCGTTCGTTGTACTCTTGACAAAATTTGACAGAATCTTTCGGAGTTATCAAAAAACCCCTTCAACTTTCTCCGATGTTCAGCGGCTGCAAAATCTTACATACAAGATTTTTACGTAATACCGTCATACGCCTTCCCTAAAAATGCAACATGCGTCAATAGTTGATAGAACCGTCCGATTAACCCAAGGAATATCCAGATAAAATTTGAAGTCACTACGACTTTCATTACCGAGACATTTTGCACACAAGATCTTGTTCAAAATGTTTATATATTTTACGTGATGACGTCATACGCCGCACTCGTTCGCTGTACTTGCGAAAAAACTTTAAAGAATCTTTCGGACCTACCAAGCAACAATTCCACCACGTTTCAACTTTCTCCGAAGTTCAGCGGATGAGAAATTTCGCACACAAGATTTTTACGTAATGACGCCATACGCCTTCCCTAATAACATAACATGCGTCAAAAGTTAAAACAGTCCTCCGGCCTAACCAGGAATAAACAGATCAAGTTTGGAGTCAATCGGACTTCTTGTTCTCGAGATATCTTGCACACAACGTTTTGTTCACAAAGACTGACACACACACACATGCACACACATACACACGGAGAACGTACAAACACTGTATGTCTCCTCTTGTTCGGAGAGACATAATTACCATCAATTATCTCTCCATCTTTACATTGACATAACTTCATACTAAATCGGGCAAAAAGCTGCACATGTTATTGCACTTGGCAAGTTTCACTTAGCCTTTTAGCAAGATGAACAGTGAGCGTTTACATAAGCAGGCAGCGCTTTTTGTGTGGTGTGGCACATGAGGTAAGAAAAATCAATGCGGACTATGCAGCAAGGCAGGAACAAAAGGAGAGGCTCTGTGATGATGTGCTTTAATATCATTTTTAAAAGGTAGAAAATATATACAACTGGTTGATTAGTTTCGCTAAGCTATAATCTTTTCGAATTGCTAAACTTAAGTGATCTACCATATGATTTTATTTTCCGTGACATCACTTCAAGTAAATCACCCTTTAGGATCAATTTTTTTTTTAATTAAGTGTATCACTTCGCTCAGGAGCAGCAAATTCAATACTGTACTTATTACCTGAAGCAAACCGGATATTGTTGTCTGTACAATTAGGCACAGCTGTTTGTGTCCAATGGTGTACAAAAACTACGCAGGTTATTGAATGTGCTTGCTTTAATAATAAGAATCCCTTTATACACAATGTAACTATTTCTTACACTTGGAGCTGTAGTCTGTAGTCCCAAGGAGTTACTGCTTTGTGAGAAATTCCACAAGTTTATCTTTATTTTCCTTTGTCACTTTTTATTTACTTTTAAGCGCGGTTTCGACACATCTCCTCCAAAATGGCTGGGGCTTGGAGAATGACACTTGGCACAGTCATAGTTGACCATGAAATCTTGATTCACGGGAAAAATAGTAAACATATGACGTCCTCATCCCTATGACGTGATGAAAATTTCAAAGTGAAAGATCTCGAAATCGGTTGCATTTAAAGCTTTGTTGCAAAATACGTCACGGCAATACTTTCTTGCAAGGAACATTTTAGTGACATACTTTTTTAACCTATGACGTCACAATGACGTTACTTTTTAATTTTTCGATTGTGGATGGTTTTAATGGACGATTTCAGATCAGTGTGCACAGGAGGCTTTGGAAAATAAACGTATCACTTTAAAGTGCTCTAGCCCCATTTAGCATGACCACTCACCCACCAAGCACATTGCACCATAAACGACTATTAACACTTAAACTTTTACGTCATAACCGCAGTGCGTAATATTTCAGTCACAATATATTTGGTCAAAACGCAATGCATGGTGGTTTAAATTGTACGTGGCTCTCTGTTGAACTCGGGTATAAAATAATTATGTTTTCTTCATAACTTAATCAAAATTCATTGTGTCTTTAATCAATATCATTCAAAATTAAGGTATTTGTGTTTGTCACACATTCCACAAGGCTTTAACCTAGGTGTTCTACGATCACATGGGCTATACCCATGGTGTCGGTTCGTAAACCGTCTGTCTGTATAGTCTGTAGGCACTGTAAGCTTAAATTTAATGTTATTTCTGCTACCTTACCCATCAGATCCCATCGCAGTAAACATTTGTGGAAAATAAGTCCACTGGTGGAGGGGAAGGGGGGTATTATTAATCAATTTGATCGCTATTTTTCGTCAATTTCGCGAATGGAAAATCTGTTTTACTTCAAAGTTACTTTCACTGGAAATTTTGCAGGAAGATAATCAAGATATTGATAATTCTGTGTAAGTTTTCATCCTGGAACTTTTTAACAAAGTTCCATGCGGAAACCTGTTTTTAAACCTTTGGAAATTATTTTTGGGATAAATTCCGCTACTCAGTGTCGAAATCGGTCTAGTTTGTTATAACAGCTTTGGAAAGAAAGCGAAAGCTTAGTTGGTATCTCCCAGCAGCCTGGCACATGTTTCTCTTTCTGACAGAGACTGGACTGTGGAGAGATTGGCGGTATCTCCAGGCAGCCTGCTACATGTTTCTCTTTCTGACAGAGACTGGACTGTGGAGAGATTGGCGGTATCTCCCAGCAGCCTGGCATATGTTTCCCTTTCTGACAGAGACTGGACTGTGGACAGATTGGCGGTATCTTCAGGCAGCCTGGCACATGTTTCTCTTTCTGACAGAGACTGGACTGTGGACAGATTGGAGGTATCTCCAGGCAGCCTGGCACATGTTTCTCTTTCTGACAGAGACTGGACTGTGGACAGACTGGAGGTATCTTCAGCAAGCCTGACACATGTTTCTCTTTCTGACAGAGACTGGATGTGGACAGATTGGCGGTATCTTCAGGCAGCCTGGCACATGTTTCTCTTTCTGACAGAGACTGGACTGTGGACAGATTGGCGGTATCTCCAGGCAGCCTGGCACATGTTTCTCTTTCTGACAGAGACTGGACTGTGGACAGACTGGAGGTATCTTCAGCAAGCCTGACACATGTTTCTCTTTCTGACAGAGACTGGACTGTGGACAGATTGGCGGTATCTTCAGGCAGCCTGGCACATGTTTCTCTTTCTGACAGAGACTGGACTGTGGACAGATTGGCGGTATCTTCAGGCAGCCTGGCACATGTTTCTCTTTCTGACAGAGACTGGACTGTGGAGAGATTGGCGGTATCTCCAGGCAGCCTGCTACATGTTTCTCTTTCTGACAGAGACTGGACTGTGGACAGATTGGCGGTATCTCCAGGCAGCCTGCTACATGTTTCTCTTTCTGACAGAGACTGGACTGTGGACAGATTGGCGGTATCTCCAGGCAGCCTGGCACATGTTTCCCTTTCTGACAGAGACTGGACTGTGGACAGATTGGCGGTATCTCCAGGCAGCCTGGCACATGTTTCTCTTTCTGACAGAGACTGGACTGTGGACAGACTGGAGGTATCTTCAGGCAGCCTGACACATGTTTCTCTTTCTGACAGAGACTGGACTGTGGACAGATTGGCGGTATCTTCAGGCAGCCTGGCACATGTTTCTCTTTCTGACAGAGACTGGACTGTTGACAGACTGGAGGTATCTTCAGCAAGCCTGACACATGTTTCTCTTTCTGACAGAGACTGGACTGTGGACAGATTGGCGGTATCTTCAGGCAGCCTGGCACATGTTTCTCTTTCTGACAGAGACTGGACTGTGGACAGATTGGCGGTATCTTCAGGCAGCCTGGCACATGTTTCTCTTTCTGACAGAGACTGGACTGTGGACAGATTGGCGGTATCTCCAGGCAGCCTGCTACATGTTTCTCTTTCTGACAGAGACTGGACTGTGGAGAGATTGGCGGTATCTCCAGGCAGCCTGACACATGTTTCTCTTTCTGACAGAGACTGGACTGTGGACAGATTGGCGGTATCTTCAGGCAGCCTGGCACATGTTTCTCTTTCTGACAGAGACTGGACTGTGGACAGACTGGAGGTATCTCCAGGCAGCCTGGCACATGTTTCTCTTTCTGACAGAGACTGGACTGTGGACAGACTGGAGGTATCTTCAGGCAGCCTGACACATGTTTCTCTTTCTGACAGAGACTGGACTGTGGACAGATTGGCGGTATCTTCAGGCAGCCTGGCACATGTTTCTCTTTCTGACAGAGACTGGACTGTGGAGAGATTGGCGGTATCTCCAGGCAGCCTGCTACATGTTTCTCTTTCTGACAGAGACTGGACTGTGGAGAGATTGGCGGTATCTCCAGGCAGCCTGCTACATATTTCTCTTTCTGACAGAGACTGGACTGTGGACAGATTGGCGGTATCTCCAGGCAGCCTGCTACATGTTTTTCTTTCTGACAGAGACTGGACTGTGGAGAGATTGGCGGTATCTCCAGGCAGCCTGCTACATGTTTTTCTTTCTGACAGAGACTGGACTGTGGAGAGATTGGCGGTATCTCCAGGCAGCCTGCTACATATTTCTCTTTCTGACAGAGACTGAACTGTGGACAGATTGGCGGTATCTCCAGGCAGCCTGCTACATGTTTCTCTTTCTGACAGAGACTGGACTGTGGACAGATTGGCGGTATCTCCAGGCAGCCTGCTACATGTTTTTCTTTCTGACAGAGACTGGACTGTGGAGAGATTGGCGGTATCTCCAGGCAGCCTGCTACATGTTTCTCTTTCTGACAGAGACTGGACTGTGGAGAGTTTGGCGGTATCTCCAGGCAGCCTGCTACATGTTTTTCTTTCTGACAGAGACTGGACTGTGGAGAGATTGGCGGTATCTCCAGGCAGCCTGCTACATGTTTCTCTTTCTGACAGAGACTGGACTGTGGACAGATTGGCGGTATCTCCAGGCAGCCTGCTACATGTTTTTCTTTCTGACAGAGACTGGACTGTGGACAGATTGGCGGTATCTCCAGGCAGCCTGCTACATGTTTCTCTTTCTGACAGAGACTGGACTGTGGAGAGTTTGGCGGTATCTTCAGGCAGCCTGCTACATGTTTTTCTTTCTGACAGAGACTGGACTGTGGAGAGATTGGCGGTATCTCCAGGCAGCCTGCTACATGTTTCTCTTTCTGACAGAGACTGGACTGTGGAGAGATTGGCGGTATCTCCAGGCAGCCTGCTACATGTTTTTCTTTCTGACAGAGACTGGACTGTGGAGAGATTGGCGGTATCTCCAGGCAGCCTGCTACATGTTTCTCTTTCTGACAGAGACTGGACTGTGGAGAGTTTGGCGGTATCTCCAGGCAGCCTGCTACATGTTTTTCTTTCTGACAGAGACTGGACTGTGGAGAGATAGGCGGTATCTCCAGGCAGCCTGCTACATGTTTCTCTTTCTGACAGAGACTGGACTGTGGACAGATTGGCGGTATCTCCAGGCAGCCTGCTACATGTTTTTCTTTCTGACAGAGACTGGACTGTGGAGAGATTGGCGGTATCTCCAGGCAGCCTGACAAGTTTCTCTTTCTGACAGAGACTGGACTATGGAGAGATTGGCGGAAGTGTTTACTTTTTGAAGGCGTCAGCGAGTGGTCCTTGGAACTGGATCTTCTGCTTTTCTTCGGGACTTTGTGGCGCCTCGCTCTCCGAGTAACTCTTTTTAAAATTCATTTTCTTCTGCAAGCAGACGACACACTCTTACTAACAAACATGCTTACCTATGAGCAGTAGAACAACTGATGGGAGACAATGAGAATTAGCTCAACAAACGCAAGTCGAACTTCCCGCCAACGAAACCAAAGGGCATCATCAGCGCAGTCTGGGATTAAGATCACTTATATTTCTGATCGCTCAGGTACAAAGTTGATGCCGTTTACGTTGTGCATATATTCGTCTTTATTGTAACACAGTATGAATAATGAGATAATAACACAGATGTTTCCTTAAATTTAATTTTACTTTTTTCCACATCTTCCACAACAAACTCTGACACTAAATTCAGTCTTAAAACTTCAAGTTTAAATTTTAATTTAATGCTTTATTTTATTATTTTTATTTAATATTTCTATTTAATATTTTTTATTATAAGGTAACAGAAATATGCACAAACTCGAGGAAACAGCGGCTAGGGGACGGGACTTTTGGAGGATTATGTGAGGGGACAGCAGCTTTTGGCTCGGGAACTTGTGAGTGACACTTGTAATGGAGATTGTGAACGGGACTTGTGAGTGGGTTGGGGGGGGGGGGGGGTTCGAAGGGGCTTCTGAAAGGGGCTTCTGAGCGGCCCAATGAGCGAAGCTTGTTAGGGGTGGGGTTGGGAAAGGGAGGGGGGTTGGTTATGAGCCAGGGCTGTAAGGCACTTGGCGCACCAGCATACTCTGCATTTCGTGCATGGCCGAGTTCCCCGGCTTTGCTTCCTGCTGTCTACTTTCGTCCACTGAAGTCTGAAAACAAAAGCAATGCCGCTGTCTTGTTTCCATGATTCACATAATTCATAATAATTATGCATGTTAGTTATTCGGTATAACTGGAATATTTGGTACTTCCATCATCAGATTTTGATGTCCTTACGCCAGAGTCATCGAACTGCTACTGTAATTTTTTATTATTTCGTTCTTTTCATACTCTTTATCTTTTTCTTTTTTATGACCTGCCTCCTTCTTTTATTTATTTACGTATTATCTTATTATTACATTTTAATTTACACTTTAACTTTGAGAAGGAAATGATATACTGGTCAACTTATAAAACCGCGCGTTAAAGATATCAAGCTGTTTCTTGGCTGGGAACCTGAACCACATATTTTACCGTTATACGCAATTTATTCAAAGGTAGCACAATCGCACATGCATAACCGGTTCTGTACACACCACAACGCAGGCCAATCCAACAGCTCCCGCCTCACGAGCACTTATACATTAATTGGGAATTATGTACACATAAAGTATAACGCACTGGTTTAAGATGATGTCCACATCTTTTTTCACACAAGGGATTCAACAGTTACTAAAATACCAGCTCTTTTATTAGGTACCTGTTATAAAACATAAAATTAGTTATACAAATGAACTAGAAACTTTTCAAGTAAATTTAAACTAGAGCAGTGTGCATAGCCCACATATTCCCCACAGCCCCTCATCAGTTCAACACGGCCATCAATAGGCAATCAAGAGCTGAAATTTGGTGCATTTTCCTTGGACGAACCTGGCCCTTTTACAATACCGATCTGTGTTTGTTCCAATAGTGGCTACATACCAAGTTTCATTAACAGCTTTGCAGCAGTTTTTATGTTATCGTGTTAACAAGCTGTTGATGACAGAGCGACAGAGCATATATTCCCCCGGTGGGGAATAAAACCGGCAGACCGACACACGGTCGATCGCATATATTCCCCCTGTGGGGAATAAAACCGACAGACCGACACACGGTCGATCGCATATATTCCCCCCTGTGGGGAATAAAACCGACAGACCGCCAGGCTGACGGACCGACACACGGTCGATCGCATATATTCCTCCCTGTGGGGAACAAAAGAACAGACCTCTCTTCTCGTCATGTAACATAAAAAGCAACACTACAGTCATTAGGCCTCACAAGCCTCAGTAAACTAGAGCGGCCAGTGCACAGCAACATCACCCGAACATGTCAAACCTTTTCATTAGCCAGCCATTTTCGTTTTCTCTGACAGCCCTCTATCCCAACCTTTTTCCTCCGCTGTCGCTGCCTTCGGGTTACAAAGTTTTATTTCGACAATTTTTCACTATTTCATAGTTATAATTAATCATTATTATAACTAGAACCGTATTTCGCTAGCGAAATGTTAAACACTTGGCAAAAATTAAAACGCAAAAATACTTCCTTCAATGGGTTATTCTTGAATAATATAAAGTATTTTACAACATGCATACAGTGTGTTCTACAACTATGTACAGTGCTTGTGGTACAGCATGTATGCGGCTTATAATATTCTAAAAAATCGGACCATTGTTAAGAAAAAAACTCCAAAGGTTTATAACTTAATACCAGCTAAATATATTACCAAATAACACAGCTTGAATACGTCTTATAAGCCGAGTAGTCTTTGGTTTTTGTTGACTTAAGGTTTGATTGACTGATCAGGCATACGCTGTGCTATCTGTTTACACAGTGAGAGCTCGCACAAAGCCAAGCAACTGTGTGGTGTTCTGTGCTATACGTTAAATGCTTCGCATTTACTTGCAAAAAATACACTATTTTCACATGGCGTTTTAACAAAGAAAACGAAATCAAAGACGAAAATAAAAAGTGACATTCACACGTTCAGATCAAGCTCTTCAGAAGTCCCAAGTTTCATGGTCGTAGGGCCCATAGTGTCAGAGAAGAAGACAAAAAAAAATCGGAAAAACTGTTAAGAAGAAACAAAGGACGAACGGCTGCTCGCACAAATTCATATAACCCTTGCAAGCCAAAGGCTTGTCAAGTGTTAAATTATAATTTCATAATTACCTCAATAAATATAGCTGAAATATATATATAGATCTGGGCATTCCATATATATAAGGCAGGGGGTGGTGACGTCATACAACTTTCTTAATTTTCTGTAGCAGTTTAATGTTTCAACAAAACCGTGCGACTTATCCAAGGAATAATTACACCAAGTTTGAAATCGATTCAACTTTCCGCTATCGAGATATTTTGCTTAACAACAGACAAATTTTCACGTAATGAAGACTTTCTTCATTTAACTACACACGTCAAAGGTTGAAACACCTGTTCGACCGAAAAAAGGAATACCCACATATAATTTTAAGTCCATATGACCTTCCCTTGAAGAAAAATTTGCATACAAGATCTTGTCTAAATCATATTCCCATTTTACGTGATGACGTCCTGAGCCATTTTCGTTCTTTCTACTCTCGACACAATTTGACAGAATCTGGTGACCTACCAAAGCAACAAACCCACCAATTCTAAACTTTCTCCCATGTTCAGCGGGTGATGCAAGATTTTAACGAAATGACGTCATACATCTTTCTTATTTCGCTACTTCAAAAGTTGACAGAACAGTCCGACTGACCAAACGAATACCCATATAAAATTTGAAGTGGATAGAGTTTCGTTAGAGAGATATTTTGCGCACAGGCTCTTGTTCACAATATATACATATTTTGCGTGATGACGTCATGCGCCGCAGTCGATCTACCAAACAACAATCCCATCAAGTTGTAACTTTCTCCGATGTTCAGCCGCAGGGAAATTATACACAACAGATTATAACTTAATGACGCCACACGCCTTTCCTAATAAAGTGACATGCGTGAAAGGTTCACAGAAGCGTCCGAGCTATCATACGAATAAACAGATCAAGTATTAAGTCTATCCGACTTTTCGTTCTCGAGATATCTTGCACAACATTTTGTTCACAACAGATAGACACACACACATACACAAACACACACACATACATACATACACACACATAGAAAGTACAATAGAATGTGTCTGCCATTGGTGAGGGAGACATAATGCCTGCTACCATTAATTAAATTTCCAGACAACACGAATTTGTTTCTGAAGTTCGTCAAGATTTAACAGTTTTTTTCCACAAAATTTCCGCAGTTCTTTGGCCAATCACCAAAAAATATAATGGCCAGGTAGGTAACAATGCCTGCTCCCTTAACTCAAACTGTCAAAACAATAAGACTATTTTGCTGGAGCCCGTTAAGATTTTATTAAAATTTTTTTGCCCTTTCGCCAAAATTTTCGTCAATTTTTTTGGCCAATCACCAAAAAGAGTTCATTAAAATTTTACGAAAAAAGGTTTTTTGCCAATATGTCCGCCAATTTTTGGCGAATCGCCAAAACAAGTAACAGCCACGACACTTATGCACTCTACCTTCAACCAGAATTTTAAAACGTTTCTATGAAAAGAGATACGTGTCCAAAAAAATTGTTTTTTTGTCAATATTTTTTGGTGAATTGGCAAAAAAGTAACAGTCAGTTAGGTAGTAATGTGTGTTACTGTTACTTAAAATTACAAGGTAATGAGGCTATTTTCCTGGAGTTAATTAAGATTTTATTTATTATTATTATTATTATTATTATTATTATTATTATTATTATTATTATTATTATTATTATTATTATTATTATTATTATTTGGTTTGCGCTCTAATTTCCACCAATTTTTTGGCTAATCCGAAAAGAAAATAATACCCAGGAAGGTATAAACGCCTGCTGCCTTCACCTAAAATTTCAAGATGGTAAGATTATTTTCCTTGAGTTGGTTAAGAGTTCACAAAAAACAAACACGTTTTTCTCCCATATTTCCGCCAATTTTGGGCGAACCACCAAAACAAGTAACAGCCAGGTGGACATTTGCGCACCCTACCTTCCACCGAAATTTGAGAACGTTTTTATGAAAACCCTAGCAGATCCGTTTTCAAGAAAATTGTTTTTGGCCAATATTTCCGCAAATTTTTCGCGAATTGTCAAAAAAGTAAACGCCAGTTATCAAAAATCAGTTATAACGTAGTATCGGTTATTACTAACAAATTCGCCGATCCCAACTTTTTTCCCATTGACTTCAATGCACAAAATTCGTACTATCCGATATAACGAAGACATTTTGGGCCAACGCTTTTTTTAATTTGTTATTTTGAAAGCGTGAAAGTAAACAGCGCATGCTGTGGAGTTCTATTGACACGTCTTACTTTACTAATCCTTAAGGACTGGTCGCCGCGCTGTTAAGGCAAATAGAGGCATTAACCGCTCACCACCGGTACCACTAATACCTAGTGTGAATTGCAGGAGCTAATGTTGGCATCTGAGCTTCTCGCGTCACAGGTTACTTGCAAACAATACCAAAGCATCTCCCTCAAACAAAACTACCCAGAGCAACTAATGCCCATACGACAAGGTCAATCATGTCCTGAACGTTCTCAGTAGAAATCGTGCCGGCCAAACTAAGCAACAAACAATCGTCGACTTTTTTACGAAATTGCCAGGGAGATCTTGAAATAGATGAACTATTTTAGCAGACTAAAAGTAATAGCCAGTTAATATTGTGAGTTAACAGTTTCGAAGACAGAAAGCACTTCACGTTATTAATGTTTCAGCATTTACTGAAGAAAATGTTAAATATAAATAAATTGTCGTGATGCCAAAATCCCCTAGTGTATTGAATTTGTACGAAAATTTTAGCCGCAGCTGTCTTTTTGAGTTTTCCGTGGAACTAGTCAGAGGTGGTTAGGCTAGGAAAAATGAAATTCGGTTATGAGAAACTTCAGTATATCTAGTTGATCTTCCTGTATTTTTTCTAAAATTCGCTTAATTTTTCAATTAAAAAACGACAAAAACAAATTTGCGAAACAGGCGGCAAGAAGCTGGCATGATATCAGCCTCTCAATGAAAACCAACACAGCATGCGTGTGCAAGTTTAAGTTGGCTGCAGCGTTTGGGTTTTTTTACCAATTGCTAAAGAGTGATGAACTTTGGCTCACTGATACAGGGTGATTAGACGTCGTAAAATCCGCATTTTTTAACCATGACCTTAGGAAGTGATTGACATCCTCGGCCATGGTCAATGTCAAAAACTGGAAGTGGGCCATTATCTCGAAAACGGTTAGAGAAAGAGCGATTTTGAACTTATTTTCGACCCTTTGGGGCTAAAAGACGATCGGCAAGAGGAACCTCGGTGACCTTGACCTCCTCGGACATGGTCAAAATCAAAAACCGGAAGTTGACCATCATCTCGTAAACGGTTAGAGACAGAGCGATTTTGAGCTTATTTACGACCCTTTGGGCCCAAACGACGATATGAAAGAGGTTAAGAATTCAGAATCGTATTTTTTGTGGCCCCCACGTGCAATTTTCGCTACTCCGTAGCGAAAACGGTCTAGTTTTGTTTTTGTTTTAGAGATTCGTTCCAACAAGGTACTGTATTTTAAACAAAATAATTTACTGTATTTTAATCAAATAATCACAAAGCACTCCTAAAATTTAAGTCCTACATGAGTACATTGAAAAAAATGACCGAATAATCAGGAAATTTGGAAAATATCGGTTATAACGAATATCGATTATAACGAACACTTTTGCCAGGTCCCACAAACTTCGTTATAACCGGGTTCCACCGTACTTACGTACTCTACCATCAACCAAAATTTCAAGACATTCAGGCTAAAAACCTTGCAGATACTATTTTTTAACTTTAAAGCGTACATACTACACATACTTTCAACGACTGCTATGGCCCCTACTTCGATAAGATGCTGTGGCTAAAACGTGAACAACTAGAAGCTCATTCCGCTAGCGAAATGTTAAACACTTGATAAAAATTAAAACGCAAAAATACTTCCTTCAATGGGTTATTTCTTGAATAATATATTGCAAACAACACAGCTTGAATACGTCTTATAAGCCGAGTAGTGATTGGTTGTTGTTGACTAAAAGTTTTATTGACTGATCAGGCATACGCCTTGTTATCTATTTACGCAGTGAGAGCTCGCAGAAAGCTCACAGAGCAAATGTGTATTCTGCGCTGTCGTTAAATGCTACGCATTTACTTGCAAAAAATACACTCTTTTCACATGGCGTTTTAACAAAGAAAACGAAATCAAAGACGAAAATAAAAAGTGACATGCACATGTTCGTATCAAGCTCTTCATAATTCCCGAGTTTCATGGTCGTAGGGCCCATAGTGTCAGAGAAGAAGAAGACACAAAAAATCGGAAAAACTGTCAAAAAAGGACGAATTTTGCTCGCACAAATTCATATGAGCCTTGCAAGCCAAAGGCTTGTCAAGTGTTAATAATTCCAGGTACTACTAGCAAATGCTCAGGTGGTACAAACTCTCCCACATGTGGAACAGCTTGGCAGTGAAGTCAGTTGAGTAACACTGACGGCGTGTAAATATGACCATAATAAAAAAGGCCATCTCACGGAAAATGCTGTGTCATGCTATGCCCAGTAAGATCCTACATTTTGTGCACTGGATAACAGACGGACCGCCTACCCCTTGGAGGTGTGCGGTTAAACCGGTTCACCTGAAAACCGCGGTTTTTTTACTTTCGCGGTTCAGTTAATCGGTTCGAAAATGAAAAACCGTTTTTTTTTCGGTTTTTTTCTATCTTGTGCTGTGTTCCCTTTTTTTATTTATATTCGTTTACTTTTGGCAATTACGTCTGCAAAACACAACGCAAAGCCAAAAATGGGTTTCGTTGCTTTCCACTTTATTTTACACACCATCGTTTGTGCGGCATGTTAAGAAAAAATGTGCAACCTCAAGGTTTCAGTTTGATCGGCCAATTGTCGAAATTACGGCCCTCTGAACTTAGGCGATTTTTCGTATTGCACTTTCTTCACGCGACTTTGTACGCATCACTTCAACATGCACGCTTTGACACAAAGCTATGAAACCTTACACAGTGAAAGAATATATATATTAAAGGTATGCAACATCAAGGTGTCAGTTTGATCGGCCAAAAATTGTCGAACATAATTTCACAGGGGCGACTTTGTACGCATCACTTCGACATGAACGTTTTGATATAAAGCTATAAAACATTACATAGTGAAAGAATATATATTGAAGATGTGCAATGTCAAGTTTCAGTTTGATCGACCCAAAAATGTCGAACTTATGGCCCTCTGAACTTAATTTGTTGCGACTTGTTGGCGCGGGCTTGGGGCTTTGCATCTCCGATGCCTATGTTTTTATGTTTTTCCAAAGGAATTGGACAATTTGAAATTGTTGAACACTGAATTATTTTAGCTGAAAATTAAAACAGAAACTACAATTACAACTGTTGATTTTTACGAAAAATACCGATTTGTATACATAGCAAAACAACAGTCCTGGTTAGGAAGTTATACTCACGTTTTTGATGCGATAAATAAAATCACTCTTTTATTTTTGGCCAATAACATGTCTCATGAAAAAAGCCCGATTAAAACCGGGGTTTTGTGTTAGAAAACCGGTTCGAACCGCGGTTCAGTTTTCCGAACCGGTTCACAGCCCTACTACCCCTTCCCTCCCCCGTCGCTCATCAAACCACGAATACGGCTCTGAATCGGTACTTCTTCGCCGTTTATCAATCTGAGTGCTACCAAACATCCTTTCCCCAGTCATGTTTTGGCGTCGTATGGAATCATGCGTTGTCCAATATGTGCCAACTATAACAGCAACTAGCAATCCAAACCAAGGTGCTAGACCGGCCAATGCACACAAAACATAAGAGTACAGTCTTATATTACACACTTTCGATCGACACCTACTTTCTTGTTTTAGTAAACAAAAAAAACAAATGTCTCCCCGACTAAACCCATAATTCCCCCCCCCCCCCAAAAAGTTTTCCTTATTTTTATATTACTGAAATTAAATATTCATTCCTGCAAATATAATCATAATTCATTGTAAAAAATTCAAAATAAACAAAACAGATGGTGGTCACTAAAACACGCTTTTGTTGGCTGTGGGGAGATATTGACCCTAAATTCATTTGGGGACCTTATGGCAGGGGACATATGGCCAGTGTAAAGCTTCATAAAGCGTTACTTCAGGTTTTTTTTTTTGCTTCATGGATGTATTGACCCTGAATTCATTTGGGGTCCTTATGGCCGAGGAAATTATGGCTGGATACCTTATGGCCGGAGTAAAGCTCAATAAAGCTTTAACTTATTTAACCATACGGTTTATTAGCTTTGGCCCTAAATTCACTTGGGGAACCTTATGGCCGGGGACTTTATGGCCGAGGATGTCTTGTCTTGGATTCCACTACGCCAAATTTTGCTTTTCGGTCGTTTTGGGCGATCCAGATTGATGAAGTATTTTGAAAACTGGCTATCAGGAAATTAAAAAAAGCCCCCCCCCCCCCCTTAACCAATTTTTGGCGAATCGCCCAAAAAGTAACTTTTCAAGGGAGGCCTACCTAGAGAATAACCGTACAAAATTGGAAAGAAATCCAATCCAAATTGTGGGAAAAGAAGCATTTTCAAAAATTTGAAGCAATTAAGTTAAAAAAATCACCAATGGCGAATTTTTGGCGGATCGCCAAAAAAAGTATCATTTCAAGAGTCCTACCTAAACAACATTCATATAAAATTTAAAGACAATCTTATCAAAATTGTGGGAGACGAAGTATTTTGAAAATTGGCTATCATGAAATTATAAATGCTCAACATTTAGCCATTGTTTTTCATGAGACAAACACCAAGAGAACAATCGTACCAAATTGAAAAGGAATCCGATCCAAATTGTGGGAGATGAAGTACTTTGAAAATTGGCTATAAGTAATTGAAGAAGTGCCGTTCCCCCTCCATGTAACCAATTTTTGGCGGATCACCAAAAAAAAAAACATTTCAAGAGAGGCCTACCTAGAGAACAACTGTACAGAATTAGAATCGTACAAAAAGGAATCCGATTCAAATTGTGTGAAAAGAGGCATTTTGAAATTTGGATACCAAAAAATTTAAAAGATGCACCCACTTGTCCCATTTTTTGCGGATTGCCAAAAGAAAGTATCTTTTCAAGACAGGCCTCCCAAGAGCCAGAACTAGAAACTTCTGAAGTGAGGTCTACAATCGTACAAATGGGAAAGAAATCCTAAAAACTGTGGGAGAAGAAACGTTTTGAAAATTTGATTCCAAAAAATTGAAAAATCCCCCATTTGAAAATTTTTGCCGGATCGCAAAAAAGGTAATTTTTTAAAAGAGGCCTATCTAGAGCATATTCGTACAAAATTTAAAGAAAATTTGATCAAAATTGTGGGAGAAAAAGCATTTTGAAAATAGGCAACCGAAAAGTTTGCCTAAGAAACTTTCACGAGAGGCCTAAAGAACATTCGCACAAAATTTGAAAGGAATCTGATCAAACCTGAAGAAGAAGAAGCGTTTTACGTAAAAGTTAACGTACGTACATACGTATATACAGACAACGGATGCCCCTTATTGATGTGATAAGGCCAGCCCGATACAGTCGGCTGGCCTTAAAAAAAGGTTCTAATTTATCAATTTGAGCGTTATTAATTTTATAAACTGGTGTTTTTGTTTCAAATCACAGAGCTAAAAGGCATTATTGGTTAACATGCGGTAAACATTTGGGTAATTACAAATATTATACCATTTGGCCAAAATTTAGCAATTTTGGCAAAATCTAATCGAAAAAACCAAATCGAACAGAAAAACTGAAGTGTACCGAACCAAACAGAACTGTGTAATAGCGTACCGTCATATCTCTAGACGCTATCCTCTGCTTTTGTCAGTATAAAATTTCTTGTTGTTAAATTTCAATTTCCTTTTTAGCTGGCTAGTTGTTAATATTAACGTTTGACCCACTGTTGTTTAATACTTTCCATTTATTCATTTGTTTATTTATTAGTGATGTGCTTTGATTGGGTCAAAAGGGTAAACAAAGCACATCGGCCGCAATAGTCGGCTGAATTGTCACCCATGTGATTTTCGATATTTTTCGTCAAGATTTTTTTTTTAACTTTGGATCTTCGCAAACTTAATGGAAAGAAATTAAGACTCTTGGACTAAAAATGAGAGACAACACAGCATATAGTACAAAACATATACTGACCAATAAATTGTCAAAGCTTTTAAAAATAAAAAAAAAAGCAAAAAATGTTTTATGTATTTTTATGTAGGCAAATTTAAAAAAATATTCATATGTGATAAAAAGCGTGAGGGACAGGTGGACGCACAGATTGACAGACCGACAGACCACACAAGACACTATGGGCAACTGGGGTAAAAGATAACGACGACACCATGGGCAACTGGGGTAAAAGGCAACGACGACACCATGGGCAACTGGGGTAAAAGGCAACGACAACACCATTGGCAACTGGGGTAAAAGGCAACGACAACACCATTGGCAACTGGGGTAAAAGGCAACGACGACACCATGGGCAACTGGGGTAAAAGGCAACGACGACACCATGGGCAACTGAGTTGGTTGGTTGGTTCACCCCACAAATACTGTTTATATAAACGATAACAACATCAACGGCAAGAGCATACGACCTTGCAATTATTATTTTTTATTTTTGTTTGTCTTACAAAATTTAGTCTTAAGACTAAACAAGACAATCGTAGATTGCACATCCCCCGCCGCGCTCATCTACGACAAAGGCTAAATTGTCATAAAATCGCCAAAATTACACGTTTCGAAGAAATCGAAAGATAACCTGACGTTGTACAACTACACTTTATATGCTTTCTAGCTGTAGACTTTTATTGGTCTACGGTGAATAGCAACAAAGATACAGCCTGGACAAATTTGTCTGAAAAACAATGAAGTCCAAATTGTGAAAAAAAAATCGCCAAAATTACATTTTTGAAGAAATCGAAAAATAACCTGACTTTGCACAACTACACGTTATATACTTTCTACCTGTAGGGTTTTATTAATCTCTGAGGAATAGTAACAAAGCTAAAGCCTGGACAAAGAGGATTGCGGACGGACGGACAGACAGACGGACGGACACGAGGCGTTTCGATATCCCCCGCCCCCGGTTAGTGGATAATAAAGAAATAACCATTTTAAGGACTTGTCATCTGCTCATTCTTCATCACCAACTCATGTTCTTTACATTCAGAACGTAAAGAACAAAAGAAAAAGAAAAAAAAAAAGAGACCAAATCTTTTCAAAATGCACGCTCTTGCAACACTGCATTACGAACCGTCGGACTCCTGCAAGGCATCATCCAAGTCTGAAGCTAATCCGACTTTCCGTTGTGCAGTTACAGTAATGACGCAACTGTCACATTTTGACGCGAGGTCCAGTATATGTAAAGTCCTGACCTGCGGACACAATCCTACCAACCTTGAAGCAGATCCGACGTTACATTCGCGAGCTACCGAGTTACCGTGTTAATAAACGCAGGTGTTGGCGCACACACATACACACACTCATATACACCCAGAGAGAGAGAGAGAGAGAGAGAGAGAGAGAGAGAGAGAGAGAGAGAGGAGAGGAGAGGAGAGAGACAGAGAGAGGAGAGAGGAGAGAGAGAGAAGAGAGAGAGAGAGACAGAGACAGAGAGGGGAGAGAGGAGAGAGAGAGAAGAGAGAGAGAGACAGAGAGAAAGAGAGAGGAGAGAAAGAGACAGAGACAGAGAGAGACAGAGAGAAAGACAGAAAGGAGAGAGGAGAGAGAGACAGAGACAGAGAGAGAGAGAGAGAGAGAGAGAGAGAGAGAGAGAGAGAGAGAAAGAGAGAGGAGAGAGAGACAGAGACAGAGAGAGAGACAGAGACAGAGAGAGAGAGACAGAGAGAAAAAGAGAGACATTCAGACAGACAGAGACAGACAGAGACAGAGAGAAACAGAGCCAGTGGCAGGGAAGACTCCACGACACGGCTGGGCGGCTATCCACCATCACACGGCTGGGCAATCTCCAACTCCGCACCGCATCACAGGGTAAATTCCCACCACCACACGGCTGGGCAGACACCCACCACCACAAACTCCCCAAATTGCACGACCATGTAAATTCTCCAGCAACTTAAAATTCAGGAAACAAACTACCACCTTATTAACGCACTTACAACTAAATATTAAAACTAGTTTGTCCAAGGACAAAGTCCCAGCTTACGAAAAACGATAAGAGGAATGGAATTTCCTTGGAAAATTTGGCTTCAAAAGACGAGATTCAAAGACCTAGCTCAATAATTAATTTAGCAACGGACCCGAACATAGACCGATGAATACATAAATACAGGGTAGCCTACCAGAGATACCTTCGTATCCAAATTGTACCCGTACTCGTGTATTGTTGGTCGGACATACACAATTATTTTTATTTCGAGGAAGAGAAACGACAAGTGATTGGTGATATGACCAAACTCATGTGATTACGTTTGCGCTTGCGTTTTGACAAAAACAGTATGTTTTACTGTTTTTGTATGTATTTTTTGCGGGGTTTGCATTTCGAACCAGTGGACATGTTTATTTAGCCTGTGTGGATGTGCGTTCCGCACTTTGAACCACTATTTAACTTGCTTTGATGCGCGGTTATTATTTCCGTCATTGCGCATGTTTATTTAACTAGCGTTGATGCGCGGTTATTATTTCGGACCATTGCGCGTGTTTATTTAACCTGTGTTGTTGCGCAGTTTTTTTTTCTATTATGAACCAATACGCATGTTTATTCCCACTTGGTATTGAAAATACCAAATGGGGATGGATTGCCTCGAATTCTTCACCTATTTTTTTTTCCTCGCTTTTTTAAATTTTTTTTTCTTCTTCCGCCGAATCGGTTTCCAGACATCTCCTCCAAGACCGCTGAAGCTAGACCAACCAAACTTTGCACATGTATGGAGGGTCATCTGAAGTGGTGCACCTGAAATAATTTTTGACCTTGACCTTACTGGTCAAGTCAAATCGCGAAAAAGGTCAAACGGTTTTCAGACAATTACTGCAAGGCCGTTGAAGCTAGAAAAGCCAAACTTGGCACATATAGAAAGGACGATGTGATCTGAGGCACCCGCTAAAAATTTTTGACCTTGACCTTGATGGTCAAGGTCAAATCCCAAAAAACCTCATTTAAGAAAAACAATGATTTATCTCGAAAACGGTAAGTGATTTTGGCCTCATTTTCGACCTCCACCCCCTATACGACGATACGTATGGCATAACTTCCGGTGTCCTTGACTTCCAGGTCACTTTCGAGCCCCAAACCGAAAGTTGGCCTTTATCTGGAAAACGGTAAGAGATAGAGCAATTTTGACCACATTTTCGACCTCCACCCCCTATACGACGATACGTAAGGTATAACTTCCGGTGTCCTTGACCTCCAGGTCACTTTCGAGCCCCAAAACGGAAGCTGTTCTTTATCTCGAAAACGGTCAGAGATAGAGCAATTTTGACCTCATTTTCGACCTCCACCCCCTATACGAAGATATGTAAGGTATACATTCCGGTGTCCTTGACCTCCAGGTCACTTTCGAGCCCCAAAACGGAAGTTGGTCTTTATCTCGAAAACGGTAAGAGATAGAGCAATTTTGACCTCATTTTCGACCTCCACCCCCTATACGACAATACGTAAGGTATAACTTCCGGTGTCCTTGACCTCCAGGTCACTTTCGAGCCCAAAACCTGAAGTTGGCCTTTGTCTCGAAAACTTGCCTTGATGCCCGGTTGGCACTGCAGACCACAGCGCATTTTTACTTAACTTGCGTTGATGCGCGGTTATTATTTCGGACCATTGCGCATGTTTATTTAACTTGCGTTGATGCGCGGTTATTATTTCGGACCACTGCGTATGTTTATTTTACTTGTGTTGGTGCGCGGTTTTTTTTTTATTTTAGACCATTGCGCATGTTTATTTAACTTGCGTTGATGCGCGGTTGGCACTGCGGACCACAGCGCATGTTTACTTAACTTGTGTTGATGTGCGGTTTGCATTTCAGACCCGTGCGCATGTATATTTAACTTGCGTCGATACGAGGTTCGCATTTCGAACCAGTGCACATGTTCATTCAACTTCCGTTGATGAGCGGTTCGCATTTCGGACCAGAGCGCATGTTTATTTAGCTTGTGTTGATGCGTGATTCACATTTCGGACCATTGCGCGTGTTTATTTAACTTGCGTTGATGCGCGTTTGTTATTTTAGACTAGTGTGCGTGTTGATGCGTGGTTGGCATTTTTGACCAGCGCGCATGTTTGTTTAGCTTGCGCATGGTGCTTTTTTTTAGATCAGTGCGCATGTTTATTTAACTCTCGTTTATGCGCGGTTTGCATTTGGGACCAGTGCGCATGTTTATTTAACTTGCGTTGATGCGTGGTTGGACCAGAGCGCATGTTAATGTAACTTGCGTAATTGCACGGTTCGATTTCCGACCAGAGTGCATGTTTCGTTAACGTGCGCATAACGGTTTGCATTTCGGCAAAGTGCGCATATTTATTTAACTTCCTTTGATGAGCGGTTTGTATTTCGGTCTAGTGCGCATGTTTATTTAACTTGTGTCGATGCGCAGTTCGCATTTAGAAACAGTGCGCATGTTTGTTTAACTGCCCGACCCACCTAGAGATGCCTCATACCACAAATAAATGAAATAGTATAAAATCTTTAAAAGGAAATGCATTTTGAAGTTTTTTCTTCAAAAATTCCCCAAAAATACAAAAAATGGTCCGATCGACTAAAAAATGCACAAGCCGTATGCAAGACCACTTAAGGATGCCTCATACCAAAAATAAATGAAATGGGATAAAAACTTGTGCGAGGAAATGCATTTTGAAGTTTTTTCTTCAAAAATTCTCCAATACATAAATGGTCCGCTCGACTGAAAAAGCACAAGCCGTACGCTTGACCCCTTAGGGATGCCTCACACAAAAACTAAATGACATCGGACCAAAATATGGGAGGAGATGCATTTTGAATTATTTTTGAAATTTTTTCTTCAAAAATTCCCCAAAAATTGTTCGATCGACTGAAAAAGCACAAGCCGTATGCGCGACCCCTTATGGATGCCTCTATGCCAAAAATAAATGACATCGGATATAAACTGTAGGAAGAAATGCATTTTAAATTTTTTTCCTAAAAAATTCCACAAAAATACAAAAATTGTCCGATTGACTAAAAAAGCATAAGCCGTATACATGACCCCTAAGGGATCCCTCATACCCAAAATAAATTACATTAACTAAAAAATGTAGGAGATGCATTTTGAATTATTTTTTAAATGTTTTCTTCAACAATTTCCCAAAAATACAAAAAATTGTTCGATCGACTAAAAAAGCACATGCCGTAGGCACGACCCCTTAGGGGTGCCTCATACCAAAATTAAAGGACACCGGATCAAAAATGTAATAGGAGATACATTTTTTTCTTCAAAAATTCCCCAAAAATTAAAAAATCACCCGATCGACTAAAAACGCAGACACCATATGCAAGACCCCCTTGGGATGCCTCATACCAAAAATACATGAAATTCTGTCAAAATTGTAGTAGCAGATGCATTTTGAAACAAAAGTTTACTAAACTAGAGCCTCAGAGAGACACGAGCCACCCGCCGTCTGCATACCGATAGGAAAACCCCAGCTTACGTGTAACGTGTAACGTAAGCTTGGCTAAAAAGCGTTGATATGTGTTATAAAAGCCAACTCTCACCCAGTACATCACAATGTGGTTAGATGTAATACAGACTAGTCCATAAGGGGCTTAATACAACGAAATCGCCACTACTCTACAAATATGGGTGTTAAAAACACAATGAAATGGGTATCGTATGAAACATGCTGAAACAGAAATATTAACTTTCTTCCATGCGGATTTTACCCGTAATATCGACGATGTTTTTGTGGGAGCAGTCTGCGTTTCAGATTGTAGTCTGTTGAATGGAATGTCTCCTCTCTAAACCGACACCAAACATTTCATTCTTTTTAATGGTACTGCTCATTAACCTGTTATTCTATGCACGCCTCTGCAGCACCAACAAAAAATGGCCACCCCAAGTAGGCCTTGACGAACCATCACACTGGCGGTGCGAAAAGCGCTACTGTTTAGGCCTACAAAGCAGTCTTATATAAATTTTACGCCAAAGACCATGAGCAATCCGCCATTGTTTGGGGATCATGTCATATTTGTGAGCAAAACATTGTGCTCATTACATTTTTTTTTAAATATTTTTAATAATGCTCTTCTCTGTGCCGCTAAACAAACATGTGAATGCATAATGCCGCTACCCTCCGCATGCTGCGTCGGCGCGCTCAAGTGAAAACGAAAACTGAAGTGCAAAGTTAATGCAAATAGTTAAAGCGGAAATTGGGTGTGTCGAGAATTTCCACAAGGTGGATTTGGTAGCTGGGAGGGGCGTCTGCACTTCGTCACTTCGTCGTCTCTCTGTGTCCGTTACCTCCCCTGTCAGATTGTTTCTATGTGCGTGACTTCCCCTGTCAGATTGTTTCTATATGCGTCACTTTTCCTGTCAGATCGTTTCTATATGCGTCACTTTTCCTGTCAGACCGTTTCTATATGCGTCATCTCTCATGTCAGATCGTTTCTATATGCGTCACCTCTCATGTCAGATCGTTTCAAAATGCGTCACTTCTCATGTCAGATCGTTTCTATATGCGTCACCTCTCATGTCAGATCGTTTCAAAATGCGTCACTTCTCACGTCAAATCGTTTCTATATGCGTCATTTCTCACGTCAGACCGTTTCTATATGCGTCACCTCCCCTGTCAGATCGTTTCTATGTGCATCACCTCTCATGTCAGATCGTTTCTATATGTGTCAGCTCTCATGTCAGATCGTTTCTATATGCGTCACCTCATGTCAGATCGTTTCTATATGCGTCACTTCTCATGTCAGACCGTTTCTATATGCGTCACTTCTCATGTCAGGTCGTTTCTATATGCGTCACCTCATGTCAGATCGTTTCTATATGCGTCGATTCTTATGCCAGATCGTTTCTATATGCGTCACCTCTCATGTCAGATCGTTTCTATATGCGCAACCTCTCATGTCAGACCGTTTCTATATGCGTCACCTCTCATGCCAGATCGTTTCTATATGCGTCACTTCTCATGTCAGATCGTTTCTATATGACTTCCCATGTGAGCTGAAGGCACGTCATTTCAACTGTATGCGTCACTTCCGCTTAAACCATTAGAGCTCTAACCATTAAATCACACAGACAATTCTGCAAAGCACACCGAGTATTTACAGCGATATCTCTACGGCTTCTTATTTATGTCTGGATGCTAGAAAGCAACATCTCCTGTTTTTATCAGCGTAGACAATACGCAAAAAGAAAATATTCATGAAATAGATAGAGTTTAACTTAACTACCGAATAAATACCCTTTAGAGGATCTAAGATTTGTTTAAACCTTTCACGAACTAGATTCAGCGAAAGTTTCGACTAGAGAGCCTGAGTAAGTGGCAACCTTCTCACTCATCTGCTTGGACTGACTAAACAATGTTTGTTACGCATCACAATCCCGCACACTTTAAATGCCAAGTACAATAGAACAAAATCAAAAGCTACACGCAATGAGATTATATTGTTGAAGAAAAGCGAAAACTCACGCTTCTGCCCGCGTTACTGCGCAGGGAACCTGTCAACGGGTCTCCGCGCCGTATTTTGCCCATTAGCTCTTCAAGGGCCTTCTGGAATTCTGGCGGCTTATCTTTGGCTGAAATTACCAAGTATCGTTTTTGCATACTGGAATAAGTGTACTTGTACTCACTTCTAGATTAGTGCTATATTTCGTCGGTTATTTGCTATCTCGGTGCTGTAGCTACCTAAAAGCGACAGGCATTAACATTACTGCGAAAGGACGGCAAAAATTCCAGCAAATCAATTTCCTAAAAACATAACTAGATGCTGTCAGAGAGCAGCAATATCCCCCGTGAAACCCTAAATATTACCCCTATGCAATATCTAAGCTAATGGATTACCATTGACAGGAAACTGGACACCCTTCCTTGAAGTCCACTCCGTTTGCATATATGTCGATTTATGACGATTTTTAAAAGCCTGTCATTTTGTCAATTTTGCTTCGATCAAACTGAAACCTTGACGTTGCACATCTTTATACCCTATATGTTGCCTATATGAAATATGAAAGCTGAATTATGCTTCGTTGATATAGAAGTGGTGTCCACAAAGTCCTATACATGTGCACATATGTCTATTTTCGACGATTTTCAAAAGCCTGTCAATTTGTCAATTTTGCTTCGATCAAACTGAAACCTTAACGTTGCACATCTTTATACCCTATATTTTGCCTGTATGAAATATGAAAGCTGAATTATGCTTCGTTGATATAGAAGTGGTGTCCACAAAGTCCTATACATGTGCACATATGTCTATTTTCGACGATTTTCAAAAGCCTGTCAATTTGTCAATTTTGCTTCGATCAAACTGAAACCTTGACGTTGCACATCTTTATACCCTATATTTTGCCTGTATGAAATATGAAAGCTGAATTATGCTTCGTTGATATAGAAGTGGTGTCCACAAAGTCCTATACATGTGCACATATGTCTATTTTCGACGATTTTCAAAAGCCTGTCAATTTGTCAATTTTGCTTCGATCAAACTGAAACCTTGACGTTGCACATCTTTATACCCTATATTTTGCCTGTATGAAATATGAAAGCTGAATTATGCTTCGTTGATATAGAAGTGGTGTCCACAAAGTCCTATACATGTGCACATATGTCTATTTTCGACGATTTTCAAAAGCCTGTCAATTTGTCAATTTTGCTTCGATCAAACTGAAACCTTGACGTTGCACATCTTTATACCCTATATTTTGCCTGTATGAAATATGAAAGCTGAATTATGCTTCGTTGATATAGAAGTGGTGTCCACAAAGTCCTATACATGTGCACATATGTCTATTCTCGACGATTTTCAAAAGCCTGTCAATTTGTCAATTTTGCTTCGATCAAACTGAAACCTTGACGTTGCACATCTTTATACCCTATATTTTGCCTGTATGAAATATGAAAGCTGAATTATGCTTCGTTGATATAGAAGTGGTGTCCACAAAGTCCTATACATGTGCACATATGTCTATTCTCGACGATTTTCAAAAGCCTGTCAATTTGTCAATTTTGCTTCGATCAAACTGAAACCTTGACGTTGCACATCTTTATACCCTATATTTTGCCTGTATGAAATATGAAAGCTGAATTATGCTTCGTTGATATAGAAGTGGTGTCCACAAAGTCCTATACATGTGCACATATGTCTATTCTCGACGATTTTCAAAAGCCTGTCAATTTGTCAATTTTGCTTCGATCAAACTGAAACCTTGACGTTGCACATCTTTATACCCTATATTTTGCCTGTATGAAATATGAAAGCTGAATTATGCTTCGTTGATATAGAAGTGGTGTCACAAAGTCCTTAGCTTGAAGAGGGGACGGACGGACGGACGGACGGACGGACGGACGGACGGACGGACGGACGGACAGGCCAACGAGAGGTATCTTATGTGGTGGCTGCATTATGTGGTAGCATTTGATATGCCTGAAATGCATTTAAGTGGTAGGTCACGGACAAGATTATTTGAGAATAAAAAATACTTATGTGGTGGTTTATATTTGCCCGTGCCCTTGTGTGGTTCCCAGCAGGCGTCATGTCAATGTCAATAATGTTTATGCTTTGTGTGTGTCATTTGTAAATAAACGGAATTATATATGTGGCACTTTACTGTATAAAGATATTTTACAACTTATCTTTCACAACTGCGCATATTTATTTAACTTGCGTTGATGAGTGGTGCTTATTTTAGACCAGTGCGCATGTTTATTTAACTTGCGTTAATGCATGGTGCTTATTTTAGACCAGAGCGCATGTTTATTTAACTTGCGTTAATGCGTGGCTCGCCTTTGGAAAAACTGCGCATATTTTTTTAACTTGCGTTGATGCGAGGTTCACATTTCGGACCAGCGCGCATGTTTGGTTAACGTGCACTGATGCGCGGTTTGTATTTCGGACCACTGCGCATATCTATTTAACTTGCGTCAAAGCGTGGTTCGCATTTCGAACCAGTGCGCATGTTAATTTAACTTGCGTCTATGCCCGGTTCGCATTTCGGACCACTGCGCATGTTTATGCAACTTACGTTGATGCGCGGTTCGCATTTCGGACTCGTGCGCAGGTTTGTTTAGCTTGCGTTGATGCGAGATTAACATTTTGGACCAGTGCGCATGTTTCTTTTATTTGCGTTGATACACGGTTCTTATTTTAGACAAATGCGCATGTTTATTTAACTTGCGTTGATGCGCGGTTCACATTTCGGACCAGTGCGCATGTTTCTTTTATTTGCGTTGATGCACGGTTCTTGTTTTAGACAAATGCGCATGTTTATTTAACTTGCATCGGTGCGCGGTTCACATTTTGAACTAGTGCGCATGTTTGGTTAATGTGCACTGATGCGCAGTTCAAATTTCGGACCACTGCGCATATTTATTAAACTTGCGTCGATGCGCGGTTCGCAGTTCGAAGCAGTGCGCATGTTAATTTACTTTGCGTCGATGCCCGGTTCGCATTTCGGAACACTGCGCATGTTTATGCAACTTACGTTGGTGCGCGGTTCGCATTTCGGACTAGTGCGCAGGTTTGTTTAGCTTGCGTTGATGCGAGATTCACATTTCGGACCAGTGCGCATGTTTCTTTTATTTGCGTTGATGCACGGTTCTTGTTTTAGACAAATGCGCATGTTTATTTAACTTGCATCGGTGCGCGGTTCACATTTTGAACTAGTGCGCATGTTTGGTTAATGTGCACTGATGCGCAGTTCAAATTTCGGACCAGTGCGCATATTTATTAAATTTGCGTCGATGCGCGGTTCGCAGTTCGAAGCAGTGCGCATGTTTATTTAACTTGCGTCCATGCCCGGTTCACATTTCGGACTAGTGCGCATGTTCATTTAGCTTGCGTTTGTGCGTGATTCACATTTCGGACAACTGCGCATGTTTATTTAACTTCAGTTGATGCGCGGTTCGCATTTGGAACCAGTGCGCATGTTTAACTTGCGTTGATGCGCGGTTCACATTTCGGACCAGTGCGCATGTTTATTTCACTTGCGTTAATGCGCGGTTCGCATTTGGAACCAGTGCGCATGTTTGTTTAACATGCGCTGATGCACGGTTCACATTTCGGACTAGTGCGCATGATTACTTAACTTGCATCGATGCGTGGTTCTTTGTTCGGACAAGTGCACATAGTTATTTAACTTGCGTCGATGCGCGGTTCTCATTTCGAACCAGTGCGCATGTTTATTTACCTTGCGTCCATGTCCGGTTGCGCATTTCGAACCAGTGCGCATGTTTATTCAACTTCCGTTGGTGCGTAGTTCACATTTCGGACAACTGCGCATGTTTATTCAGCTTGCGTTGATGCGCGTTTCTTATTTTAGACCAGTGCACATGTTTATTTAACTTGCGTTGATGCCCGGTTCGCATTTCGGACCAGTGCGCATGTTTATTTCACTTGCGTTAATGCGCGATTCGCATTTGGAACCAGTGCGCATGTTTGTTTAACTTGCGCTGATGCGCGGTTCACATTTCGGATCACGGCGCATGTTAACTTAAATCGCGTCGATGCGCGGTTCATATTTCGGACCAGTGTGCATGTTTAAATAATAACCACACATTAACACAAGTTAAATAGACGGATAAAACTGTAGGATAAGATTCATTTTGAGGAATTTTCTTCAAAAATTTCCCCTAAAATCAAAATTCAAGATCGAGTAAAAAAGCACAAGCTGTATGACCGACCCATCTAGGGCTGCCTCATACTAGATGAAACATAAATGAAATCGGATAAAAACTGTAGGAGGAAACGCACTTTGAAGTTTATTCCTCAAAAAATCCCCAAAAATCCCCAAACATTGTCCGCAGTGGGTATATTCTTAAGATTCTCCCCACCCCACAGCGGGATGCTGCTCTCCTTATTTGCTTTAGAAATTAGCTTTATAGTTGCATTATTTTCCAACAGATGGTGTTACAGGACAGTTGATCAACGGACTTTGACGGACTCCCTTATGTGGTTTGTTTTGTGCTCAATGGGTGCTTATGTGGCTACCTCATAAGAACCACCACATAAGGAAGAAAAACCACATAAGTGACGGATGTACCGAAAATCCACCACATAACGTAATCATTGTGGGCACGGACGGACAGACGGACGGACGGACGGACAATCTCAAACCTATATCCCTCCGTTTCACGGGGGATAATTACAATCGTCAAGTGACCGTGCCCAAGGTAACAAAACAATCTGTCAGAGTAACAAAACATAAACTGGCACTTTTTTAAAAATACTATTATTATGCTACAATTTTTATGCTATTATTAACTATTTTTCTCCAGTATTTATTTAATTATTTTTATTTTAATATTTGAGCTGTAATTCGTTCTGGGCAGCGAATTCTAGTTTCGATCACGACCTATTTATTTCTTATTTTTTTAAACAAAAACATGTAACACTCTATTATTTAAGTGGAAAGAAATCCAAGAAATACTGTGGGGTAGAAGCATTTTTAAAACTGGCTACCCTCCTTCATTTATCCAATTAGCGGATAGCCAAAAAAGTGACTCTTCAAGAGGACCTCCTACTGAGCATTTATGAAGGCAATCCGATCAAAACTATGGGAAAAGAAGCATTTTAAATTTGGCTACCAATAAACTAAACAAGCATGTCCAGGGACATGGTCACCAGCCGTGACCTACAGAATATATATCCAAGAATCACAGAAAAAATCATGATCAAATTCGCAGACAGCGGTTACGAAAAAAGCCGTAACTGAATGGAGAAAATATTCGCTCACTTGATCGGTGTAGTTGTGGCTGATGAGTCATTCTTTCAATTCTTTCATAAGGGGAAAAAATTAAAAAATGCCCCCCATTTGGCCAATTTTTGGCGGATCGCCAAAATTAGTCATTTTTTCAAAAGAGGCCTACCTAGGGAGTATTCGTGCAAAATTTGAAGAAAATCTGATCAAAATTGTGGGAGAAGAAGCATTTTGAAAATTGACAACCACAAAATTACAAATGTCCCCCATTTGGCCAATTTTGGGCGGATCACCAAAAAGAGTAAATTTTCAAGAGAGGTCTACCCAGAGAACAAGTATCCAAAATCGGAAAAGAATCCGATCAAAATTGTGGGAGAAAATGCAATTTGAAAATTTGACACCAAAAAATTTAAAAATGTCCCCCATTTAGCCAATTTTTGGCGGATCGCCAAAACGAGTAATTTTTCAAAAGAGGTCAACCCAGGGAATATTGGTGCAAAATTTGAAGCAAATGTGATCAAAATTGTGGGAGAAGAAGCATTTTGAAAATTGGCACCCACAAAATTACAAATGTCCCCCATTTGGCCAATTTTTTGTGCATCGCCAAAAAGAGTAATTTTTCAAGACAGGTCTACTTTGAGAACAACTATCAAAAATTGAAAAGGAATCCGATCAAAATTGTGCGAGAAGAAGCGATTTGAAAATTTGACACCAAAAAATTAAAAAATGTCCCCCATTTGGCCAATTTTTGGCGGATCGTCAAAATGAGTAATTTTTGAAAAGAAGCCTACCTAGGGAATATTTGTGCAAAATTTGGAGAAAATCTGATCAAAATTGTGGAAGAAGAAGCATTTTGAAAATTGGCAACCACAAAATTACAAATGTCCCCCATTTGGCCAATTTTTGGTGGATCGCCAAAAAGAGTAATTTTTCAAGACAGGTCTAGCTAGAGAACAACTATCCAGAATTGGAAAGGAATCCGATCAAAATTGTGGGAGAAGAAGCAATTTGAAAATTTGACACCAAAAAATTAAAAAATGTCCCCTATTTGGCCAAATTTTGGCGGATCGCCAAAATGAGTAATTTTTCAAAAAAAGTCTACCTAGGGAATATTCGTGTAAAATTTGAGAGGAATCCGATCAAAACTGAAGGAGAAGAAGCATTTTGAAAATTGGCAACCGAAAAATTTAAATTGCCCCCCATTTAGCCAATTTTTGGCGGATCGCCAAAAAAAATAATTTTTTAAGAGAGGTATACCTAGAGAACATTCGTGTAAAATTTGAGAGGAATCCGATCAAAACTGAAGGAGAAGAAGCATTTTAAGTAAAAGTTTACACACGTACATACACACGTACATACGTACATACGGACGACGGATACCCCTCTATTGATAAGATAAGACCAGCCCGACATAGTCGGCTGGTCTAAAAATACTCCCATTTAGCCATTTTCTGGCATATTGTCAAACAAGCATGTCCAGGGACATGGTGACCAGCCGTGACCTACAGAATATATATCCAAGAATCACAGACAAAATCATGATCAAATTGGCAGACAGCGATTACGAAAAAAGCTGTAACTGAATGGAGAAAATATTCGCTCACTTGCTCGGTGTAGTTGTGGCTGATATGGAGTCACTCTTTCAATTCTTTCATACGTACCTACAGACGACGGATACCCCTCTATTGATAGTATCCAAGTATCCAAAATTGGAAAAGAATCCGATCAAAATTGTGCGAGAAGAGGCAATTTGAAAATGAGACACCAAAAAATTAAAAAATGTCGTCCATTTGGCCAATTTTGGCGGATCGCCAAAATGAGTAAATTTTCAAAAGAGGCCTACCTAAGGAATATTCGTGCAAAATTTGAAGAAAATCTGATCAAAATTGCTCGAGAAGAAGCATTTTGAAAATTGGCAACCACAAAATTACAAATGTCCCCCATTTGGCCAATTTTTGGCGGATCGCCAAAAAAAGTAATTTTTCAACAGAGGTCTAGCTAGAGAATAACTATCCAAAATTGGAAAGGAATCCGATCAAAAATTGTGGGAGAAGAAGCAATTTGAAAATTTGACACCAAAAAATTAAAAATGTCCCCCATTTGGCCAATTTTTGGCGGATCATCAAAATGAGTAATATTTCAACCTAGGGAATATAAGTGCAAAATTTGGAGAAAATCTGATCAAAATTGTGGGAGAAGAAGCATTTTGAAAATTGACAACCGAAAAATTCAAATGTCCCCCATTTAGCCAATGTTCGGCGGATCGCCAAAAAAAAAAATAATTTTTAAAGACAGGCCTACCTAGAGAACATTCGTGTAAAATTTGAGAGGAATCAGATCAAAACTGAAGGAGAAGAAGCATATTAAGTAAAAGTTTACACACGTACATCCGTACATACGAACACACAGACGACGGATACCCCTCTATTGATAGGATAGTCGGATAGTCGGCTGGTCTAAAAAAGTAATTTTTCAAAATAGAAGCACACAGGGAATAATCGTACGACATTGGAAAAGGAATCCAACGCAAATAGTGGAAGAAGAAGCATTCTGAGAAATGGCTGCCAAAAAATCTAACCTCCCCCCCCCCCCCCCCCTCCCACCAATTGGTACAGTTTTTGGTGGATCGCCACAAAAAATACTTTTCCAAGAGATGTCTCCAATCGTCTTCCGTAGTCACGTTTCTTTCCACGATGGTCAAACACCTAATTTAACGTAACCTGCACAACTCCTTAAATAAAATTACACAACATACTATTCTACTGACATTGAATTAAGGGTACGGATGCACTGTACTTTTAGAAAATTTTGAAATTTCCCTGAATCAGTTGAATTATATTTGTTATTACAGCCCTACTGCTTACCGTGTTTTCCATTACATAGGCAGTCGCAGCAGGCCATTACTTACACAAGGCTGTACACATGGAATTGACCCGTGGCCGAGAAATTCGTTGCGTAATGCCATTCAGTGAGCCGTGTTCAATGACAGGCAGAAAACACGGCAAAAGACAGTCGAAGAGTCATGCTGTACTGACCGATGGCTTGATCTACGCTGTCACTGTTTTGAACTTCAATGCCTCAAGAATGGAGACATGATCGACAACTTGCTGGAAAACGCTGCACTCTCCAGCGTAGTAATAACACAGTCCTGCTCACGATACGTTATTAACTAAAGAGCCTACACGGTGGAGTCAGCGCAAAAACATATCACGCAAGATTTTTTACGTAACGGCGTTATGCACCTTCCTTAATTTCGCCATACGCGTCAAAAGTTGATGCAGTCGCAACACTGACCCAAGACTTTCCGTTATCGATATATTTTTTAAACAAGATCTTATTCTTCTCCATATTTTAAGTAATGGCGTCATACGCTATATTCACTCGGTTCTACCTGAGACATTTTTACAGAATTTTTCGCACCTATCAAGCAGCAATCAAACCGAACTTAAACTTTTTTCGATGTTCATCGGTGGAGAAATTTTGCACACTACATTTTTCACGCAATGACGTCATGCGCCTTCCTTAATAATGTAACGTCCAAAATTGATACAGCCGTCCGATTAACGCTAATAAATACTTATATAAAGTGTGATGCCAATAAGACTTTCCGTTATCGAGATATTTTGCACACAAACTCTTGTTGTTAGTATGTACGTATTTACGTGATGACGTCATCGGTTATACTCGTTCGTTCTACTTGCGAAAAACTTGACGGGAAACTTGCGGACCCACCCAGCAATAATCCCACCAAGTTTGAACTTTCATCGATGTTCCGTGACTGAGAAATTGGTCACACAAGATTTTTACGTAATAATGATTGATTTTACCACATGCCTCAAAGTTGACAGGGCCGTTCGACTGACCCAAGGAATACCCGTACAAAGTTTGAAGTGACATGACTTTCCGGTTTTTGAGAGATCATATTCAAAATCTTGTTAAAAATATATACATATGGCGTACTTGTTTATCCTACTCGCAACAAAACCTTACACAATCTTACGGACCAGGCAACAATATCACTAAGTTTGAATTTCCCTAAAAACGCAAAACGCGTGAAAAATTGATAGAACCCAAAAGGAACAAACAAACCAAGTTCGAAGTCGATCCGACTTCCTTTTCGAGATATCCTGTACACAACCTGTTGTTGCCAACAGATTCACACACACACGCACACACACACACACACACACACACACACACACACACACACACACACACACACCCAGGACGTACAAAAACCTGTGTCTTTCCCCTGATTCGGGCAGACAGAACCAGCAGAAAGGGCCAGGAGGAAAAATGGGAACATTCCACAACTAGTTTGTATTACCTGCTTGTGGGTGGGGCTTCGTAGGCTTCCTTATTATCCTTAAACAGAAAAAAAATATCGTGTAAAGTAAACACAAAACACAAGACTGTCAATGGTCAATGACCGAGCTCACGAATGCTGATGTCAAGATTTATGACACGTAAGTATCACCTGATATCCAAATTTCAAGAAAGTAAGACCAAGCATCTGGTGTTGGTCAAGATTTTAATACAAAAATGGTTTATTGCCAATATATCGGCCAATTTTTGGCGAATCGCCACACAAAGTAACAGCCACCTGTTTCGGGGATTTTTGTCGAATCGCCCAAAAAAGTAATAGTAATGTGGACAAATATACCGCTACCTTCCATCAAAATGTTAGGACGTTTCTATTTAAATCCTAGGAAGAGACGCGTGGTCATGAAAACTGGGTTTTGGCTATCTCCACCAATTTTAGGCGAATCACGAAAAATGTAACAACTAGGAGGGTATGAAACCTGCAACCTTTTATAAAAATTTCAAGAGATTCAGGCCAAATACCTAGAGCCAGTTGCGTTTTCAATAATGTTTTTGGTGAATCGCCAAAATAGTCATAGCCAGACAGGTACTAATTTCCGTTTCCATAATTCAAAATTTTAAGAAGGTAACATTATATTCCTAGGATATCCCTTACGATTTTAGTAAGAATTGGTTTTTCGCCAATATTTCCACCATTTTTTTTTCTAAATTACAAAAAAAAAACAAGTAGGTCAGTGACACTGACTATGTCCCCGCCGTACAATCCCAGTATTTGATTTTGTTAGGTTGGACTACAACCCTTCGTAATATATTCGTGAATTTTAAAATTCAAGCTGGGCCAATGTCCTTGGGCCAACATGGCTCATTTACAATACCGACCTTTGTTGGTTCTAATACTTCCTATATCTAAAAGATTTCAACAATCGAACTAGAAATGTAGGCTTGAGTGTGTTAACAAACTCATTCCAGCATGTAAAGGTTGTTAAAATTTCTGAAGTTCAGCTTGGCCAATGTCCTTGGGCCGACAGGGCTCATTTACAATACCGACCTTTGTTGGTTCTAATATTTCCTATATCTAAAAGATTTCAACAATCGATTTAGAATTGTAGGCTTTAGTGTGTTAACAAACTCATTCAACTGAGTAAGGATTGGGAAAATTTGTGAAGTTCAGCTGGGCCAATGTCCTTGGGCCGACAGGGCTCATTTACAATACCGACCTTTGTTGGTTCCAATACTTCCTATATCTAAAAGATTTCAACAATCGATCTAGAATTGTAGGCTTTAGTGTGTTAACAAACTCATTCCAGCATGTAAGGGTTGTGAAAATTTCTGAAGTTCAGCTGGGCCAATGTCCGTGGGCCGACAGGGCTCATTTACAATACCGACCTTTGTTGGTTCTAATACTTCCTATATCTAAAAGATTTCAACAATCGATCTAGAATTGTAGGCTTGAGTGTGTTAACAAACTCATTCAACTGAGTAAGGATTGGGAAAATTTGTGAAGTTCAGCTGGGCCAATGTCCTTGGGCCGACAGGGCTCATTTACAATACCGATCTTTGTTGGTTCCAATACTTCCTATATCTAAAAGATTTCAACAATCGAACCAGAAACGTAGGCTTGAGTGTGTTAAGAAACTCATTCGACTGAGTAAGGATTGGGAAAATTTTTGAAGTTCAGCTGGGCCAATGTTCTTGGGCCGACATGGCTCATTTACAATACCGATCCTTTTTCGTTCCAGTACTATCCATATATACAATATCTTAACAATCGGTGGAAAAATGTAGGCTTGAGTGTGTTAACAAACTCATTCGACTGAGTAAGGATTGGGAAAATTTGTGAAGTTCAGCTGGGCCAATGTCCTTGGTCCGACATGGCTCATTTACAATACCGATCCTTATTCGTTCCAGTACTATCCATATATACAATATCTTAACAATCGGTGGAAAATTGTAGGCTTGAGTGTGTTAACAAACTCATTCGACTGAGTAAGGGTTGGGAAAATTTGTGAAGTTCAGCTGGGCCAATGTCCTTGGGCCGACATGGCTCATTTACAATACCGATCCTTGTTCGTTCCAGTACTACCCATATATACAATATCTTAACAATCGGTGGAAAATTGTAGGCTTGAGTGTGTTAACAAAAAAAGTGTCGACAGAGGGACAGACAAACCCGAAAACTATAGTCCCCCGGCGGGGGACTAAAAAAAAAAACAGCAATAACCAAATACCGTTGACCACTAGCTTTAACCAAAATTTCAAGACAATAAGGCCAATTCTCTTGTGTGAGTTCAGATTTTACTGAATTTTTTGTTTTGTTTTTTTTCAGTCAATAGTTCCGCCAATTTTTGGCCAATCACCAAAAAATATAATGGACGGGTACGCAGTAATACCTGCTACCCATACTTACAATCAGATAGGTAGCATTAGTTGCTACCTTTACTCAAATTTCAAGAAGGTAAGACTATTTGCCAATAGATTTTACCGAAAATTTGTTTGGTTTTTCGACAAAATTTTTGTCAGTTTTTTTGGTCAATCGCCAAAAAAAGTAATAGCCTGGTGGGTAGTAACGCACGCTACGTTCACTTAAAAATTCAAGAGAATAAGACTATTTTCCTGAAGACAGTAAGGATTTGAAGAAAAAAATGGTTTTCCGCCAATATTTCCGCCAATATTCGCCAAAAAAAAAAAAAGAAGTAATAGCCAGGTGGAAATTTTTCCATTCTATCTTCCACCAAAATTTTAAAACGTCTCCACAATAACCCTAGGGACAGATATGTTTTAAAGAAATTTGGTTTTTTGGCCAATATTCCCGCCAATTTTTTGGCGAAATGTCAAAACAGTAACAGCCAGGTAGGTACTTACACGTCTGCTACCACCAAACAAAATTTCAAGACACTCCGGCTAAAAGCTAGGAGGAGATACGATTCTTTAACTTAAAAGGGTACGTACGCACATAATTTCAACGTCTGCTATGGCCCCTGCTTCTGAATGAAGCCTGGGCTATCAACCATAAACACAGTATCTGGTTATTTACTTATGGTGCTACTCAACAGATTTACCGTAACACCACAGGACTTGCGACGCGCTGTGGAAGGAAGGAGAGCAAAAGTCACTAAAAGGTAATCATTGCAAGGTACTTGTGCTGTGATGACTGACAGTTCAATCAAAATCGGATAGGAATGACAAAAGTGTGCTGCGAACAAAGTTATACCAGCCGCTTCACCGTGTAGTGTCTTGACGTCGAGGTCACCAAATCGAGGTCAACAAATGTTAATAATCGCTTGATCTTTGCATGAGGAAGATTTCCTGCAAGTTTCGTCAGAATATGCTGCGAACAACTTACAGGTGACCCATGGGCAGACAGAACGGTGACAGCGATAGCCTTAGCCCAATTTAGTTTAGGGTGAAAAAAATTGTTGGTCATGGGGCATTGGATGAGTTGAAAGAAGACTGGATGAGTAGAACAGAGACACAAGAGACAGAGTGGCAAGTGATGATAAACATGGGGCGGAGAACAGCTGGCGGTGGAGGTGCAGCAGGGGGTTGCGGCGGTACAAGGCGTCACAGTGGCCACCCATGACATACTTGAGTATGGGGCGGAGAAGAGCTGGCGGTGGCGGTGGAGGAGGGGGTGGCGGCGGTACAAAGCGTGCTTCCGCTGCTTCTAATTTCTTTTCAAGTGCAGCATCTGAACAAAAGAAAAACAATTGTTAAAACGGGTTTTTGTCTCTGTTTATCGTTTCAACCGCATCGTTCAAGAGGCGTCATTTAAGGAAGTGAAATAACCCACTTCTTTCTTTTCTCCCAAATGGCATTTTAAACTACGCAAATTATTGACACAACACTGAGTCTTCCAGTTATATATTTTGAAAGTGACAAGAATCACAAAAAAACGAAACAAAATAAAGTAATGAAAGGCACTCAGGGCATGGTAATACCACCACCCCCCCCATCCTCACCCCCCTACCCGAGGGTAAAAATATAACACAAAAGCGATGAATTATAACATAACCGAGTGTAACCGCACTCCCGTATACCACCCCCCCCCATCCTCACCTTCCCCTACCCGAGGGTAAAATATAACACAAAAGCGATGAATTATAACACATAACCGAGTGTAACCGCGCTCCCGTATAAAGAAATTATAAGTAAATTTTGCCTTATCTAACCGCTTTAAAATTTCCGCTCGCACATTCACACGAACGCCACAGGTATAATGCCTATGACAAGTGACTACTTTTTGTTTTGATTAACGAAAGCTGCTGTGTTAACACTCCGGCGGCAACACAGTACAAGGAAGTATATAACAACACAGTACAAGGAAGTACACAACACAGTACAAGGAAGTATATAACAACACAGTACAAGGAAGTACACAACACAGTACAAGGAAGTATATAACAAAACAGTACAAGGAAGTATATAACACAGTACAGGGCAGTATATAACAACACAGTACAAGGAAGTACACAACACAGTACAAGGAAGTATATGACAACACAGTACAAGGCAGTATATAACACAGCACAGGGAAGTATATAACAACACAGTACAAGGAAGTATATAACAACACAGTACAAGGAAGTATATAACAACACAGTACAAGGAAGTATATAACAACACAGCACAAGGAAGTATATAACAACACAGTACAAGGAAGTATATAACAACACAGTACAAGGAAGTATATAACAACACAGTACAAGGAAGTATATAACACAGTACAAGGAAGTATATAACAACACAATATAAGGAAATATATGAAAACATCGTAGAAGGAAGTATATGACACAGTACAAGGAAGTATATAACAGGGTTTCCGCGACATCTGGTTGTCTTAAGCACCGATGTATGTGTTTGTGTTAGAATAGCGATAGACCATGGGGCCGGTATACTGTGTGCTACGCAGTTCGTTCACAGGCGTGCCTTGGTCCAATATAAGAGACCCAACCCCACGATCTATCCCTACAATAAAACATGTCACTACATTGCCGAAATCTACCTGTCTCTGGGCCCGGTTCTTTATCACTGTTGTGTCTTAATTTACCCACTTCATAAAAACAATGTACACTCTACTGTAAAGCACAACTTACAATCTTTAGTGAGTTTTTCATTCCACTTTGTTTGTTCTTTGACCTGTGTTTCTAGCTTCTTGATTTCATCGGTTGCCTCGTCTAGGTGCAGCTGCAGGGATTCGATGTTTTGCCGTTGTGCGCAGTTATCTGTTGCTTCTTTGAGTTCTTCCTCCTGTGATACCATTGTAACGTAACAGAAGGGTGTATCGGAAAATGGCAACGGAAAAAATGGTAAAGGAAAAAATTGTAACGGAAACAATGGTAAAGGAAAAGACAGCAAACGGAAAAATGGTAACGAAAAATTGTAACAAAAAATGGTAACGGAAAAAAATGGTAAACGGAAAAATGATAAACGGAAAATGATAAGGGGTAACATTAAAAATGTCTGTGGACATTGTGCCAAGCTGTAAAAGCGAACACATTGCATAGGTGAATTTTGAAAATTTACATTTGGTAGAAGACCTCGTGGGCAGCATTGTTATCAGTAGAAAAGGGCCAGTTTTTGCTGAACAAAAAGTACTGCAACTCCATTAATACTGATTAAGCATTATTACGCACCTTCAGCAACACTAAAGAAACATAGGCATCAGAGATGCATAGCCCTCAGCCAGCCGGAACATTCGAAACAAGGAAAATAGTAGGTTTGATGCCGGTCACAGGCTCATTTCAATCCTTAGCACCGAAAAGAAAAAAAGGGTGGCAGTGCTTTAAGATGAAATTTCAAAGTCCAGCTGAGCCACTTTTCTTGGTTCGATATGACTCATTAACAATAGGGATCTTCATTGCTCCATACAGTAGCTATATTCGAAATATTTTAGTAATTGGTAAAGAATTATAGGCTAGCGAGTGTTCAAAAGCCACATGTTAAGCAAACTTGATAATGGTACAAATAAAAAATTTCCAAGTCCAGCTGAGCCGTTGTCCTTAGTCGGATATGGCTCATAAACAATAGAGATCTTTATTAGTCTATAAACTAGCTACAGATGAAATCACTTAATCGCATACCGGTTAAACGCATAAATCGGTTAAATGCATATTATTCGCAAATCCCAAACCATTTCCAATGCTATCTTTTGGAAATTTAACCGGATAATTGCATACCGCTTAATCGCATAAACTGGCTAAACGCATAGCTTTTTCACGTTAAAATGGGAAGCACACCGGTTAATTGCATAATTCTGGTTGACTATCCAAACAGTGCCACACTTAAAGCAAAGTAAGGAGTGAGCTGCTCCTCGTTTATTTATCTAATACATTGTTTTCTGTTTGCTTGACCCATTGTGTACATGTACCAACCCGATTCGCGGTTGTTAACAGTAAGTCTCGAACTCTGAATCACCGCACTCTCTCAGCTCTCACTAGATAATGACCTTTATCCTTAATCCCCGCACTGCCTTAGCTGGCGCTAGATAATGGCCTGCAACCCCTAATCCCCACCCTGCCCGAGCTCTCACAAAATAATGGCCTGAAACCCTTAATCCCCACGTTGCCTCAGATAACCGTGAGCGCAAAGCCATCATTTAAGTACTCAACCAAGAAGAAATTTTACCATTTATAGTTCGAAACTGTGTCGGTTATGGTTAATTCGTCAAAATGATAGAAAGTAAATCAAAACGAAAAAATCTAAGTCTCTCGGATAAAATACTAGTAATAAAAGAACTGAATAACAAAGTTTCTCAAATGCGGGGATGAGGAGGGGCGGGGGTGCACGTCTAATAATGACCGCAAATGAAAAAATAGGCACGGCCAGAGTACTCTGGATAAACGCATATATCGGATAAACGCATAACAGGGCTTGGCAAATTGGCTATGCGATTAACCGGTTTCGTCTGTATATCTAAAATATCTTACTAATTGGTAAAGAATTGTAGGCTAGCGAGTGTTAACAAGCCACAGGTCAGCAAACCTGATATTGGTAGACATGTGCAAATTTCAAAGTCCAGCTGAGCCACTGTCCTTGGTCGGATATGGCTCATATACAATAGGGATCTTCATTGCTCCATATAGTAGCTATATCCGCAATATCATAGTAATTGGTAAATAACTGTAGGCTAGAGAGTGTTCGCAAGTCACATGTTAAGCAAACTTGATAATGGTACAAGCTCCAGCTGAGCCACTGTCCTTGGTCGGATATGGCTAAAAAACAATAGGGATGTTCATTGGTCCATATACAAGCTATATCTAAAATATCTAAGCGATTGGCAAAAAATTGTAGGCTAGAGCGCGTTCACAAGGTAAGTGTTAACGGACGGACGGACAGACAGACGGACGGACGGACGGACACGGCCATAGCAATAGCCTTCAGCCAATATTGGCTGAGGGCTAAAAAGCAATAAAAAAAAACACACAAAAAATAAATTGATTCCTCACTAGGGCTTAAATCACAATCTCTTGCTTCGCACGCCATAACGCAAACGAAATTCCTTCTATGCGCGGCAGAACTATAAATATTGCAAAAAAATAAAAATTAGAAGTTTGGGAAGACTAACATTTTGAAAAAATGTCCACACAAACACGCATAACGGACGACGGATACCCCACAAGCGGACGACGGATACCCCACAAGTAATGAGTACAGCCCACCGAAAATTGGTGATGTTCTCAGATGTGCAATCAAGTTCATTATTTTAAACAAACTACGTTGCATAGCTTACTGAACATCAAAGAAAGTTCACTCCATGCCATAAACGCCACAAGACGCCGGGCTTTGCGCCTCTTTCAGGAGGCTTTATAGTTTGCATATAACGGGCGGGTTAGATGAATTTTTCATTGTGTTAAAATTATTTTACCATTGTTTCCCATTTTAATACTTTACCATTTTTATTCGACTACCACTTTTTTCGTTTGCCGTTACTTCCGTTACCATTTTTACCGTTACCATTTTTTCCGATTACCGTTATTTCCGTTACCATTTTTTCTACACCCGACAGAAGGATGTCGCACATCTAGCCCCTCATCACAGTGTCAGTCTAGTTCTAGCACACAGGCCCTTGTATATTTGTCTTTCTAAGTTTACATAAAATAACGATACTTAATAAAATCTTTTTACTTTATCATGAAGCTGGCATTTTTTTTTTTTTTTTTTTTTTTTTTTTGTTGTTGTTTGATTATTTTTTCTTTGTCTTCTTTGTCTGGAAATCAAAGTTTTGCTAACGTAATATGTATTTCGCCCCTTTTTATGAAACAATATTGGAACGTATTATACCTTTTCTTTAAATTTGATTTCCGTGTCGCCGAGCTTCCGTGACAGCTCTTCAATGTTCTCCAAAGCTTTCGCTAACTTCTCGTCTGCCGAGGCCTCCAAAATGGCGGCGGCGCTCTGCCGCACCACCGTCTTCCTCTCATTCTCTATCTGCAAGAATCAGCCATGTTCGTGCAGCGTGCGCCTTTACGCGCACACATGGTGTGCCTGCGGCTCCGCACTCACGCATCCGCACTCCCGCATGGGCACGAGTGGATACGTACAGCATGCGCCTCCGTACCCACGCAGATGATGTGCTGCGTGTGGACGGATGGGCATGTACAACATGCGCCTCCGTACCCACGCAGATGATGTGCTGCGTGTGGACGGATGGGCATGTACAACATGCGCCTCCGTACCCACGCAGATGATGTGCCGCGTGTGGACGGATGGGCACGTACAACATGCGCCTCCGTACCCACGCAGATGATGTGCTGCGTGTGGACGGATGGGCATGTACAACATGCGCCTCCGTACCCACGCAGATGATGTGCTGCGTGTGGACGGATGGGCATGTACAACATGCGCCTCCGTACCCACGCAGATGATGTGCTGCGTGTGGACGGATGGGCATGTACAACATGCGCCTCCGTACCCACGCAGATGATGTGCCGCGTGTGGACGATGGGCATGTACAACATGCGCCTCCGTACCCACGCAGATGATGTGCCGCGTATGGACGGATGGGCATGTACAACATGCGCCTCCGTACCCACGCAGATGATGTGCTGCGTGTGGACGGATGGACATGCACAACATGCGCCTCCGTACCCACGCAGATGATGTGCTGCGTGTGGACGGATGGGCATGTACAACATGCGCCTCCGTACCCACGCAGATGATGTGCCGCGTGTGGACGGACGGGCATGTACAACATGCGCCTCCGTACCCACGCAGATGATGTGCCGCGTGTGGACGGATGGGCATGTACAACATGCGCCTCCGTACCCACGCAGATGATGTGCCGCGTGTGGACGGATGGGCACGTACAACATGCACCCTCGTTCTCACACATATGGTGTGCTGCGTGGGCACAGATGGGTGCGCACCGCCTGTACCTACACACAGTTGAGTTGTGCACTATATGTGTGGTTCGCGGGGGAGGGGGGGGGGAGTTGTCCATTATATGTGTGGGAGTGGCGGGGGTGGGGGGAGTTGTGCATTATATACAGTATATGTGGGGAAGGCGGGGGAGGGGGTGAGTTGTGCGCTATACGTATGTAGTGGGGAAGATAGCTGTGCACTATTTGTATGGTAATCGGTGTGTTTAGCAGCAGCGGGTGGGGAGAGACAGGCGCTGTATGCTTGCGGGTGGTGTGCGTGGGGTGTATGGGTGGGTGGTGTATGTTAGCCAGTGGTATGCTTGGGGATGGGGTTCGGGTGGTGTGTGGGTGGGTGGTGTATGTTAGCCAGTGGCATGCTGGGGGATTGGGTTCGGGTGGTGTGTGGGTGGATGGTGTGTTGGTGGGTGGTGTATGTTAGCCAGTGGTATGCTGAGGGATGGGGTTCGGGTGGTGTGTGGGTGGGTGGTGTGTGGGTGGGTGGTGTATGTTAGCCAGTGGCATGCTGGGGGATGGGGTTCGGGGTGTTGTTACCTCCTGCACCTCTTTTACTACGTTTAAGTGTGCGGGTGGTGCGTGGATGGTGTGTGGGTTGGTGGTGTATGTTAGCCAGTGGCATGCTGGGGGATGGGGTTCGGGGTGTTGTTACCTCCTGCGCCTCTTTTACTACGTTTATGTTTGCGAGTGGTGGGCGGGTGGTGTGTGGGTGGGTGGTGTATGTTAGCCAGTGGCATGCTGGGGGATGGGGTCCGGGGTGTTGTTACCTCCTGCACCTCTTTTACTACGTTTAAGTGTGCGGGTGGTGTGTGGATGGTGTGTGGGTGGGTGGTGTATGCTAGCCAGTGGCATGCTGGGGGATGGGGTTCGGGTGGTGTGTGGGTGGATGGTGTGTTGGTGGGTGGTGTATGTTAGCCAGTGGCATGCTGGGGGATGGGGTTCGGGTGGTGTGTTGGTGGGTGGTGTATGTTAGCCAGTGGTATGCTGGGGGATGGGGTTCGGGTGGTGTGTGGGTGGGTGGTGTATGTTAGCCAGTGGCATGCTGGGGGATGGGGTTCGGGGTGTTGTTACCTCCTGCACCTCTTTTACTACGTTTAAGTGTGCGGGTGGTGTGTGGATGGTGTGTGGGTTGGTGGTGTATGCTAGCCAGTGGCATGCTGGGGGATGGGGTTCGGGTGGTGTGTGGGTGGGTGGTGTGTGGGTGGGTGGTGTATGTTAGCCAGTGGCATGCTGGGGGATGGGGTTCGGGTGGTGTGTGGGTGGGTGGTGTATGTTAGCCAGTGGCATGCTGGGGGATGGGGTTCGGGTGGTGTGTGGGTGGGTGGTGTGTGGGTGGGTGGTGTGTGTTAGCCAGTGGCACGCGTGGGGATGGGGTTCGGGTGGTGTGTGGAAGGGTGGTGTGTGTTAGCCAGTGGCACGCTGGGGGATGGGGTTCGGGGTGTTCTTACCTTCTGCGCCTCTTTCACTACGGCCTCCTTCAAGTCCCTCTCCATGACGAGTTTGGACTGCAGCTCTTCATGTTCTTGAATGGCCAGCAAAGAAACTGCAAACAGCACACGTGCACTCTCAACTTTCACCACGTACAATACAAGCTGTGTATGCTGACATTACCGGGTAATAATTTTTCGTTGCATCAAACACAGGAAACAAATGGTAAGACACCACAACTCCCTTCCCAGGTTTCGCATAAGGACAAGAAACGTCTCGTTATTCACTAGAGTCTCTGGGACAAGGATCCCCCGTGCAAGGTAAATTATGTACGGTAAAATCTCCATTACTGAACACCTCCCAACAGTGAACACGTTCTACAATGGACGAGTTGTCTCGATCCAAAACTGCCCCGCTCACTTTAGCCTGGACATTTTAACTGAAACTGTAGACAGCTAATGCCTTAAGAGAGTAACCTCAGTTCATGCTGGTCTTGCATGATCACTTTCCAGCTAACACCACAGTTGAAATTCAGGCAGTCTCACTGACTGACTAACGATGACTAAATGAAATAGTTTTACAGAAAACGAACGATATAGGTCTACAGTAAAGGATAAAATTAACAGAGAAATTTGACGTGTTAAAACACACAGACAGATACAGTGAGCATTTCATCCGGCCCCGTAAGTGTTCGTTATAAGGAGGTTTTCCTGTATCAGCAAGCATGTTAATCGATTTCATATATAATACCACGTTGCATATCTGCAATATATTTATTTTCATTGTGCAAGGTATCCGATCCCTAAAATTAATTGCTATATGCGAAGTGGTGCCGACATATCATCGTACAACTGCTAAGTCCACAGTATTTTTTGACAAGTTTTGACAAATTGTCAATCATTCCAGTATTTTTTCACCCATTTCTAAAATAATACAACGCTGCACATCTACAATACATATATTTTCACTGTGCAAGATTGCAGGTCACTCGATATATGTGAAGTGGTGCTGTCAAAACATCGCACAATTGCCAACTCCAACGTAATTTTTGGCAATTTTTGTCACTTTTTCACGGATTTAAAAAAATAATAATAAGACAATACACATCTACAATACATATATTTTCACTGTGCAATGTTGCAGGTCCCTGAGACAGATGGTTATGTGCGTAATTTTTGGCAATTTTTGACAAGTTGCCATTCTGTGAATTTTTAACCGATTTCAAAAATAATACGACGTTGCACATCTACAATATATATATATGTTACAGGGAATCTGTGAAATTAGGGATTTCATGAAATCCCTAGTGGATTCGTGTAATAATTTGCTCGATCAATTTCGATGTTTTTATTGAGAATTTTCATGTTTGCAATGAAGTATTTTATCGTAATTAATATTAGATTTTGAATTAATATACTCAAAGCACCCGATTCCCAAACTATCATTCATGAGATGTACATAATTCAGTACCTGAATTTAGCGATATTTTTTATCCTATGTAACTTATGTCACATTTCACGCCAAATTCTGTTATGGTAATGTTATAAATTCCAATTCCTTTCGCCGGAAAAGGGATACACAGTTTTGAAGAACCACCAAACAGCCTTCCTGAATGGATAATTTTTCAAAATTGTTCTTTAATAAATATGAGCTTATTCATTAAACGAATTCCCTAGGGATTTCATGAAATCCCTAATTACACAGATTCCCTGTAACATATATATATTTTTTCACTGTACAAGAAATCAGAACCGTACCTTAAACAGTTTTTGAGAACTTGCGCGGACATAACAATTTGTTTCTATCGGACAGACAGACAGACGGACACGCTCATAACTATATCCATCGTTTACACGTTGCATAACCAATCTCTTAACATTCGCGCAGCAACATGCTTCGAATTTCTCTTCTTTCATATACGTTACAATGGAGGTACAATTCACCAGTTTGGCCTATTTATAAAGCGACCTCCCTCATTTGCAAATGTCCACTTGTTTGGTATTTTACGATGAGTTACTTAAAAATGCCCGGACTGTCAACTGTTGGTGGGCAGCCTGACGGCCATACTAATAGCTACGAACTGATTTCTGTGCCGACACAAAGAGCCACTTCCTTCGTGCGAATGTCTGCTGCAAACAACAAGACAATCGTAGACTGCACACTCAGCGCCGAGCTCATCTACACTATATATATTTTCTTCCCTTAAGGTATAGTAAACAACATAGTCCAAATTGTGAAAAATCGCCAGAATTACAAATTTTTGAAGAAATCGAAAAATAACCTAACGCTGCACAACTACACGAATATACTTTCTACCTGTAGGGTTTTATTGGTCTACGGTGAATAGTAACAAATGAGTCTAGGCCCACCCCCCCCCCCGACCGAAACCCCCCGGCCCTAACCCCCCCCGTCAAACCCCACCCCCGACTAATACCCCCCGGCGGCCTAAACCCCCCGACCCAAACCACCCCCCCCCCCCCCGTTCTCAAAGAAAATGTGTAATGATAATTTGTTCTGGCGCCTCTTTTCGCACTCGTACGAAACATAGCCATTTGCTAGAATTTTTAGCTTTACGTACAAATGCCCTTGGTACAATATCTTTGGATTCCCTTTAGCAGATGTGATGTATTCCATGATGGTAGCGTGATTTTTCACAGCAATCTGGGTCACTAAATTACCCATTCAAGTGAATCACAATGGATATAAGTTACATCTACCGCAAGAGAAATTGTAATTTGTAGATTCGACTGATCTCGCAACCGCCAAATGAATTGCAATTTTTAATGTGTACACACTCATAAATCGTAAGAGCCATTGCAATTTCAAAAACTGAGTGCCATCATCAATGGATGTATGAAGTTTCTTTTATAATGATGATCAATTCCTTCAGTGGTTCAGAAATTGCAATTTTAAACGCCGTGTGATCTCTTCAATGGGCATTTGAAGTGTAATTAACAACGTGGATGTATCGCAATTACAAAATATAAAATAGACCTGAGAACCGGGGAGTTTTGGGTCGGGGGAGGGGGAGTTTAGGCCTCCGGGGGGTTTTAGTCGGGGGGGGGGGGTTTGACGGGGGGGGTTAGGGCCGGGGGGGGGGGTTCGGTCGGGGGGGTTTGGGCATGTTCCCGTAACAAATATGCAATCTGGACAAACTTGTCTGAAATACAACAAAGTCTAAATTGTGAAAAATCGCCAAAATTACATTTTTTGAAGAAATCGAAAAACAACCGATTTTGCACAACTACACTTTATATATCTTCTACCCGTAGGGTTTTATTGGTCTACGATGAATAGTAACAAAGATACAGCCTGGACAAACTTGTTCTGAAAAAGGTCGAAGTCCAAATTTTCAAAAAATCGCCAAAACTGCACGTTTTGAAAAAGATCGAAAAATAACCTGACGTTGCACAACTACACGTTATATACTTTCTTGCTGTAGGGTTTTATTAATCTCTGAGGAATAGTTACAAAGATACAGCCTGGACAAAGAGGATTGCGGGCGGCTGAACCGACGGGCAGACGGACGTACACGAGGCGTTTTTATATCCCCCGCCCCCCAGCTAGGGCGGCGGGGGACAAAAATCGATAACACAGTTTTCTTTGAGGGGTACTGCACAGCAGTGGATTTTGCTCTGCAAATAAGACAGTTTCTACAAAGGCCGCCAATTATTATTATTATTATTATTATTATTATTATTATTATTATTATTATTATTATTATTATTATTATTATTCATTACTATTATTTTAGTTCGTTGTGCCTTTATTTAAACTGTGTCTTCAAGACGTATTGTATCTACACAACTTGCCATGTGGTAAGGGGGTTGGGAGAGTAAAGCAGGAAGGGGAGGTTCGTACCTTGGCACCTTGTTTGCACTGTCCTTGAACTTCTCACAGCACGAGTACTGAGGTTCCGGAATTTTTACATATCGCATGATCAGTTCACGTCAGTTCAGGTGGAGGGGGGGGGGGGGGAGGTTGTCGGGCAGAGGCACCTTCTTTGCACTGTCCTTGAACTTCACCCAGCACGAGTACTGAGGTTCCGGAACTTTTACGAGTACTGAGGTTCCTGAACTTTTATATATCACATGATTCAGTTACTGCTACATGTTCTTGTTTAAAAAAAAAAAAAACGATGCAGAAGTAAGATTTATTTATGGATCAAAAAACGAAATTAAGCGTGTAGTGCACCGGAGTTTGAGTCATTTCCTCCACCTGTTTAAGGTTCACTTGTAACATATATTCTGTATGTCTGTTCATTGTATTATCGTACAATTTGTGTCCTACAAGCCTCACAAAAGGCACAAACAATATGCCTGGCTTAACAGGGGGTGGATAGGAACGGGGGTGGGGTGGGGGTGAGGATCTGTGTCCCATAAGCCTCACAAATACACACTGCGAACAGTGACATGCATCATCAAACGGAACTCCCACCACACGGCATATTTGACCACTGCAGTATCATCATTTTCTACAAGAATCTGTTTGGATCCATTCTTTCGGGATTGCTGTGCTTCTTGTGCCTCACTCTTATTTTCACCGAAGAAAAGGTCACATTATGATTAAAAGATACATTAAATTACAGACCGGGTATTTTCAACAGGCTGCAAACACTCCGGATCGAATCGGAATATTTTGGTTGTCATCTGTATTTCGCTATGTTGTGCTGTGCCAAAAAGATGGAACTTGATAGCTACAAGCGCGGGCCATTACTCAGAATGTCGGATTCCGCAGCCCTTTGCACATGTTCGAACGGAATGCGACACAGCAGAACGCGCATACAGCTCCCCTTCGTTCCGTTAACAAAGGTTAAAGGGGCGCATCAGTATAGATAATTTTGTGAAAAAATATAATTTTAAACTAGAGCCTCAGTAAGGCAGGATTCCCCGTGAAGTAGTAAAAGAAAAATGAGGTCAAGTCACGCTGGTTTCAGGTTCCTACAACAATCCCTTCCATGAGAAGTCGGCTGGATAAAACATCGTCTCACGGCTAAGTTCAAGGCAAAAATTTACCATTTTTGCCAATTCCCCACGACGTCAATTTTTGGCCGATTTTGACAATAATGCCACGTTGCACATCTTCAACAGATATATTTTCACCATGCAAGGTTTCAGGTTCCTATGACATACCCTTCTATGAGAAGTCGGCCGGACAAAACTTAGTACTTTTTGTGGACAGACGGACACACGCACACAGGGAAATTTATCCGGATCTTAGTAATACCACGGCGTAGTAACCGGATCCGTAATCATCTTGGGGGCAACAGTCCGCAGGGGGAGGGGGACAGCCCTACGACGGCATTTGTCCCGGGCACAATTGTCGAAGGGGATAGGGCAGTAGCCCCGGGAGCAATTGTGCCCGGTGCAATTGTCTTACAAGCTGTTTAATATGCCATGGTGCGGCTCCGAATGCAACCCTGATCCTTTTACCCAAAATACACCATCACACCCGTTGCCTAAAATATAGTTAAATACCCTTTGTCTTTGATCCTGGAAGATTTTACTCTTTGTCTCCTTTCTGGATTTACTGTATGTCTTTTCATGCCTGTCTGTATGTGTCCATCGCAGAAGGTATTACTCTACTTCTTTAATTCAGGTCTGGTAAGTAGCACTACAGACTACAGACAGAATCTGGTACACTTTTCTATTAGTCTTTATTTTACCAACACAGTCACAACATAGAGATTTTAATTATATTCTTTTTTTGTCCGGGTCTAAAAAGTGGTCGCTATAAGCAGTTTTGGCCAGTCGCATCTACAAGGCGGTCAATACAAACAGGTTTTATTGTACGTCTTGTTATCCAGGTCTTCAGCGTAGTCATTACCACCCCTCCATTGTTATTATTTTTTTGTTGGCTTAACGCCCCTCCACATTTTGGTATGCGACGATAACCCTTTTACCCAATTATATACCATCACATCTGCTACCCAATTTATAGTTAAAATCAGGATATTCTTCGCCTTTGTTTCGTCGCTCAAAAAGGGGATTTCATTTTGGTCCCTATTATGTAGACGAGTGACTCCCTGCCCTCCTCTCCTCTGCCTTTTTTTCCTGGTCAACTGTTGAGCAACTAAAAATAAATAGGATCAACAAGTCGTGGTCGAGAGAACAAATGTGTGCTGAGTAATGATACAGATATACACACCTACCGGGCAATACACCGCCGGACACTACCCTACTGAACGATACCCTACCGGGCAATACACCGCCGGACACTACCCTACTGAACGATACCCTACCGGGCAATACACCGCCGGACACTACCCTACTGAACGATACCCTACCGGGCAATACACCGCCGGACACTACCCTACTGAACGATACCCTACCGGGCAATACACCGCCGGACACTACCCTACTGAACGATACCCTACCGGGCAATACATCGCCGGACACTACCCTACTGAACGATACCCTACCGGGCAATACACCACCGGACACTACCCTACTGAACGATACCCTACCGGGCAATACACCGACGGACACTACCCTACTGAACGATACCCTACCGGGCAATACACCACCGGACACTACCCTACTGAACGATACCCTACCGGGCAATACACCACCGGACACTACCCTACTGAACGACACCCTACCGGGCAATACACCACCGGACACTACCCTACTGAACGATACCCTACCGGGCAATACACCGACGGACACTACCCTACTGAACGATACCCTACCGGGCAATACACCACCGTACACTACCCTACTGAACGATACCCTACCGGGCAATACACCACCGTACACTACCCTACTGAACGATACCCTACCGGGCAATACACCACCGGACACTACCCTACTGAACGATACCCTACCGGGCAATACACCACCGGACACTACCCTACTGAACGATACCCTACCGGGCAATACACCACCGGACACTACCCTACTGAACGATACCCTACCGGGCAATACACCACCGGACACTACCCTACTGAACGATACCCTACCGGGCAATACACCAGCGGACACTACCCTACTGAACGATACCCTACCGGGCAATACACCACCGGACACTACCCTACTGAACGATACCCTACCGGGCAATACACCACCGGACACTACCCTACTGAACGATACCCTACCGGGCAATACACCACCGGACACTACCCTACTGAACGATAGCCTACCGGGCAATACACCACCGGACACTACCCTACTGAACGATACCCTACCGGGCAATACACCGACGGACACTACCCTACTGAACGATACCCTACCGGGCAATACACCACCGTACACTACCCTACTGAACGATACCCTACCGGGCAATACACCACCGTACACTACCCTACTGAACGATACCCTACCGGGCAATACACCACCGGACACTACCCTACTGAACGATACCCTACCGGGCAATACACCACCGGACACTACCCTACTGAACGATACCCTACCGGGCAATACACCACCGGACACTGCCCTACTGAACGATACCCTACCGGGCAATACACCACCGGACACTACCCTACTGAACGATACCCTACCGGGCAATACACCACCGGACACTGCCCTACTGAACGATACCCTACCGGGCAATACACCACCGGACACTACCCTACTGAACGATACCCTACCGGGCAATACACCACCGGACACTACCCTACTGAACGATACCCTACCGGACAATACACCACCGGACACTACCCTACTGAACGATACCCTACCGGGCAATACACCAACGGACACTACCCTACTGAACGATACCCTACCGGGCAATACACCACCGGACACTACCCTACTGAACGATAGCCTACCGGGCAATACACCACCGGACACTACCCTACTGAACGATACCCTACCGGGCAATACACCACCGGACACTACCCTACTGAACGATACCCTACCGGGCAATACACCACCGGACACTACCCTACTGAACGATACCCTACCGGGCAATACACCACCGGACACTACCCTACTGAACGATACCCTACCGGGCAATACACCACCGGACACTAGCCTACTGAACGATAGCCTACCGGGGCAATTCCCCACTTTTTAAACAAAACTTTATTTACTTTTCTGAGTTTTAGGTATACATCTTTTTTCCAGCTCAACCACACTTTTACACTAATTTTCTTACATTTTCCGATTAAATAACTCTAGATTTTTATTGATCAGATCCATGAAAGGAGATCAATGAATCTTCTGTTATTTTTGAAAGTGTCGTAAGCAGGTGACATCAACAGACTTCTGATTTCACTGATGAATCGTTCAAGTATTTAAATTGCATTTGCTTTTAAGTTTATTGAAGTAACAGCTACAGCCTTTTGACGTGACAACATTAAACTTTTGATTTGACATGAATAGACTTTTGATTTTGCTGATCAACACAGCATCCATATCTAGAGACTTGGACTGATGTATTGACTGAACAGTGTTATCTCGCATTACAGTAGTACATATGACCGAAATGTAAATGTGTACGCTGATTTTTATAAGTAAGATATGAATCAGCATTCAGTTTAATATGATTATTAATAAGCTTGGTATGAATCGAGAAAGATTTTGTGGTGAAAACGGAGGGACCTGTAACGGCAGGGTGTTGCCCCAAGTAGGGTATTGTCCAGCATTGCCCAGTATCTTACTGACCGGTAGTGTATTGTCCAGCATTGCCCAGTATCTTACTGACCGGTAGTGTATTGTCCAGCATTGCCCAGTATCTTACTGACCGGTAGTGTATTGTCCAGCATTGCCCAGTATCTTACTGACCGGTAGTGTATTGTCCAGAAGGGTACTGTCCAGCATTGCCCAGTATCTTACTGACCGGGAGTGTATTGTCCAGTAGGGTATTGTCAAGCATTGCCCAGCATCTTACTGACCGGTAGTGTATTGTCCAGCATTGCCAAGTATCTTACTGACCGGTAGTGTATTGTCCAGCATTGTCCAGCATCTTACTGAACGGTAGTGTATTGTCCAGAAGGGTATTGTCCTAGACTCGCTTTTAACATGTACAGTACTGTCTCAAAAATAACAGTTTCTTTGTTTCTTTTCTGTCTTTAGAGCTTCACTACGTCTAAATTGTACACAGGAAAGTTTCAACACTTCACCAATCACCAGTAGCTTCCCCGCTTGGGGTCTAACAAGCAGCAAATATAGCCAACAGACATTAGATGATTCTGTTTGGTTTTTACGTTACAGAAAACAATATAGTAACAACGCAACCTAAACTCGATGTGTTAGGTGTCACAAAGAAGACCAAACGATAAAACAAGTGACGCCAAGGCGTCGCCAGGTGATTGTGAAAATGGTGCACCTTGAGAAACAGATCTGCCTCTTTCATGCGGCCGACCAAATGCCTGCTGAGTAGTGACTACACCATGCACGTAAGACAACGCGGCACCGGCGTATGCGGCCGACCGAATGTCTGCTGATTTATGACTACACCATGCACGTAAGACAACGCGGCACCGGCGTATGCGGCCGACCGAATATCTGCTGATTTATGACTACACCATGCACGTAAGACAACGCGGCACTGGCGTATGCGGCCGACCGAATGCCTACTGAGTAGTGACTACACCATGCACGTAAGACAACGCGGCACTGGCGTATGCGGCCGACCGAATGTCTGCTGATTTATGACTACACCATGCACGTAAGACAACGCGGCACTGGCGTATGCGGCCGACCGAATGTCTCCTGATTTATGACTACAACATGCACGTAAGACAACGCGGCACTGGCGTATGCGGCCGACCGAATGCCTGATGAGTAGTGACTACACCATGCACGTAAGACAACGCGGCACTGGCGTATGCGGCCGACCGAATGTCTGCTGATTTATGACTACACCATGCACGTAAGACAACGCGGCACTGGCGTATGCGGCCGACCGAATGTCTGCTGATTTATGACTACACCATGCACGTAAGACAACGCAGCACTGGCTTTTGCGGCCGACCGAATGTCTGCTGAGTAGTGACTACACCATGCACGTAAGACAACGCGGCACTGGCGTATGCGGCCGACCGAATGTCTGCTGATTTATGACTACACCATGCACGTAAGACAACGCGGCACTGGCTTTTGCGGCCGACCGAATGTCTGCTGATTTATGACTACACCATGCACGTAAGACAACGCGGCACTGGCTTTTGCGGCCGACCGAATGTCTGCTGATTTATGACTACACCATGCACGTAAGACAACGCAGCACTGGCTTTTGCGGCCGACCGAATGTCTGCTGAGTAGTGACTACACCATGCACATAAGACAACGCGGCACTGGCGTATGCGGCCGACCGAATGTCTGCTGATTTATGACTACACCATGCACGTAAGACAACGCGGCACTGGCGTATGCGGCCGACCGAATGTCTGCTGATTTATGACTACACCATGCACGTAAGACGACGCGGCACTGGCTTTTGCGGCCGACCGAATGTCTGCTGAGTAGTGACTACACCATGCACGTAAGACAGTTTCTTTAATTCAATTGCATTTCGGAAAGATATTTCAAACAACTGCTTGCATACACTGTCTGGAAAATTTTTTTATGGTTTGGCATCTGGATTTGTTCCAGATATTACAGACTTTGGCTTTGATATAATGCAGAAGAATTGGCGCTGCATCAATAAGTTCAAAAGTTTATTTAATGGAAGTATTGATAAATCTCAAACAGTATACTCTCACGCATCTCTTTCTTTGATAGTCACACAGTTTTTTAGCATCAACGCTGAAACCGTAGGCTGTTTAAATGAACCAAACTCGTTTTAAATCAGAATATTAAATTGTGCAACACGCTGACATCATCTAAAAATCAATATGGTCCCGTTCCAAATAACATAATCCGAACATCTTTGCATTATGCTAAATACCTTCTATAAAGGCATGCAAAACGGATCAAATGGCACTAGGGCTCATCGACCCAGTAGTTGTCATTATATTATATAAATACAGATAGCAAGATGAGACCACCGATGAAAAACTCAAAAGGAATCAAGAGCGGGGCGTTAGCGTGGGGGGTGAGGGGACCACCGAAGCCCACATGATCTTCTCGTCAAAATAAAGTAACTGTCAAGCTAGATCGGTTTCGCTATCGAGTACGATTCTGAACTCTTAACCTCTTACATATTGTCTTTTAGGCCTAAAAGGGTCGAAAATAGGCTCCTAATCGGTCTATCTCTAACCGTTTTCCAGATAATGTCCCACTTCCGGTTTTTGACTTTGACATGGCCGAGGAGGTCAAGGTCTCCAAGGACCCCTTACATATGGTCTTTTACGCCCAAAGGGTCGAAAATAAGCTCAAAATCGATCTATCTCTAACCGTTTTTGATATAACAGTCAACTTCCGGTATTTGACTTTGACCATGGGCGAGGAGGTCAAGGTCACCGAGGTACCTCTTACATATGGACTTTTAGGCCCAAAGTGTCGAAAACAAGCTCAAAATCGCTCGATCTCTAACCGTTTTCGAGATAATGTCACACTTCCGGCTTTTGATTTTGACCATGGCCGAGGAGGTCAAGGTCACCCAAGTACCTCTTACACATGGTCTTTTGGGCAAAAATCGGTCGATCTCGAACCGTTTTCGAGATAATGTCCCACTTCCCGCTTTTGATTGTGACCATGGCCGAGGAGGTCAAGGTCACCGAGGTACCTCTTGCTATGGTTTTTTAGGCCCGAAGGGTAAAAAATAAGCTCAAAATCGCTCTGTCCCTAACCGTCTTCGAGATAATGGTCAACTTCCGTTTCCGTTCCGTACCTCCGCGAAAGACGTTTTGTACCTTTTTGTGGCACTTTGTACCTTACCATTTTATACCTTTTTTTACGTGCAATACTCAGTTAAAACAAAAAAAATTAAATGCCGCCTACTCTACCTGACCTTCATTTCAGTGAAAATATGTTTATTTATTAATTGCAATAACCTGTAAGATAGTTTTGGGGGCCATTCCGTAAAGTGGCTTTACCGTGATTGCAATTATCCCGAGTAACTTTTCTTAACAGTGTTAATTGTATTACTTGAGTTTATGTTACAGAGTTACTCAGTGAATGGGACAGAATTGATCAGCTCTGGGTGTATCCTAAATGCAATCATTTCGACCAGATTTTCTCTGGAATTACTCAGCCAGACTGAGTGAATCTACTCAGAGGTTACTCTGCAAAATCGCTGTAATTGGCTGGACTTTCAGCACCAGTCTTCTAAAATTAGTATAAATACACCTGCGATTCTTTGCTAGTTATATGTCTCCCCCTAAGGGAGACACATATAGCATTTGGTATGTCCGTCCGCCCGTCCGTCCTGGCGTCTTTCTGTCCGTCCGTCTGTCTGTCTGCAGTGAGTTCTTATGAAATTAATGAATCGATTTTTCTCAAAACATACATACATATTGGGGTACATGTCTAGATGATGCCTATATCTCCAAAACAGTTCGCTGAATAAGGCTCAAACGTCGCAAGAAGAACCTACATATAGTGCAAATGTTTACTGCGAAGTTTTTCGTCATTTTCGTTGAAAATGTATTTTTGGCAATTTTTTAAATTTTTAATTATTTAAGGTTTTTGGCCATATTGTTGCGATATCTCCGAAACAATTTGTTCGATTACATCGCAACTGATAATTCAAGGTTAATGTGGATTAAATTATCGGCTTAGACTTAATGGTAGCTACAACTAGACTGTCATCGGTGACAATCAGAAAATTCCGTTGTTGTTTTGCTGGTTACACATTACGCGACAGCAAAAAAAAAAACGTGTATTGTATTGTAAAGAAGCCTCCAAGTTAACAATAAAATATGTAAATTTAATCTTGGTTGTAATTTTTCTCATCTTAAAGAGGGTACAAAATGACTTTAAAAAGGTGCAAAGTGGTAAGGTACAAAGTGGCGGAAAAGGTTCAAAACGTCTTTCGCGAAGGTAGAAAGTGTCCCAAAAAAGGTACAAAACGTCTTTCGCAAAGGTACAAAATGGCAAGGTACAAAGTGGCAAAGGTACAAAATGTCCCAAGACCGATTTGACCATGTCCGAGGAGGTCAACATCACCGAGGTACCTCTTACCTATCGTCTTTCAGGCCCAAAGGGTCGAAAATAAGCTCAAAATCGCTCTGTCTCTAACTGTTTCCGAAATAATGGCCCACTTCCGGTTTTTGACACTAACCATAGCCTAGGATGTCAATCGTTCTACAAAGTCATAGTGAAACTAGAAGCTCATTCCGCTAGCGAAATGTTAAACACTTGACAAAAATTAAAACGCAAAAATACTTCCTTCAATGGGTTATTTCTTGAGTAATATATTGCAAACAACACAGCTTGAATATGTCTTATAAGCCGAGTAGTGTTTGGTTGTTGTTGACTTAAAGTTTTATTGACTGGTCAGGCATACGCCTTGTTATCTATTTACGCAGTGAGAGCTCGCACGAAGCTCACTGACCAAATGTGTATTCTGTGCTGTCGTTAAATGCTACGCATTCATTTGCAAAAAATACACTCTTTTCACATGGCGTTTTAACAAAGAAAACGAAATCAAAGACGAAAATAAAAAGTGACATGGACATGTTCAGATCAAGCTCTTCAAAAGTCCCAAGTTTCATGGTCGTAGGGCCCATAGTGTCAGAGAAGAAGAAGACACAAAAAATCGGAAAAACTGTCAAGAAGAAAAAAAAGGACGAATTTTGCTCGCACAAATTCATATAACCCTTGCAAGCCAAAGGCTTGTCAAGTGTCAAAAATACGGATTTTATGGCCTCTAATCACCCTCTATCAGTGAGCAAAATTTCATCGCTGTTTAGCAATTGGGAAAAACCCAAACGCTGCAGCCATCTTTAACTTGCAAACGCGCCCTGCGATGGCTTTCAGTGAGAGTTGGGCGATCAATACACCGAGGCTGATATCATGCCAGTTTAAACCACTGCTCTCAGCTTCTTGCCGTCTGTTTCGCAAATTCGTTTCGTCGTTTTTTAATTCAAAAATTAAGCGAATTTAAAAAAATACACGAAGATCAACTAGGAGTACTGAAGTTTATCATATCCAAATTTCATCTTTCTGGACATCTATAAATTTCTTGATATCATACACATATTTTCTGTAAATAATACGTAATATTTTCAACCACGCATATGATAATTACGTATCCTGACTGTTCAGATGTCCTTTGTATCTTAATGGTACGTGCAACCTTTCCGGGCGCAAAAAACTAGACTGAATTCCATTACATTTTAATTCATTGGCCGGGAGTTCTGAGGACCTTTATCTAGATTACGATCAGCTTCCCGTATCCGATGCTAACCATGACAAAGTTACCTCTCACGAAATGTATTCGAAAGTTCAAAGGATCGAAAATGAGCTCAGACTTGCTCTCGTTCTAATCATTTAAGCTCGAATTCGCTAACCATTTTCGAGACAGTGAACAATTTCCAGTTTTAAGCTTTGAGCTTGAACGAGAGGGTCAGGGTTATCCATATACCTCTTTTAACTAAAGTGATAGAAACTGAGCTCGAAATAGCACTTGTTCTGACTCTTTTCAAGCTGAAGGTCCTCAGAAGGCGCCCAGCTGTTGTGCTTAATAGGCGCGATATAAATGAGTCGAATGAATGAATGGCCAATTTCTGTCTCTAACAGTGGTCCTACTGATACAATTTACAAATCTCATGACCTTGACCCTCAAGGTCAAGATTCTGGTCCAGAGGATACTCCCTACTCAAAACGTATTTGTGTTCAAATTTTGATTTGAATCCTATTTCTAGCCATTTTTCATGATAAACAGGCATTTTAAAAATGTTTTGATTTCAGTTTGGCCTTTGAAGTCAAGGTCAAAACAAATTCTGGTTTCAGCGAGACCTCCCACCCTCCACATCTTATCGCGGCTGTGAAAGCGGCTGCGATTCAGCCCCCCAACACATCTCCCCGCTTGAATGACCAACATGTGGATACCATGAGAATACATACAATTTTGGTACGCTCTCATTGCTATAAAACGATCACCGAAACCGTATCTTGTATGCCAGTAAATCAAACAGTATGCCAGTAAATCAAACAGTATGCCAGTAAATCAAACAGTATGCCAGTAAATAAAAAAATATGCCAGCAAATCACACTGTTTGCCAGTAAATCAAACAGTATGCCAGTAAATCAAACAGTATACCAGTAAATCAAACAGTATGCCAGTAAATCAAACAGTATACCAGTAAATCAAACAGTATACCAGTAAATCAAACAGTATGCCAGTAAATCAAACAGTATACCAGTAAATCAAACAGTATACCAGTAAATCAAACAGTATGCCAGTAAATCAAATAGTATGCCAGTAAATCAAACAGTATACCAGTAAATCAAACAGTATGCCAGTAAATCAAACAGTATACCAGTAAATCAAACAGTATACCAGTAAATCAAACAGTATGCCAGTAAATCAAATAGTATACCAGTAAATCAAACAGTATACCAGTAAATCAAACAGTATGCCAGTAAATCAAACAGTATACCAGTAAATCAAACAGTATACCAGTAAATCAAACAGTATGCCAGTAAATCAAACAGTAAAAGTCAGCTGTTCGCACAGCAGCATCCGCACGAGTGTAGTATGCGTAAAACATTCAAGGAAAGGACGGAACTGGCAGCGTCGCAGCTATGTCGTAATTCCATGATACTTCACATTATGAAAAAATAATCGTGCCTCAACAACAAAAACTTTACCACAGACGAGGTGATGGGGGTGGGGGACTTTGATAACGTATGTGTTACCATGCGCGTCAAAACACAGAATTCTGGGGTTGGGGAGGGGGGAGACTTGGATATCGTATCTGTTACCATGCGTGTCAATACACAGAATTCTGGGGTTGAGGAGGGGAAGACTTGGATAACGTATGTGTTACCATGCGTGTAAATACATAGAATTCTGGGGTTGAGGAGGGGGAAGGGGAGACTTGGATAACGTATGTGTTACCATGCGTGTCAATACACAGAATTCTGGGCTGGGGAGGGGGAGGGGGAGACTTGGATAACGTATGTGTTACCATGCGTGTAAATACATAGAGTTCTGGGGTTGAGGAGGGGGGGACTTGGATAACGTATGTGTCACCATGCGTGTAAATACATAGAATTCTGGGGTTGAGGAGGGGGAAGGGGAGACTTGGATAACGTATGTGTTACCATGCGTGTCAATACACAGAATTCTGGGCTGGGGAGGGGGAGGGGGAGACTTGGATAACGTATGTGTTACCATGCGTGTAAATACATAGAATTCTGGGGTTGAGGAGGGGGGGGACTTGGATAACGTATGTGTCACCATGCGTGTAAATACATAGAATTCTGGGGTTGAGGACGGGGGAGACGGCAGACTTGGATAACGTATGTGTTACCATGCGTGTCAATACACAGAATTCTGGGCTGGGGAGGGGGGTTACAGAGTGCAAATTTCAAATAAATGTGTACACCGCGTACTGCTTAAACTGCTGGTGTCTATTTGGTTGATTTTTGTTTGTTTGTTTGTTTGTTTGTTTGTTTTAATCTCTTTAATCTCTCTTGTTCAGAGGTCACGGACACGTTTGGTAACCGACACGTGAGTGGGGCCCCCCACCCCCCCCCCCCCACCCCACCTTCACGCTTTATCCCATTACCTCGCTGGAACTTGTTGATAGATTTCTGATGCTCTTTGACACATATTTCCAGGCGATGCACTCGCTGCCTCTCGCTTTCCCACCCCACTCCCCACCCGCCCCCCCCCACCCCACCTTCACGCTTTATCCCATTACCTCGCTGGAACTTGTTGATAGATTTCTGATGCTCTTTGACACATATTTCCAGGCGATGCACTCGCTGCCTCTCGCTTTCCCACCCCACTCCTCACCCGCCCCCCCCCCCCCACCCCACCTTCACGCTTTATCCCATTACCTCGCTGGAACTTGTTGATAGATTTCTGATGCTCTTTGACACATATTTCCAGGCGATGCACTCGCTGCTTCTCGCTTTCCAGCTGCAAACATATTCACATTCCTGTCACAGGATATCTTGGCCCCCCGGATATCTTGGCCCCCCTTTGGAAGCCAAGTATCCTAGTATATCTTGGCCCCCAGATAATAGAAAAATAAAAAGAATGCCTATTCATATATTTTATTTCTCACTACACTAAACTTTGTACTAAATGGGGCAAGCATCGTACCAAAGGAACATTTAAATCGCAAGAGTGGAAGATGGAGGCTCTAAAACAGAGGCATGATTCAAAATAAAGAATAGCGAGAATGTGGATTCGAATATGAGGTCAAATGCAATAAAAAAAGCTACTTTTTCTTAAAAGACTATTGATTGATTGATCACACATACATCAATAAAAAAATGAAACACTAACTGACATTTCTTTCAAGTGAAGTTTCCATGTGAAATTATTTAAGAGGGGCCAAAATATCTTAGTATATCTTGGCCACCCTAGGGAGGGCCAAGATATCCTAAAGGGGACCAAGATATCCTAGGATATCTTGTCCGGGGGCCAAGATACACCGGGGCCAAGATATCCTAGGACACCGGCTTAGTGTCTCGTCGCGCCGCCTGCGTGTCCTTGGTTTATTAGTCACACTATAGAACGTTGTCAACAAAATTCTCGCTAACCTCATACACTCATCAGTGACTTGGGAAAAAAACGTGACATCATCGATTATTCTGGTGATGCATTCAGTAGCGTGTATATGCTTGAAATTCAACAATGGCCCACGATCCTTACATTTCCTTACTAATCATTAAAAAAACACGTGCGGCACACCATTACGCCACAGTGCGTGTTTTATCTGCATTTCTTTTTACTGAGGAAGTTATGTGACTGAGAATATGCTGATATTTTCCTATGTAACTTTTTTTTTTTAGGTTTTCACTAACTTGAAACACATGTCTGTTCACGCTGATGCACTTTCAAAGTAGATTAGTTGTCTATTCACTTGTTAGGTACCTTCGTTAAGCTAAGTCACTCAATAAGTAGTCACCTGCAGCTAAGGCACATACAAAATAGTTTAGTTCCAGTTTCGTCTCGGGGTAAAAATACAAAATTTGGTGTTGCATTGTTTTTATTTGGGATTGAAAAAAGTCTGAAAACGCCTATTAGGAAAGATCACCTACAACTGCCCCTTCCCCTCCTCCATTCTAGATCAAGAAAAACACCCCCCCCCCCCCACCCAACGAAAAAATAAAAACAAAAAAGAACAGAATTATTTTGAGTGATACCTCATTTCAACAACACTTTTCTTTTGTAAAGGAAACCACGGCGTTTGAGAAAATATCTTTTTAGTTCGCATCATAAGCATTTCTCCTGCAGCGTTCTTGACGAAAAATACAACACTGTTGTAGACATAGCGTCCCGAGTGACGGAGAGTTATGACGTTACTTTGTGAGAAGCCGACGTTGTGTGGTTAAAAGCTGCCAGTCACTGTCAAAAAAAAGTGACAGTGCTTCGCCAATAACGCCATTTTCCCCAGTAACGAGCTACGCACTGCTGAAAAGCTATTTCGGAAGTGGTTCGTTTTGTTCTTTTTACGTTTTAAAAGTTGAGGAAAAAAGTATACAACAAGCCATCGTCGAGGGCGCAGACCCCAACCCAACACTGATTGACTAAACGATAGCAATCATTGGAAGGAAAAAACATTACTGATAGAGAAAAGTACTGGGCTATTTATTGGTCCCACAAAAGAAACATAACAAATTCATAATCAACAGACACCCACATAAAGGTATTTCAAACACAAGATGTATCACTCTTTTCGTTTAGTGATTTAGGTTGCATATAGCTATGATAAACAGTTTAGGAGAACTTACGTGGAAAGCCACCCAAGTCCGACATTACAGTTATCTAAAAAAAATCACAATTCTGACAAGTCGCCATTTTGGCAATTTTATTTTTGATCAATTTGAAAAATAACACGACGTTGCACAATATATATATATATATATATATATATATATATATATATATATATATATATATATACATGTGTTACAGGGAATCTGTGTAATTAGGGATTTCATGAAATCCCTAGGGTATTCATGTAATGAAAAAGCTCATATTGATTATAAAACTATTTTGAAAAAAATTACTCATTCAGGAAGGTTGTTTAGTGGTTCGTCAAAACTGTGTATCCCTTTTCACATCGAAAGGAATTGGAATTTATAACATTACCATCGACAATAACAGAATTTGGCGTAAAATGTGACATAAGTTACATAGGATAAAAATATCGCTAAATTCACATACTGAAGTATCTCATAAATGATAGTTTGGCAATCGAGTGCTTTGAGTATATTAATTTAAAATCTACTATTAATTTCGGTAAAATACTACATAACAGACATGAAAATTCTCAATACAAACATCGAAATTGATTGAGCAAAATATTACACGAATCCACTTCGGATTTCATGAAATCCCTTTTTTCACAGATTCCCTGTACCATATATATATATTCACTGTACATGGTTGCTTATGCCTAGGGTAAATAGTTTCGGAGAACTTGTGTGGAAACAAAACAGAATCCAAAATGTGACACACGGACGGACGGACAGACAGACAGACGGCCGGACGGACAGAATACAATCCTATAGACCCACCCGTGCTCGCTCGGTACGGGTCTAAAAAACTTTAAGTCTGAATATTCCAAAATGAGGTCACTGAATACCGTGGTTTCGCAGAGTAAACGAAACTCTGCTGTTTTGAGCGCGGCTACTTGAAAGCAAGTATTTAGGTACGTTAAAACCGTTATTTTATTTTCATTTACATGTACTGCTTTAGGGTGGGGTGTTGGGGTTGGTTTGTGAAAACGGTAGATAAGCCACGGTTACCGCCCTCCCCCAGCATAACAAATCAATAAATTTTGCTTATTTATTTAATTTTCAAAGAAAATTTAAGTTACTTTTCAAAGTAACTTTAGCTGTAGCTTGTTACTTATTAAGTGACCAAATTTAACTAAACTACTTGGAAAGTGCATCACGTGAACTAACGTATTTTGAAGTTAGTTAGTGGAAACGTAAAAAAAAGACAAGGAGAAATTTCAAAATTTTCTCGGTTACATAATTCGTTCTCGTATTATTGAAGACGGTATTTAGCTCACACTGTTCCATTTTACTGCTGTGCGCTTTTTTTAAGCAAGGCAGGGATGAAGTTAGTCCGGGGGGGGGGGGGCGGGGAGATGAAGAAGTGGGGGGTGGTAACGTGCGGTGATGTAACACTAATTTCGTTGGACTAGCCAAGTCTGCAGAACAGATCTAGGTTAGTGTGATTCTACTTTACAGTGCTTATTGACGGAGCTAAACGCTGAAAAATCAACATAATATTTGCATGAGCATATTCAAAGCAAAAAGCATTTTAAGCACACTTATACGCTTGTCAATACTCGGGGCTTTGAATGGTGCTTTTGTCAGTGACTCGGTTAACATTTTGTGTTCAGCGTTCATGGGAAAGGCTGAACAGGCAACACTTAAACGCACTTCTTGTTTTTGGATTTGGCAAATTAATGCACTCAGTACGGACTGTAAAAAGAAAGCGGTTACACAATTGACCAAAATAGCTCTAAAATTTCTTTTCCAGTGAAGTCCCACTGCTACGAATTAGTTATTTTTGATAGATTACAATGTCACTTTTAATCTAAGTCTCCCCCCCCCCCCCATCAAACAATACGCCCACTGATTGTGCTGAGCACTGTCTCCTGAGGGTGGGCCAGGGGGGGAGAGGGGGGAGGAGGAGGGGGAGGGGGAGGGGAGGGGGAGGGGTGGAAAGAAATGTCCACAGTGTGACTCGCATATCGACAAGTGACGTCACCTTGGAGCTGACATGCTGCTTGCTCTGTAATGCGGCGTCGCGTTCCTCTACCGCCTGTTCCAGGCGAGCCTCCAGCGAAGCGACATCTCCCTGAAGCGCTGTTAACCAATCAAATTCAACGAGCTCAAGAACGAAGCTTTTGAACCGGAAGAATCTTGTGATTGAGCTGAAAAATCGATCACTTATAACTGCTTGATACGCGTGTTAATATTTATTGCATATCTGATTATTAGAATTATGAAGCTAGGGCTTTGGAGAAACCCGATCCACATGTAACACGGATGCCGCATGAAATCAGTGCTAAGGCAGAAACACGACTCCCCCTCCCCCTCATCGTGTAACACGGATGCCCCATGAAATCAGTGCTAAGGTAGAGACACGATCCCCCCCTGTACCGCGGATGCCCCATCAAATCAGTGCTAAGGCAGAAACACGACTCCCCCTCCCCTTCATCGTATAACACGGATGCCCCATGAAATCAGTGCTAAGGTAGAGACACGATCCCCCGTGTAAGGCGGATGACCTATGAAATCAGTGCTAAGGTAGAGACACGATCCCCCGTGTAACGTGGATGACCTATGAAATCAGTGCTAAGGTAGAGACACGATCCCCCGTGTAACGCGGATGACCTATGAAATCAGTGCTAAGGTAGAGACGCGATCCCCCGTGTAACGCGGATGAGCTATGAAATCGGTGCTAAGGCAGAGACACGATCCCCCGTGCAGCGCGGATGACCTATGAAATCGGTGCTAAGGCAGAGACACGATCCCCCGTGCAGCGCGGATGACCCATGAAATCAGTGCTAAGGCAGAGATACGATCCCCCGTGTAACGCGGGCGACATATGAAATCGGTGCTAAGGCAGAAACACGATCCCCGCCACCACCCCACCCCCCTCCTTCATCGTGTAACGCGGATGAAGTATAAATCGGTGCTAAAGTCGGTTTGAAAAGTCCCATATTACTCTCACTGTCATCACGTTTTTCACATTGTTGACACTTTTGCACTCTTAAATTTCGATAAAAGTTTTCGACAATTTACAGTGTCTATTTTATCCGTGTGTAGAATTTTTTGAAAATCAAAAGAAGAGTTTTATATACACAGCCTGGAGGGCACGTTCAATTGCGTAGACAAATTCTATATCAAAACACGAAGTTTGACCCCATTTCAAAACACTGTCATTTTTTACGATTTTCACGAATCCGAATAAAAATACGACGCAGTACACCTGCAATATGTGCTCTATCCGTATGTCAAATTTCAAAACAATCCGACCAAACGGTTCAGAGTTGAACCCGGACACACACGCCGACAGACGGACAAGCTCATAACTATATCCCTCCGTTACACGGGGGCTAATTATAACAGCCTGGAGCAATACTTCTCTGTGTTTCATTATTTGATACCTCGGATATTCGGCTTCCCACACATTTATTTTTGCTGTTGAAAGTATTAGAGTACTTCAGACTTACTGAATTATTGTGCCTTTATTATTGTGAATTTCGGCTTTATTCAGTTCAATTGAGTGTGCAAAGCCAAGTGGGTTTTACCTAGCGTTTCACGTGAGTGTGCAAGCCAAGTGGGTGCTACCCCGCGTTTCACGCGTTACCTTCGACTCTTGCCAGAAGCTGCTTCTGTTCCCCGTCGAGCTCATTTCCAGCACTGGCGTCGCCATTTAAGTTCAGATCCTCTTCTGTGATTTTTTTAATTTCTGGCAAACTTAACTGGTTGCTAAATTTGTCCAGCAAAGCCTGGCTCTGTCTCTGTAACCTTTTCTTCTCCTTTGTCACCTGGCAAAAAACAGCAAACTGTGAGGGGGACATCGCAGGACCTTCGATTTTTATCCAAGCACTTTTACTTCATGAACCTGAAGGTCAAAAGAGTGGGGAAGGAGGGGTGGGCTAATTAAAAATATCCAAATAACATCGTAAATTTGTGGTAGGTAGGTTTGAAAGTTTTACTGCCAGCTGCTCACGAGCTACGCTCGCTGCACACGAGCCACGCCTGCTGCTTACGAACCACGCCTGCTGCTCACGAGCCACGCCTACAGCACACGAGCCACGCCTGCTGCTCACGAGCCACGCCTGCTGCTCACGAGCCACGCCTACAGAACACGAGTTCACGCCTACAGAACACGAGTTCACGCCTGCTGCTCACGAGCCACGCCTGCTGCTCACGAGCCACGCCTACAGCACACGAGCAACGACTGCTGCTCACGAGCCACGCCTGCTGCTCACGAGCCGCGCCTACAGCACACGAGCCACGCCTGCTGCTCACGAGCCGCGCCTACAGCACACGAGCCACGCCTGCTGCTCACGAGCCGCGCCTACAGCACACGAGCCACGCCTGCTGCTCACGAGCCGCGCCTACAGCACACGAGCCACGCCTGCTGCTCACGAGCCACGCCTACAGCACACGAGTCACGCCTGCTGCTCACGAGCCACGCCTACAGCACACGAGTCACGCCTGCTGCTCACGAGCACGCCTACAGCACACGAGTCACACCTGCTGCTCACGAGCCACGCCTGCTGCTCACGAGCCACGCCTGCTGCTCACGAGCCACGCCTGTCGCCTGTCACTTACCTGCGAGGCATACTTCGACACTTCCTGCACAAGATCATGCTGTAACTCGCACTTCTTCTCCAAGGCGTCAAACTCCTGAACCGCTTCTTTTGCGTCTGCAACAAAAACATCCACTTCGGTTTACATGTGTACGACACACGAGAAGGTCAGTGAAACGAGAAGCACCAAACATAGTACCTGGTTTTCTATTTTTGAAAAGTTCAAAACACATTTTTGTATAACTTTGAAAGACCTAAGAATTGTAGCAGAAACATTCCAGTTTCCATTGAAAAATTCATTGAAACCGATTCAAAACTTGAGCGGTCGGAGACTAGAATGTGCCTCTTGGGCCATAGGAAAAGCCCTCACGGTATATGTTTTGAACGAATTCGAATTTCAGGCCGCAGCTACCCAAATGATATCAAATCGCATAATTCGAGACTTTAATTTGGCTGACCCAGTGAATACCCATATAAAACTTGAAGTCGATACACTGTGAAATATATACATATTTACGTAATGACGGCACATATTTTTGTGATGACAGCACATATTTCCGTGATGGCAGCACATATTTCCGTGATGACAGCACATATTTCCGTGATGACAGCACATATTTACGTAATGACGGCACATATTTTTGTGATGACAGCACATATTTCCGTGATGACCGCACATGTTTTCGTGATGACAGCACATATTTCGTGATGACGGCGAATATTTACATATTTACGTGTGGTCCTAGGGCCTGTAGTGTCAGAGAAGAAGCTGAGACAACAATAGGAATTTTTACTCTAAAAAAAATAGCCCAAACTGCTGCCCACACAAATTCATACAAGCCCTGACCAAGTCAAAGACTTGCCAAGTGTTAATGAAAGAATGCAACAAAATTTAAAAGGACTATAATCAAAACGCTGGCAGTGTATCGTGTGTAAGACAATTTTATGGGGCTTGGACTCACAACCTCTTGATTCGCAAGCCACAACTCTTCCGTGGGAGGCAGAACTAGAAACATTGCTGGCAAACCCCATGAAGGCAGGCAATGAAAAAAGTACGCCTAGACCGGGCTTGAACGCTGCCTCGTTATTAACAGTTCAACACCTAAGCACTTGACCTATTCGGTCTCGACACAGAATGAATTGTGAATATTTATTTGTAGTTTGATGGTTTTGGCCAATATTTTGGCCAATTTTGGTCAAATCGCGAAACAAAATGAGTAACTGGCCCAGGAGCTTAAGGGAAACATTGCTGTCAAATTTCAAAGCAATCGGACTGGATTTGTAAGAACAGCAGCACTTTGGTGTTTTCTTAAATTTGGCCAATATTTCAGCTAATTTTGGCCAAATCACCACAAAACTACAAGCTTTGTGGATGATTACCCAGGGAACACTCTACAAAATTTCAACACAGTCGTACTAGAAATGCAGAAACAGCTGCAATTCCATAAGCTTCACACCCCCCCCCCCCTCTTCACCACACACATACACAGCGGACGATGGATAACCCACAAGTGATGCAGACAGCCCGCCGACGAAATCGGTTGGGCTAAAAATAACATTACATAATTTCAATATATTTGCCGCCAGCACACAAGATTTGAAGAATTTACGAACAACTGTGATGAAGATATGGCTTGGAAAGGACGAACGGGCAGCGACGTACGGAAATGTGCATTCCTATATCCCCCCCCCCCCGACGGGGATAAAAATGTGCATTCCTATATCCCCCCCCCCCCCCCCCCCCAAGCCGTTATGACATTGTCCTGAACGCTCAAACAGCCCGCTGTACCTGAATGGAACTTTACGCATGCAACATGACCTCACATGTTTTCAAAGTTAGCAGATCTGCCATGCAAGTCGAACTACGTAATTTTTCTTTACCTGAACTTTTTTTTACACACCTTTTTATAAATCTGAGGAAATTTGAAATGTTCATGAAAAAGTGAATCTGCGTTAAGCCGAACAAACCGGGAAACCAGTCAACTTAATCAATGCTCTTGTGCCAACAGACTTTCCACAGTCTAATATTATAACAGCCGAATGAGGCGAGAGTTTAGACTTAACAGTAGTCAAATGAGTCGCGATTTTGGACTGACAGTAGTCAGATGAAGCGAGGATCTGAACTTACAGTAGTCGAATGAGGCAAGTTTTTCTCTGGCGTCCTCGAGTTCCACCTTAAGTTCTTCATACTGCAACAGAGATCACGCAATGGATTTGTTTCAGCCCCGTAGACGAGGCAGGAAAGGGCACATCAGTTAATTATCGGACTGTAACTACAACAATCATGACTTCAAAAAACAAGTCGCGTGAATTTTTCTCATCAATGTCCGCCAGGCACACCCCATTCATCCAAGGGGAATTAACCAAGATTCTCGCATGATCACGGAGACAGAGAGACAAGGAAGCGATCGGAGTCCCGCATGATCACGGAGACAGAGGGACAATGAGGTCTTCGGAGTCCCGCATGATCACGGAGACAGAGGAACAAGGAGGTCTTCGGAGTCCCGCATGATCACGGAGACAGAGGGACAAGGAAGTGATCGGAGTCCGCATGATCACGGAGACAG